>JAYRBT010000054.1:314177-324359 GCA_036023395.1 Myiotriccus ornatus | reverse complement strand
CCTCCATCCCTTGTCCCCAGTCCCTCTCCAGCTCTCCTGGAGCCCCTTTAGGCCCTGGAAGGGGCTCTCAGGTCTCCTGGAGCCTCCTCTTCTCCAGGTGAACCCCCCAGCTCTCCCAGCCTGGATCCAGAGCAGAAGGGGGTCCATCCATTTCCCAGAGTTTCTAACATTCCTCAGCCCACATTTCACATGAATTGCCACTAACAGAAGCACCCTAGTGTTTATTTTTATATTTAACACACAAAAGTAAGCAGCAATGAACTGTTAGTGGACCATAATACATGGTCCATACCTTTCAAGTGACTTGAGGTCCAGAAGTCAACCTAGTTTTTTTAGTTATAATATGAAATGAAGGAGTTGATCACATCTATCATTTTATCTCTGACTGGCAACTTAACTTTAACAGCACAAGAAAAAACTTAACACAAACCAAATACTATTAAAAAAGGTAGAAGGCTGCACTTTGCCAGGCAAACACATGCACTTTGCAGAGAGGTCTATTTTAGTACAAATACCTTAGAGTAATTGTGTTTGGATTCATTTTCCATCTTGCATATTTCTTGGTCCAGATTCCAGCCAAATCTCTCTGACAGGGCATCATCTCCGTTTTCCCTTATTCTATTTACTCCATCATCCATGGCTGAACCTCTTGTTTCCACAACCAGCCTCTGCTCTATGGCAGGGTAGTAGGCCCGAGGCTTCTGGTAACAGTGTTCACTTGTAATGTAAGATTCCTCCACAGAAGGAATGGTTGAGGGCTTCTCAACCGTCCCATTCCAAGTTCTATAACTTGCCGTCTCCTCTTTGCAACAGTTTTCCTCGAAGTGAATGATGTGTTTGGTGTGGATTTTCTCATCCACTGTGATGTGTTTCCACGGGTGACACCAAAGCTTTAGGTCAGGATGCTCTTTATTTCTGTTAAACATAAAAAATTTCAAGTGACTGAGCAAAATATCCTATTCCATAAGGAAGTCAGGTAAGAATCTTTGAACCACTACATGCTAAGTCATCACAATCACTAAAAAGTGTCCAAGTCCTCTGAAATAACAGTTTCACTGACCTCAACTGCTCCTACAATGTTCTGTTAGGTTCATCATTTTCATTTCTATAATGTGGTACATAGGCATTAAGAAAAAAATTGAAAAACAAGTTGCAAATAGACACATACAACTTCTCACCAATGCTGCCCTTGATGGAACATTTTGCTTTATATCAACAGCAGAAATTAATTTTAACTGGGATATTTTTAGTAAGGTATGGTCCACCAACATACCATTGTCCCCTCCACCTGTTCTTATAAAAACTCTTATCTTAGTTGTTTTCAAATTGACTAATATGTTATTTATTCCAGCAGAAGGGACAACTGTGCACATCAGGTTACACAGATATAACAAAAAATTTAGACTGAGCACTGTAACTGATGTTCTTCCACACGTGTGTCAGGCATCAAAGCAGCAGCACAAGGAGAGCAAAGCTGAGCAAACCCTGACCCTGCAGCACCTGCACTGGGCAGCACAGACAGGGGGCTGCCCCACTTACCAAAGCTTGCTGCTCTACACTGATCTGCTACACCTCAAGATGCTGCTTTGCTCAGCAAAGAGCAAGGGATAATTTTACACAAGACAGAGAACTGAAAAATGAAGCTCCAGTTACGTAAGGATGAAAATTCAAATGCTAATATTTGAGTGACCTTTCAACTCCTGCCTGCTGAAGGTTCTCCCTCTCATACCACTGCCACTGTCACCTTGGATCCTTTGCCAACTCCTTGAAACACTGAGCAACGCTCTCCTAATACATTTCAGGCAGCTGTGAAATCACCTCCTCTCCTCTAGATGGTAGATCTGCATCAACAATATAATAATTCTTTTACTTCAGCGATTTTTCAAATTGTCTCTGATTTATGTGATGACAAAGAAAATGGTCTGAAGCTTTTAACCAGATGATCCAAACAGGACTGCACCTCACCTTTAACTAACCCAGGCCACCACACTGCCTTCAGCAAGGAGAGAAAAGGAACAAAACCTGCCACAAGCACCACATACCTGCCCAGTGCTCCATTCCTCACCACTACATAAACCTCAATTCACAGCTGGAAAATCAGAATCTGAACTCTCACTCTTTAACAAAAGGCCCAAGGAGCAGCCTTATATTTATGTTCCAGTCTCCAAAGAGGGAAGAGATTACTTACAGATCTGACTACAGGATCTCACCATGGAAAAGCAAAACCTTATGTTAAAATTGCTACTCTCTTGCTTCAAGCATTATATTCCACTGTTTGAGCATTTCCAGTCCTGCCACTGGACCTCCTGCATCACCACAGATAAGAGGAAAAGGTCTAAAGAACCCTGAAAGCACTAAAAGCTTTGCTTTCCAAACAGCTGCTGCTGTGCAATTTATCAACTAAGAAATTATAACAATGGAATTCAATCAATTTAAAACTGCTGGATTCGAGTTAGGAAAAATTTTTTTCAGTCATCGCAACCCTAAGGATGACTTTGAACAGGAAAAGATGCAGAAAACTTGATTTTATACAAAGAAAATCAAAATTTATATACATTTTTACATTATTTTCTTCATATATAGTGTATGACCTTTGCACAGAAATGAACTGCTGCAGGTTGCTGAAGGTGCATCTGCTCTCCCACTGCAGCAGAGCAACACACCACACCCAGTAAAAACGTCTGATTCCTGATGGAGAAGCTATGATGAGATTTACTGGAATGGAGAAGGTAAGTGCTGTAAGAATGCTGCCACAGGTTATACACCTATCCTCCTCTTCTTACTTAAATCTATTTAGGTGCTTCAGGAGAAACTGCTGTTATTAGTTTTTCCCCTCTTTCCTCATCCTTTCCCAACCCTTTTATACACACGGTCAATTTACACAACACACTTCAACAGCTTTTAAGCAGCCAAGCCCTTTTCCAAGATCCCATCAGCAATTCAAACTGTGTTATAAATCCACAAAGCAGCACAAAGGTAAGGCTGAATTTGTGGTTATTTTTCTCCTTGCAGTCCCACTGCCCCTGAGAAGGTGCCAGCTGGCACTGGGATGTGCTTACTGCAATATGCTCATCTTCAGCTGCAGCCCGTGCAGCACCTCGATCACTCTCTGCACGTCCCCCAGCAGCTGGTGAGTGGCCACGATCTTCTTGGCATTCTGGTGGGAATAATTTTCTTCCAAAAATGCTAAGCCATGCATATGACCATTGCTTAGCCACTCCTTCTCATACCAATACTTCAAGCTGGACCTCTGACCTGAAGTGACAGTAACGAGCGAGTTAAAATGAAGCATTAACTATGATATGTTAACATGACTGGCAGTAATTCTGATTATCTCCAAGGATTGCAAAAGCTCATTTGTTCTTACCAACAGGATCACTAAAGAGCCTATCAAAGCAGACAGAACCCTGAAGAAATGAAGACCTTGTAAAGTGGGGACTCAAAAACCTCTGCACAACTATAAAAGCAGTCAGACCCCAAATTCCATCCAGGGACATCCAACAACAGGCTGAGGCAGAGAAAGGCATATTTTAGCAGGAAATCACACTGTCTAGTCTAACCATGGTTATGACAAACTACAGTCTGAATGCAGGTCTCTGCAGACAGAAAAACACAGAAAAAGGCAATGAACTTCCTTTCCCAGTGGTCTTATTTTTAAACATCATACATGTATCAGTACAGGCATTCAAAAGAACATTTTAAAGGAACCAATGATGAGGTTCTGATGGAAAACTTGCCTAAGTCAGGCTATTAATGATGCTGTTTCTAGCTTGAGAGGTTGGAGTATCAACAACAACTGAAACGAAATGTTAAATGTGATAAATGCATCAGTACAAGTAACTTAAGCTGCCAAAAAATGGCATTATCAGGAAAGGGTAAAATTGTAGATGCTTGCTGAATTGCAAACACACAGTCATATCATAAACATCTTGATCATGATTAAGCAGAGGTAAACGTTAACAAATGTCTTAAAAATCCCACTTGACTCAAAGAGAATTGAGTAAAATAGCAGTTTGTACAGTTTTTAGACAAAATGACACCAAATTTGCTTTTATTTCCAGAAGAATAAATGGTGCTGTAACACATCTCAGCAGTTTAAACTGGGGAAAGCTCCTAAATAAGATTTTGCTGAATGGTCCTGCCCAGTTTTAAAAGCCACTTCTTTGTAGATCCACAGAGCCTATTAGCTCATTTCTAGCCAAAAGCAGTCACTGAAATCGAAAAGCCATTACTGCAGTCAAAAAGTTGGATGTTTTGCTTGTTGAAAACAAAGGTAAAAATTAGGCTCCCCCAATGTAAACTGTAGAAGCTTCAAAGGAATAGCTAATGATTAATTAAGCAAATTAAGCTGTAATCAGTTTTTGCACAAGAGCATTCTGATGTTCAACTGTGATGACAGTTTGCATGTGCATTTTAGTTACATTTAAAACTAACTTCAGTAGACCTAAAGCAAAATATCTTGAAAACAGAGGGGTAAAATCCTAGAAGCAAGATACTGTAAAAAAAAAACATCCTTAATATTATCTGTGTAGTGAAATAGTTTAAAATTGAAGTGTGGCATGTCTTTCTTGCTGTGAGTACAAACATCAGTAAACCAACGACACAGGTGATGCAGTGAGTGACAAGAGCCACAGCTGCAGAGCCCTGTGCTGACTGATTTTAAAGGGTGCAAAGTCTGGCCCTGTTGGGAAGAGCTGCAGCCACAACCCCCAAGATGTTCCCACGGGGAGTCTTTGCTTCAGCTTCCTGAGTGCTTCTACACTCTTTTCCCACAGTCAGACAGTCCAGTCCTTATCACAGCAAAATGTGGCAGATGGTCATCCCAGTGAAAACATTCATTCTCATTCCTGCCCAGCTGTAATTCCACAATACTGACTCGTGGACATCGACAGAAATTAAACTTTCTGTATCTGTGACTGAAAATTACTTATAGTGACAGACACAGCTAAGGGCAAAGAAGTAGTTTCATCTTTTTTATATATATATATATAAAAAACTAGCAAGTGTACCACATATGTAAGAAGGCTCTGCAACCTTAAATTTCTGTACCTGGAGGATCTTGGCAAATATAGCAGGTGTACTTCTCAGGTACATTATCTTCCAGCAAACCCATACAGACCCCGTGCTGCCAGCACAGACACTCTTCACACTGGTCAAAGGCAAGAAGGGCACATTAACAGAAACGAAGGCAAGGAGCTCAACACATCAATTAAGAGACACAGCATCTACATATTTTAAGACAAAAAGATGGATTAAGACCCGCTTCCCCCCCTTCCAGAGACAAGCAAACCCATTAAAGAATCAGACCACAATAAAAGCCGAGCCTTTCCCACACATTTTTATGTGTATTTCTGGAGAACGACAATTAAAAACTGAAAGCAGATATTCTGAAAGGTACAAAAACATTCCCTTTGGAGATGAAAATCTTTCACAGGATGCATGTGCACATAACCAGGACAGCAATCAGTATGCAATCAAGCTTTTTTCAGCAAAACAGATCCATTTTTCTGAATTAAAAAGCTTCCCCCTCAAACAGTAAACCACATTCAGTTCCTAAATCTCAGAGACATTTGGGTCACACAGGACTAGCCAATATTATGCTTTACTGATTCTTGTAGCTCTAACATTTTACCCAAAGGTAGCTCTACCAGCACAGACACAGCTGTACCAGCTTCACAAGCTTCTGACATCCTGCCAAGGGGGGGCATCACCTGGCAAAGACTGTGTGGATTTTTTTAGCACAGTTACACTACTGAAAATACAATCACTGCTCTTAAAGCCACTGCTCTCAAACAGTTCTAGAGCAGGAAAAAACCCTGTATTCACATGTTCTGTTTCTGCCATTTTCTCCCCCCTCCCATATTTTGACAGGAGACAAAATTCGACTGCAGCCTACAGACCACTGAAACATGGCACAAAACCCCATATATTAAGTCAATTTTGATTTGAAACTGTGATGTCAGTTCAGAATTACTGTTTTCCCAAGCAGTGAGATTTATTTCTTAGAGCATGAGCCAAAAGGGTCTTGTTAATGTTGGTGCAGGATTTTAATATGAGCTAAAAACACACCCCACACCCCAATTGCTGCTCCTCACTGACTTACAAAGATGCCAACTTGCTAAACATGCCATCTGTGTTCAACACCACTTTTATTAACGCTCTTGTTATCTGCTGCCATTCCTCCAGCTAGGAGGGACACAGACAGCCAGATCCTGAATACTTCACTGCATTAAATGAGTGGCCTAGGGGTGGAGGAAATAGAAGCCCTGGGAGAAGAGAATGTAAAAGGTTGTAGAGAAACAGGTTTCTGAAGGATGGGACCAACAATGTTTTGTCTTACAAAATGAGTAAATAGTCCTAAAGCAATAAGGAGATGTTTTTAAAAAAGGCAGAGACACCATTCTTCTTTCACAAAAGTAATTATTAGAGCCAGAAAAAGGTGTTCTAAAACAAAGAAAATGCATTAAGAAAAACAGACTGTGTGCTAAAAACAACAAGGGAGCTCCTGGTTCTAGTTACACCTGCATCCTATAAATCATGCCACACTGCACCGGGCTGCGCTCAGTGATTTTCCAGGCAATTTTGCCCAGAACTCCAGTGAAGCATCCCAACTCTTTTTTTAATTTACTCAACTGATATTTTTAGCATGTACCCCAGCAGGGCACAGGTGCCTCCGTTTACCTGCAGGTTCTACTGCACAGCATGGCTGGCCAAGCTGCAGGCTCCAGCTGGCACACACGCTGCAGGGAAGCTACCCCTGCCCAGGCAGTAGTAGGGACATTCAAAGCACACCAAGTAGGAAATTCGGAGGAGAAAAAACCATGCAGTGCTGTGCAAAAATATTCCAATCGAAACTCAAGTAACAACAGAAATAACTGAACACAAAGGACATGTTTTTAAAGCAGCTTTTCACACCCCAGAACAAGAACATCCCAAGACTGTTCACATCCATCACTCGAGGGCACCAAACCATCCCCAGAATTCTCTGCACCACACACGAACACACCAATGTTTAGGTATAAAAGCCAAAAAGAAAGGACAATGACAGTCTGTTTGGACTGTTTTGGGCCTCATCATGAAGAGGGAGTACCGTGCCTCCAGAGGAACAGGGGGCAGTGCTACTCAGCTGCTTTACACAGGCTCCAGGAATGGAACCAGGCAACCTCCCTCCAGAGTTACAGCAGCACCGACCAACAACACGTTGGGGGTTTTATACCTTTCCTTGATTTAACTTCTACTACCTGAGCAAGTACTTCCACAAATGCAAACCCAGATTTCTGCACCCTGGTGCAAGAAGTGACATTCTTAATGCACAAATTGCTCAAGATAATTAATTAAGGCAAGTTCAGGATAAAGGAAGTTTATATAAAATCTCCAAGCTGAATTTGGGATGGGTGTTATTAGTTTAAATACCTAAATGGAACCAAACCCCATTTTAAATGCATGTGAGTTTCATTAAACCTTAATTGCCCTAATCTTTCAGGGGAAAAAAAAAGGTGCTGCTTGTGTTTAAAATCAACATTTTCCCCCATTATTTCTAAATTTGGCACATTCATGGAAATGAGCACAGCTCAAAGACAAAAAGCCTTTCTATTCTTCCTCTTGTAAGAGAGGAGGGGATCCACTTATCCTGGGATGCATGAAGAAGCTGTCCTGGCTCCTAACTCTGACCCCAAGTCAGGCAGATGGGCACACAGCCTGCTCAAGCAGGTGCCCCAGGTGCCAGCAAATATCAGTCAGAATAATAAAGCAGGGGAAAAATAAATCCCCCAAGGGAGAAAAGTGCAAAGAAGGACAGTATTCTTCTGAAACCCCATAGCCTGAGCAAAATGACCCACCTTCAGAAAGAAAGGACCAATCTAAATCCAAGTTCCTTAGGGCAGACAGCTCTGAATTCATTTTCCAAGTGTCAGGTTGAAGTGTGAGTGGAAAATAGGGAAGAAATCTTTCCTAATTATAAAGTTATGACAACTACACCAGATTCTCGCTCTATAAAGCCAAAGGGAAGTGTCAGTCTTGGCACTCCACTTCTGAAAAGCTGAAAATAGGTTCCCCTTGTGATAATTCCACAGTTGTATAACATAGCAGCTTTGCTTTGTATTAATGCTCCGTTCCTACAGAGTAAACTCAGGCATTTCTACACCAACAGACAACCAGACTGTTCAAAACATTTTCCTCAAAAATACAGGCTGACAGGAAGCTGTGGGGAGCACAGCATTTGGTTCCTTAAGCAAGCCACCTAACCTACACCCCCATCTGAGCCCCACAAAATCTGGTGACCAGCTCCTTGCTTCCCAATTCCTATTGCCTCGATCCCCACAGTGAACGCAGGTACTCACCACGCTGTCCATCTGCATCTCTTTTCCAGAGAGAATAACCTGCTCTCCCAGCCAATTCTTTCACAAAACAGATGAAGTGTTTAAAACTTTGCAAGATGCTCAAAAAACCCCCCCCAAACTGTTCAACCCAGAAAGCCAATCTTAGAAGCAGCCCACAGAACGTTCCATAGGCTGTCCCAGCTGACAGCTCCCTACATTCTGCAACCCTGACCTAGTGTTGAACTAAATTTTGCCAGAAAATTATTTTATTTCACAAATAAACCTCAGGAGAATGCAGTAATTACCTTAAAGGCTACACTACTGACACTTTGAACTGGAGGCCCACAACAAGAAAAAGGTCATCTAGATAGGAAGGGTGGGAGCCTCTTAAAAAAAAAAAAAATCAAAACAAACCTAACAACCCAAAACCAACTAACTTCTTCAGAAGGGCAACTACAAAAAGCTTGTCATCTTGGTTCAAGAGCATCACACACTTAAGCTCCTGCATATGCTTCTTCTGAAACTTATGGGGAATTAGCAGTGTGGACCAGCTCATGTAAAAAGCAATGGCAAAATTAATTAGAGAAAAAAAAATGAAGTTGAACTGATCTGTTTGACTTCACTATTTGAAACTGATAGGAACTGGGTGTGATGGTTCAAAGCAGCTGTGAATGGAATTATTCCCTGACAATTTACAAACATCTCAAAAAGTAAATGTAAACAGTGAAAAGTAAACAAAAAGTAAAAGTAAACACTTCCAAAGAGGTTTTTACCAATAGTTTTAAGCAGAAGAGATAAGAGAAGCTGCTCTGAGTTTTCTGGGAAGCTGGTTTAAAAATAGCACCTATATGCGGAATGGACAGATGGCCTCATGAAGATTAGGAACTAAGAATTTGCACACTACTGCAGAATGGACAAGTGCAGCTCTGCTTCACAGCAAAACACTCCAGTAATTACTTTTTTTTGGTTGTTCAGTCTATCTGGAGAATTGTATGTTCAAGTCAAGCTTCTTGCCAGGAAGAAAAAAAAAACCCAGTAAATGCTTTTCCACTGACACCTTCCACTGTATCCACTGACACGAGCATTCACCCTCCAAGTCATACCTGAATCATGAAGTCATTTTCTTCTTTTACTTCGCAAACACACCGAACAATCTCAAAATCATTTTCTTCAACTTCGTCATCAGGGTTGGTGGTTACATCAACATCCTGACTGCAGTCATCGTCACTCCAAAGCAAGCTATCCATAGATGACTCACTCAGGGTGTCATCCTCTGTACAAGAAGTATTTATATAAAATCCTAAGTGATTACAAAAAAGGTCAAACGACCCTCAAGATCTCATCCCAAGTATGCAGACATATATTCCTAAAACTATGCGTTCACAGTGTCATTTAAGGAACATCAGAATTTAAGTTTATTGAAGGTTACTACATCATGAAGTTTCATATTTTCATTAATAGCTCCTTAAAAATAGTCCAACTTAACAGCTTCTGTCATTAAAATGGTAATCTCAGCATACAGTGTCTCAAAGCAAAGGCACAAACTCTCTTTAGACAAGTAAGTACAATAAACAAAACCAGACTTGTACATTCAAATAGGATTCATACTAATTGCTGCAATTTGTGCAGAATTGTGACTTGGCACTTTTAGTGTGGAGCTCCCAAAAAGAGGCAAGAGGGTTCTGGTTTATGAGCCATTCAATCTCACAAAGTGATGTCTTCGTGACAGAAACGCTGAGTCCGACACAGAATTTAATCCTGCTTCAGAAATTATTATTTTCATTTAGTCTCCCATTTAGGATCCATTGATCAACTCATGGGCAGTGCATAGCCCAAGGTGTTCTTCCAGAACACATTCACACTA
>JAYRBT010000054.1:266582-314077 GCA_036023395.1 Myiotriccus ornatus | reverse complement strand
TCTCCCATTTAGGATCCATTGATCAACTCATGGGCAGTGCATAGCCCAAGGTGTTCTTCCAGAACACATTCACACTACTTAGCCAAAGCATTAATGCATCTCTGGATTAAATAAAACTGCCAAGAAAATCTTTACTGAAACAGCAGGTTAAATTGAGATTCTTACCTCAATAACATTAATCAATGTCTGAATCTTTCTTGGGGATAGAATGGGAGGGTTGGAGGAAGAAGACAAGGATTTTCATTATTTGGAAATAATCGAATGAGTTGGAGGGGAGTGGAAGATGAAAACTTCAGTCACTCCTAAGTAAGATTGTGGGGTCTCCCCTACAGTGGGTCGAACTCTTTTCCTCACTTAGCTCACAGGATGCAAAACTAGAACCACCAGTCTGTGATACAAACCACATCTTTTGGAGAAACATCTGTTCTCAAGTTAAAGGGGCTGAGAACCCAATATAATAGTTCAAAAGCTTCGTTCCACCTCTGAGCTCGGACACTGCCGAGTGCTCTGGAAGTGACAGGTCAGGCACGTGCACTTCCACGTTACACACGAGCTGCACTTTAAATCACACCACACTTTGTCTATCTGGGCACAGCTTTTATTGTTGGTACAACTTCTGCAGATGCAAAAAGCAGCAAAGCAATCGTGATAAGGACGAAATAAAACCATTTCCAATATTTTCCACCATTTTCAATGTCTATGGATTGGTCATAAGAAGTCTGAGGAACTGATGGCCAAGTTACTGTGCGTTCTGTGGTTGATACACTCTGAACACACAACTGCTCAGACTGGCAGAACGTCTTTCAAGACATTACCACCAAAGCACTTCAGTAGTTTTTAATGTTTCCTGTGTTGCTTATGTAGTGGAATTAACTGAAGTTAATTTTTAGTTTTGCCTAATGCTAAACAATGAGAGTTGTGTCCAAAAAAATAATCAAATAGTCCTCCACAGGGCAGTTGTACAATAAGACTTTATGATTCTTGTATATGAACAAACTGTCATACATTTCCTATTTCCTCTCATTTGTCAGCTTTAAGAACAAGAGAGAGAACAAAATGTTTGCTGTCTTTTTTAGCGTACCAGTTTGTGACAGTAAATAGTAATTTGGACCAAGATATTAGGAACTATGAAAGCTGGAACACAGCAGTCACGTTTTTATGAATTCTGCATATGAATTACTATGAAAACACCAATAAACACCTACTCAACAAACAGCTCCCCAAGAGCTCCTCATTATGAAGCTCAGAGTCATTATAACCATGTATCATAGAGTATCTACACAACTACAGGTCCCCACACCCAGTGGTCCCTCAAACAGCACATTCTGTAGCAATTTTGCAAAGCACCTGTTTTTAACTCTCGAGGAGCTCTCACTTTGGAGAAGCCTTTAGAAATATGAAAAACGTAATTATGAAGTTTGAACACGGTTATTTTAGAGTTAATAAGGTGCTGCAAAAAATGCAAAATTAATCTGATTACTCAATAAGGGCAACAGTCTCAACGTGTATCTGAAGGTAAAGTCAAAGCAAAAAGCATCTGGCAAACCAAGTGGGTCCAGCTTGGTCAGGCAGTGACAAGGAAACACACACAGTGCTGTGTAAGAACAGCCAAATTGACACCGTAAGAACTAGTTCTCAAGTATGTTAGTGCAGCTCACATATTTACTAGCAATGAAAGACAGAACTAGCAAAACAGAGAGCAGAGGCATCTCACCATTTGCTTTTGATTTTCCCCTGTGCTGTCCAGAATCAGCACAGTGCAGCGGTGTGCTCGGGTGGGCAGATGATTTATTAGAAGAAATAGATTTTGTGACCACTGATTTTTCAGGAGAAAGCTCCTGTGAGACATCTGTGTTTTCCCCAACGCCAGAATACCCTGTAAAAATGTAAAAAGTGTTAACAGTAGAAATCCGTGGTCAAGAAAAGCTGACAGGAGAAACAGCAGCATGCATTGCCCACAGCAGGCTCATCAATTTACTGAGCCCGTCCCCCCTCGACATGCTGGGGGCTCCAGGACTACCCAATGCTGCAGGAAGCTGTGCAAGAAAGTTCTTGTCTGAAACAGGATTTTATGCTGTTCAGTCACTGCTCACTGCTGACAGAAGAAAGGCTTAAGTGGCCCGCCTTTCCAGCCCAACCATTCCTCAGGGAGCAGGGGTACAAATGCTTTTGCTTCACAGCCACTTCCACTCAAGCACTGCTGGCTGGAGACCTCCCCCTCATGTCCCACTGCTACTCACACAGGCTACACACATTCCCTAATCCCACAGACTTCAGTGTGGACAGATCTTGCCAACCACAATTTAAAATCACCCAGTTAATAAAATCAGAGCTAACAGATTAGTGAAGAAAGCAGTCTGAACTGCAATGCCTGCTCCTAAGTGAGCTAAACCGGGTAACAAAACAAAATAATAGAGCCATTTTCATCTACAGAAGGAAAGCGAGCTTTACCAGGCTTAGATCTCTTTTTCTTTTTTTTCTTTTTCTTTGACTTAGATCTTCCATAGTCTTTGGATTTTCTTTCTTTGTTCTTCTCATGTTCTTTAACACCTAAAATTAGACAATATTGCAAATTAATTTTTAAATATATATACATTTATTCTACTTATTTCCTTAAAGACCTCCACGATTTCTTTGGACAATCAAGGCCATTTCACTGCAAAAAAACCCAAGAAAATTTATTTGTAAGAATTTCCAGTTCTCAACTGGAATGGTGTATTTTAAAGTTACAATTTGACTGTCCCATAAAAAAAATTAGAATATCATGTGGGAGAAATCAACTGTACACAAGTGCCCATTTGTCATTTACATGCTTCAGAAGTTATAAAAAAAGAGAGACTGAAGGATTTGTTATATCCACCTTCTAAATGATTATGAAGATCTCAGGAGCATTGTAACAGCAGCCTGACAAGAAGAAAACCCCAACACCCCAAACTGCAGTTCAGTTCCTCAAATATTTTCACTGAAAACTGAGTAACAACTGGTTCACTGGCTTTAACCACTACTCTCTCAACATCTGTTCTCCAGGCTATTTTGTGGGATTGAATCCACAGCACGATGGTTGAGTGCCAATCCAGTCCACCCTCAAAGCGCGGTAGCAGAGCCCATCACAGCAGCAGAGCCGTGCTGGGCGTGGGCACAAAGCCTTGCATTCCAGACCCCAGGCTCTGTCCACAACTTCTGGCCTTCAGATTTAGGTCTCTGCAGCAGAATTTTCCAGATCCTTACACAGCTCCTTCAGTAAATTATCCGGACTCAGCTCTGGTGCCATCAACACCTGCTGTGGAGGGATGCCCGGCACCTCAGAACGGCTCTGCTCTCAGAGAGCCTGCCTGAGCCACTCACCCTCCTATTCACAAACCTATTTCAGTTTCTGGTGATGGATAGCAGAATGAGCACCTAAAGACACTTTATACTGTAAGAAGTCTCCTGCACAAACCATTCCAGCTGCTCTGTAACCACCTATGAAGCAAACCAGCAGTACCCCCTCTCATACACGCCAACAGCAAACTGCCCAATTCACTGGCTGCGTGTTTGTGGCACAAACAGCTGAGAAACTGCAAATCTCAGTCATGTTTATCAACTGTGATGCAGGAGACATGCTCAGCTTTAGCCCCACACCTCCCCATCCTCTTAGGCCTTGAACATCTCCTGGCACTGTGCCTCTCCTGGCACGTGGTCAGCGATGGCTCAGTGCCACATCAGCTGCTGCCCCGGTGGCAGATGGGCACCCCAGCCACCTGTCCTCCAAAGGCAGTAGGACTGGCAGCACAAAAGCCATCTTCATCCCCCCTCCATGGGTGTTGAGGGGGTTATTCAAGTGTCACCACAACTTCCTTCTTACTTTCCTCTGCCCTCATATCTCCTGTTCTTCCGATGCTCAAGATCCTCCAGGGACCATTCCCTTCTCCCTGCTCACAGGGATTCAAGGAAGTTCTGCCATTTTATTCTTCCAGAAGGGCAAAGAGAATAAGTGAGCTCAACAGAAGCAGGAAAATTCTGCTTCCTTTTGTTTGGGAACTGAAATTCACATGGTCAGATCACTGGATTTGGTCTAAGATATCCAAGAGCACAGAGTAAACTGCCTCAGTCACTGTTAATGTATCCATCATAAATATGACAGAAATTGTCGCTTTGTTCCACACTTTTCCCCCTTGAGGTAACCTGTATTTCTTAAAATCTGAAAAAATCTAAGTATTTGCAAATTTCTGTGTACAGCTATCTTCTGACTGCACACCCCAGTTAATGCGTGCTCCCTGAAAAAAAAAATCTGCAAAGAACAAGTACTGAAGTGTTATACCAGGGTCTTCCAGAAACCATGTACTGAAGAATCTTGTTGTCTCACACTGTTTCTCACGAGCACTCTAAAGTGAAATGAATTCTGACTGACCCAAGACCAGATAGGGAGACTCTCTAGGTTACGAGCATCCTCACAGAATTGTATGGTCAAACAGAATGATAAACTGCCTTATATAATCATAAAAATGAAGCACAAAATAACTACATTTTTAAAAGCTTTGCGTTTGTTTTTTTTTTTCAAAAATGTAAGACTTCAACTTGCTTGAAAGGCAGAGGTTCATGAGGACCAGGATGAGTACTCACCATCCTCCACCATGTGAAAGTTTAAACACCACACTCCAAAGTAAGACACGTCCCACTGAGTCAGAACACTGAGGAGACTGGTGGACCTCATTCAGGCCTTCCTACAAGGGTGGGCAGCAAAGGATGCCCAAGCACAGACAGAGGTGCCAGGCACTGCCTCACTGCTATCAACAGAACAACACACAGCTAAAGTGAAGATCTGCAGGACACAGATCATCTATTATACACAGAACAGTCTAAGCTCAGAGCTTGTGTTTTCCTCCTCACTGTGACTCACATTCTCACTGTGTATCTGAAGGAAAAGCAGCAATGTAGTAAATCTAGAGGTACGCTGGAAATTGTTTATATATTATTTATATAAAGTATTTTACTATATGTATTGTTTCTGCCCATGTGTGCACACACATCCCCCCCACTGTATGGCTGTCACCCACCTATACTAGAGAAGGTTTCAGTATGAACAGCCTTGACTATACCACTGAATAGTCCAAGTCCTGAAGTTCTTCAGAGATGTTTAAGTAGCAAGTGCTGACTACCAGAAGTAGTCAAATGCTATTAAAAGAAACACCCTCAACAAAATAAAACCCTCCAAGTTACTGTGCCTCATGCCCACCCCATCCCCCCCCTTTTAAGTACAGAATTACTTAAAATATTTAATGCTTTGGACAGTCAAGAGTTCAACAGCATTAAGACCCATGTATCAAACAGTAAAAATCATGCCCTTTAATACTTCAAGGATTTTTTACATCTTAAAGATAGTACCCACTGACTGGGAAGAACAAGCCCCAATGCAGACAGCAAGGACAGTTACCAGATGAGAAAACTCTGCTTACATTTTATAGCGTACATTTATAGGAAATTACTCTCTCTAGAAGCAGGTATACAGAACCATGCCATCAGCATTATCAGTTCCTTACAATGCCTACAAGTTTTCCCAGCCTTTTCCCAGTGTAAGTTTGCAGGTAACCCCACAGCCGTACCATGTCCGACTCTGTCCCGAGGCCTCCGCAGCGCTCTCGCTATGTGGGTCCTGGTTTGGTCTCTAAGAGAGTGCCGGTGACTATTTAATGCACTTACAGGAGTTGAAGTTCTTCTCTTTTCTATTTTTTCATCTCTATATGGGGTACTCCTTAGGGCTATGTGTAGAGGAGCATCTACAAAGAGAACAAAGACCAAGTCCAAGCTTTAAATACGTTCAAAAGTCAGTCTAGTTCAGCAGCAGCAGCTCTGGCAGTCCGTGGGGAGTGTTTCTGATCAGACACTGCTCAGCTCAGTCCTAGCCCTGACTGAAAGGCTAAAATCTCCAGTGCTCTTGTTTGGTTTGGTGAGGGTTTTTTTCCTTCAGAAAGGAACAGTGGATGCACATGCATTCCCCAAAGCCCTATTCTTTCAGAAACACTGCGACTTTGAAGAGAAAGGGAAAAGGAACCATTCAGTCTGGCAGAGATATGGGTCAGGTCGATTTTATTAGTTTCTCCAAGAGAAAAGGTTGTTAGAGGAACCGCAGCCTGTCCTCAAAGTGTGCTTTGTAAGCAGGCACACAGAAGTGGCATAAAGCAGCTCTGCACACACAAGGAAGAGCAGTTTTAAAATACACACCACTGAAACAACAGTGTTTCAACAAAGAGTGAGATGTAAGAACTCAGGATCACTACCTAAAATTCAGAAAAATCATGACATACAGAAATGGCTTCACCTGAGATTCCATTGATTATTTAGGTCAAGTCAGTTTTCTTCTCCTAACTACAGGTAGCAACTCCTCCTGACCAACTCCTGGACGTGGAAAAAGAGTGAGGAAGATTGTGAAAGTTTAGGTTGCAAGGCAAGTAGTACAGCAGACTAGACAAGACCAGTACACTGACATTTTGAAGTACAATATTAAGTATCTTGGTCAGTGAGACCCAGCAGCCAAGGTGCTTGCTGACTTTCATCAAAATGTCCCATTCTACCACCACAAGCACCTCAAAAGTTCAGTGGATACCTAAGGCAACCTCCTTCTTGTCTGAAGAGTAACATGCCTCTTGGACACCTCTAATTAAATAATTCTGAGTAGAACCTGAAAGAGGCTAAAAAACAAGGAGAAGAGTACTAGAGAACATACTTAGGAGAAGAAATGGTATCAAGCACCCTGCCCTGCTCAACATTTCACACTGAAGCAATAACAAGGCACATTGCAGAACTTTCAGGATCAAGGAGATCTCTTCAGGCAAAAGGAAGTCCAAGATACAGAAATCTGAGGGCCATCAGATGACATTTTCCCTGGTCCTCTCGCTCTGAAGATTCATTAGAACTTCAAAGAAAAAAAGAAGGGGAGCCATCCGTGCCTATCTCTGTAACCAAACTGTTCTCTTCTAGTCACCTGCCCTATTTATTGCTTTACAGCAGCCCCAAAAGACAGAAATTAAACAAACCCCTGACTTCCACACAGGACACTCAAAGGTGCCTTTTGTCCCATCAGGCAACTCACTGGTGCTTTTCTCTGGGCACTTATTTACCTCAAGAGCTGCAAGACTGTAGAAAGGAGCAGGTTTTGTCCAGAAAGAATTACCAAAACCAGAAGATACTCCTTGATAAGACACCACAGTACATGTGTGACCTTCCATTTGCAACAGGACTAACTTCTCTTGCAGGAATAAGTAAAAAGAGGTTTTGTGGTGGTTTGGTTTTTTGATGCTGTTTTTGTTTGCTTTTTTGTTTTTAAGCTGGGTCTACTTTTGTAAGACTTCCTGCTAACAGATCTGCTGTTCTGAGGACTTCCATGACTAGGGATTGTTCAAGACACCATCAGTTCAGACAGAAAACTTTTTCCCATGGTAGCTGAGAAATAAGATGAGAGAACACCAATGCCATAACAAACTTTCTGCAATGCAAACAGTTTGTTTCAGCACAGGCTGAGAAGTCACATAAACAAGCCCTTTTCCAGCTTTCCTGATTGCCTACCACTCTTGCACCACCTCAGAGAAACCCAAAATTACAATACAAAAAAATCCATACAAGTCAGACAAGCTTCATCAGGCCTCCCAGCTTCCCCTGCTCCCAACAGCTCAGCTCATTTTCATGAATTAACACTTTAGAAGCCCACGGCCACCTTGATCCCAGCAGTCTGTGACAGAGCACAAGGCATCTATCTGGGCTTCTTTTGTGCTGAGATCAGGGCACACAGGCTCCTGCTGAACAAAACGGTGTTTCCTGTCCTTTGGGGTCTCCCTTTAGCTTTGTGAGACTAAATGTTAAGGAGATTTTTTGCCAAGAATATGTTTTATCTTTTAAGACACGCAGGTTAACACGTTTCTGTAAGATATTTCAGCCCCCTGTAACACAGTCCTGGGGGAGGTCAAGGTACTCCATCATACTGGATGTATTTTTCGTCAATAACTGACACAAACACGTTAAGTTTTGAAACACCTCTGTTCCAGTGACAGAGACGTTCAGAGGGTCTACAAGACCTCTGACCACTCTGAAATGTATTTTATGAGTTGTGATTAAATTTAAGAAGATGAGATTAAAAAAACCATGGAAATTTATCCTCAGCTTTTGGGGCAGATCAAAACATCAAAACTGATGCCATGGAGATGCAAACTTGCAAACCTTCCAGTGTTCTTTTTCCTCTCCCCTTGCCAGTATAACTCAGGTCAGTTTATAAAATTATCCCCTAAAGAACAAAGCGCAATTATTCATTACAACCACAACCAGGACCTTGTATTTAGGGCCTTTATTTTAAAGCATATGGCTTTCAAGCTTGCCCATTCCCCCCATCCTGCACTAGTATCACCTGCAGAGAGTGCCACCTGCTTCCATCCTCTGCACTCCCCAGCCAACCTTCAAGGACCACACTCATGGAGACTCCCATTGGGGGTGCATAGGGGGCCCCCACGTGTTTCCTAAAGCTGTCTATGCAGGCCCTATGAAGGCACCTGCACCTGTGTCCCACCTCAGGGAAATCAAAAAAGGCACAAAAAGCCTCCTGACATCCTGGGCAGTGACACCTTCCCTGTTCTTGAACAGTGACATTGTGATTAAGCATCAGATTAATTTCTAGCTCAGATGACACTAAACACCACTTACAGAAACAGGAGAAATGTTCACAAGATACTGGAGGCAAGAAGGCTTCCTGATTAACTGCCCCCAGCCTTCTCCCATGGAGTTGTTTCAGGCCTCCCTCCTAAGCCTGGAAGAATTATCCTCTTCCATAGGATGAGATGACCCATAAGCAGTGAAGGATCTTAGAAACCAACAAACACAGAGCTGGGATGTGAAACCACCTCAGCCAAGCAGAAACCACAAGGAACTCACACCTGAGCATACCAAGGCTTGGTGACAGACAAGGCAAGAGCTTCCTGTGCCCTGGAGCACTCATGTCAGACCCCAGGTCAGAGGGTATCTCAGCATTCACAGGAAGCAGATTGCATTCCCGGTCTTGTGCTGAATCAGACAGTATTCACCATCCACAGCTGTGAGATCATTTGCTGAGAATATCCAGCAATGTTTTCAAGAGCTGGAAGACCACGTATCATCCTGACTCACAGCCATCCCCACGAACCAAACAGTGTTGTCAGGATAACCTGATGACTATCAGCAAGACTGCAGAACAAGGAGGGTGTTAATGCACATCTTCACCCGCTGCCAGGAGAAGCCCTGTGTTTGCAGATCACCATGCACATCCCACTGCCCAGCAAAAAGGCAGCCAGAATTCAGAGGAAACAGGAAAATCCCCCCAAAGGATCAACCTGACAGTGACTACACCACAGCCGAGAGGTTCACCTGTGAACAGCTACCAGTAACAACCACTGTCTGAGATGTTTAAGCTGTCAAAGCAAATTTGCCAATCCCATCCATGCACAATTCAGATCTCATCACTGACACAAGTAAGGACAAAGTCCCTTTTTTCTTTACATACATTAATGTAAAGAATTCATGCATTAAGTCATTTATTCAGTAACAGGACATACTGTAACTTTGAGTAGGCAGAATTTTCTAACAATGAGGTTACGTAAAAAAATTTAAACCTACTGACAAAACACTTTTTCCTTCTTTAAGTGCCTTTTATGGACTCCACAGCAGGGACAGATTTTCTACAGTCTCCAAATTACCAGCTGCAGATCTGTTCCCTTCTTTTCTTTCTCATGGCAAGGAACACAGCAGAGCCAAGAGTGGCAGCAGCTTCCTAGACCGAGGCTGCTGTTACACATCCACGCACCAAACCAGTGCCCAACACTGTACAGTGTTCAGCTTCCATTAGGAGCAAAACTCCTCAGGAGAGCTGAACAATGTCCTAGGAGCAAACAGGTGTCAACTGCTGAGGTACCTGCTGCTACAACAGTTGTGCTGAGGGCACTGTAAGGTCTGTCAGCACTAAGTGGTCATTGAGAGCATTAAGAACACACGAATCACCTACGATGGCACTTCCTTGCACACGTGTTATCAACTCCCCTACTTGTTCCCATCTAATGAGGTTCCAGTCTCCTGAGAAGTCTCCAGTCCTCACCAAGGCCTGACATGGGGTACCACAGCTGTGCAGGCACTCAGCTTTCGGCTTTCAGATTTCAGAAAACACGAAAGGCAGAAACTGCATTTTGCTGAACCTCAAAATAAAGATATTTTACTAAAAAATGAAAGCCACCAATTCAGAAAAACTCGAAGTCAAGGTGTTCAAATTCTAAGTTTCAGGTAGAAAGAGTGAAAGGAAGCTATTCCATGCCTTGCGCCCTTGGAGTGGTCTAGGTCAAGAAACAGCAATCTTTATTAAGAATACCCATTTGCAGGTACTTTACATAAAATGACATGGACAGACAGGCACATCTGAAGCAGAAAACTGGCACCTTCAGAGAAAGCTGTTTACAGTTAAGTGTCTGTAGGGCACAAGTGACAGTATGTGATGACATACTTCAACAGTGAAGGAAGGGGTTCTGCAGCAAAAGAGAAGGGACCACAAAGGAAAAAGCCTCTCTTGAGACTAATGCATATGGGCACTAAATCCAGTTCTACTCCATTTTTAACTACAGCAGGCAATGGTAGTTCCTTCCCCTCTGTTCAGAGCCACCTGTCAAATTTGCCACTGCAAAGGCAAGATCCTTCTTTGGAAAGAGGGAGAGACGGGACAAATCAGTCCCACATCAACCTTTCCAGCTCACTCAAGCCTCAATGCCAACACCAAGTGGCACAATTTACATTTCAGAGGTCAGAATTTCAGAGTCTCCACTTTAGTGCAAAGCAATCATATTTAAATTGTTCCTTCCCACATGCCACAACATGGTCACTGAAGACCTCTTACATCCATCTTTTTTATGTGTGGAAATTATAATTTTAAGCACTGCATGGAAAAGGTTTTGCTACTGTTCAGAATACTGCAGCTTTTTCTGGAACTTTAGGGACAAGTATTTTCACTTGATATATAGTAACAGACCATCTCCCCCACTTATTTATGTGTAGCAGAAACAGTAATGAGTCTCAGAACTCTAAAATACAACTTGTCAAATAAGGACTTAAGTGTGACAAAGCTTCTAAAGCAAGAGCATCTTCAAGCTTTTGGAATAAAAAGATTCACAATTTCTAAAGCTTTATCTGTTAGAAATACCCACCTTTTCTTAAGCACTAAAATCAACCTAATATAGTGAAGTACAAGGAAAGGACATTTGTAGCAAAGGTAAAATGATTTAGGTATTTTCTCTTTTACAGAAGGACTGTAAGGATGAAAAGTGGACCCACCACATCCTGGACTGAATTATGGATTCCAAAGCCTTCACTCTAAGCAGTACACCCTGAAAAGCCTTTTGAAAAGGTGACATAAAAACATTTAACATATAGAAAGTCTTGCTTAGCAGACTTGGCTTCTTACATGTGCCATCAAGGCAGAACAGAACTTCAAATCCAACAGTTTGAGCTCATAACTCCATTACTCTGGTTTGGACTGTGTGGTACCACCAAAAACAACTAGAGAAATTAGGAACACACTGAGTTACAAACCAATGGCACTCAGTATCAGTCACATGCTGTAACTAATATATTATGACATTACTTTTCCTCATCAGGAAAAACTTCAGTGTAGCTTCACACCAGCAGGCTTTGACTGGGAAGGTGAGTGGAGAACTTTACAGCCCACCTTCCACCTTGATGTGCTGCTCACCAGCTGTCAGCACACCCCAGGGGCTGTGGGCAGGGAGAGCCTGGGAAGTACATCCTGGAAATGATCCAGGTGAAAAGCATCCATCCACAAATGGGGAATGAGAGGGGTGGGGGCTTAAAATAAGCAAGTACAGTTACATCTCAACACCACAAGGAATTATGACGAGATGACATCAAAGCAACTGTGTGCACTTGGAAAGGATAAATAGGAGGGTCAAGACCTTGAGTCACTAGTCAGTACATCCAAGACAATCACAGGAAAACAACTTCACAAATCAAAATAATTACGTAGTTAGAAAGAGCCTAACAGAGGTGTGGCTACGGAGAAGCACATGCGATGCACAAAGCCTGATTTGGTCCCTGTGCACTGGTCAGCAGCCAGTGTTCACACTGCTGGTCTCAGGTGGGTTCCTCAAGGCACTATCTGGGCTCAGTTAAGCTGCATGCACAGTACAAAATATGCAACTCATCACATCCTAATATATCTAAAGAAAACTATCTCTACCTAATCCAATCTTCTGCCTTTGCAGGATTTAAAGTTACAGAGGTATTTGGGGGTTACATGTAGTAACAGTATGTAAAGTTCCACTGATCTTTTTAGGAACAAGCAGTAGCACCTCAAGTGAAAAACTGTTTTCTGGGCTCATAAGAAAAGCAGCCCTGAAGCAAAGTAAGACAATCTTCTGCTGTGGTGAGCTGGAGCTCTGGGAGCAACTTGCAAGACTGAAATTCTTTAACAGAGTAATAATGAAAGATCAAATGCAAAGAAAAAGACACTGGGGAATTCAGCAAGCAGAAAGCTGGATTTTATAAGAGAGGCTCCATGAAAAGGCAGAAGACATGACTAGTTTTATGGACCCACAGTACAAAGAGACATCAGTCCACAAGAGCAAAGTCTGGACAGGTTATCAGCAGTACCACTGCAGCTCACACTACCCCTCACTGCCACTCCAGTGTCGTGCCAGGCTCTGGGCACAAAGTGCTTCAGAGAAGGAGGGTGAAGCAGAAGTGAACGTGATTTTGCAAACTGCAAAGGTTATAACTTACAAAGAAACCAAAACAAGAGAAAGTGTTTGGGGTTTTATTGCTAACTATTAAGTTTTTATTCTTTTCCATTACCCATCTGTTATGTGAGGATCGTTTTTAAGCCCACGTGAAACAACTCCATTTGTTAAATACTAGGATTTTTCAGCCCACAGAACAGTAAGTACTTCAGGAACTGGAACTGGATTTCTAGCCAGGCATATGCTTGAAGGCAGCCCATGACATGTAAAGACCAAGGAAGAAATAGGACAGAACTGGAGTTACCCAGACCTTTTCCCTAATACAGAAAAGGACAGAAGTCTTCAATCAATACTATTTGTCAAGCCAGGAGAAAAATAAAAATTGAGTCAGAAACTCAGGGAATTGTATTTTTTAAAAAGGAACAGAGGTTTAAGGTGCAAGTGAGTTACTACAACAAAGTAAGACAAGATGCATAGTGAGTTCTTTACCAGAACATGATCCATATTCCTAGAGAAGGGAATTTCTTCAGTATTATCTTCTCTTAAAACAACATGTGCACACATAATTATATTTCTTCTCCACACAGAAAAATGCTAAGACTGAGCCCTAGAAAGACTCCTTCAGCCCAAAAGAAAACGCCTTTCTGTTCTTTTCCACCTGTCCTGCCTGCTGCTGTTGAACAAAAAAGGAAGAGATCAGCACCATACTTACACAGTGAACCAGCTGTGCTCCGTCCTCTTTTTGACCTTTCTTGATTAGCTTTTTCAGAAGCCAAAGAAGCTCTGGTTTGAATATTTCTTTTTACAGGGTTCTGCTGTGACTCTGCAGCCTTCTCCACTCCATGAAAGTATTTCATGTGATAATGCAATAACTTGGCTTTGCGGAAGGATTTTGAACAGTCCAAGAACTTGCATCTAAACTTGTGATCCTGGTCAACAGTTGCAGCTTTTTTTGATGCAAGAAAGTCTGTTCTCCTACAAGGTTTTGTTACTGTAAGAACAAAACAGATAAATTCCCCCATGCATTTGCTACATTTATCAAATGGTTTCCTGAACTTAAAACATCAAAAAAAAGTTAAGTAAGCATGCATTCAAACATATTAGCCATGAAATGCTAAAAACAAAATGTTAATGCTTTATCTGCCTTAAAGTTCAAGAGCTTTAAAGGGAAAACTCTGGCCTACACTGTTCTTAAAATTGGTTGTCGTGACACCAGTATTGTTACGAGTTACTGTTAGAAAAAACCATTTTGCTTCCCTGAGTCCCTTGCCCAACAGCTGATACCAGTGTATAGTGCTCCTCCAGATACAAGACTGAATCACACAGAGATTATGTCTCTAAGTAATGTTCTATATTTAATTGTCTATAACTATTCACACCTTTGGTGAAAGCACTTTCCAAGGAAAACAGTTCTGCTTCTCTGCTAACCATTACTTTGCTACTGCTTGCTGGGTCCCACCACTGAAGCCTGGCTATTTCCAAGGACAATGGAAGCAATATTCAGAGAAACTTTTTTTTTTCAAGTAAAATTGAATTTAGTTCAATTTTGAAGCAGCAATGAAAGCATGAAAGCAAGCAAAAGCAAAACTGCCTGCAACTGTTACAAAACGTTTCCTATGAGCTATAGTCACCCAGCTTGTCAAAAAAAGCAAGGCAAGTTTTCAGGCTCACACAGAAGAACATTTTAAGGCACTTATTTTCCAGAGCACTGCCATGCAACTTGGGGTTGTATCTAAATTGACCTGGTAAACTCCTAGTTCCTGTTTTACCATTTCAGAAACTTTTACTTCATGTTTTTGCTAAGAAACATACATAAGCAACATTTTGAACTAAATCAGATTACTGTCACCAGTATCTGTACTCAACACAACACAAGAGAGCTAAAAAGTAGGAAACATTCAGATATAGAGCTCTATACAATTATCCATCCCTAATACACACACTATCACAAAATCCCTTTCCAGCTAGGAGACAATTTTGAAAATATATCATTTCTAAGAAACAGCTTCCAAAACAGGTTTTCAATTTGTTTTGCAAGTACTCAAATATTATTTCCATATTTATAAGTATTTTCAACTTGCAGGATTAAGCAAGAAGTGTTTGAAGGCAAGACCCAGGCCTAGCAACAGTGACTGAGCATGAATGAAAATGAAGTAGCTGAAAACAAGGGACAAAAGGACCCAGAAACGTTATGAACAAGAATAAGATTTTCTACAAGTGACCAGGAGGAAGACACTGTGGCGTAGGCATGGTAAGAATGTGCTGACAGAGACACCAGCAGGACTGCAGCAAAGCCAGACTACTGAATCACACCTGCAGAATGACAGAGCTTGCCAAACCAAAATGGAAAGCTGCATTTGGAAAGAAGGAAAAAGTATTTCAGGGAGGCTCAGTGCAATGGCTGTGGGTTTAGTGAAAGCAAACACAGAAAGGTTCTCTTGACTGTAAAGCTAAAATCAAGCATTCAGGACTATGAATGCTGAGAACTTGTTACTGTTTAATAACTAACACGAAGATAGGAAAATATAACTGCAGCAGAAGGGAGTAATGGGGTCCAAAGACTTAGCAAAAAAACATTACAGGGATGACAAGGGAAACTTGTACCACCACACAAGGGTCAGGATGAGGCCCTGCATCTGAGCTCAGAGCATTTCCCCTTCACTGAGCTGGACAGACTCTGGAGAACACACAGGGAATGACTTCTAACTGATCAGCTACAGGTTAGAAGAGAGGACAGGATCATGTCAGCTGAAGCTTAGAAATAAGAGATAACAAAGGCATGGGGCAAGGGGAGAGAAAGGAGACAAAAAGCTTACTGCAACATGCCAAAGGAATGCATTCAGAGTAACAACAATGCAGAAAATCCCACATAATTTGCAATTGCTTAATTTATTCCCATCACTACCCCATTTGGGGGCATTTTCCTTCTCTACAAGTAACACAATAGAAGTGGCTGTCACCTGGGCACAGCAGGCAGCTGATACCCAACTTCCCCACCCAGGGCAGGCTCTGCAGAGCCTCCACTCCCAGCCGAGTGCTGTGAAAATCACTTCCTACACCAACACCTAAAGGGGCAGCTGCCATCCTTACAAATGGAATTTTTGCTCACAACTCATGCTACTAAAACTGCTTTCTATAGAGAGAAAGGTTTGCTTTATTATCTTCAGATTTTCAGCCACTTGCCTTTTCCTGAGGAGCTTGGTGGGTGTTTTCCCTGAGCACAGAGCAAAGTGAAAGGTAAGTTCACACCTGTTATTTCTTTTCCACATTTATAACCCAAATTAAAACTCCTCATCTGGCTTTCAATTAGCCATTACAACATTAAGCACAGACACTCAAAGTCAAGCATCAGTGTCTGCTTTAACTTTCAAAAATATCCCCCCAGTGTTCCAGTGAGGAAACCCCTGTGTTTTCTCGGGGCTGAATGACCCAAGGGTCACACCGAGCATCAAGTGCACAGTAAAACACAGTCTTCACACTGTGCTTTGGATCACTTCTCACCTCACTAATTACTTATTTCTTTTAACTTATTTCTTCTGAAATCTTGTTCTTCCTGAGCTCACCAAGTGTTCCTGATCATCATTTAAGCTCTCAAACTACATTTCCTCATTTTCAAAAACCTCTTTCTTTCAAGATCTCAGTTATGAAACAAAACCCATCTTGCTTAATTGCTCTTCTCAAACCAGTTTAGGTAAGGATAAAGCATTTCCAGTGCATCCAGAATCCATACAAGGAGATGCCTGGTGTAAGAAACACATACAGCATCAACAATCACAGGTCATTACATATTTATAAAGGTGTGATTTTTTGAGCTTGTAACATTACTTGGTGATGCAAGAACTACTCGAGACAGTACTTCCTATGGCCCTCCACTCACCGTTTTCTCCCTGTGCCGGAACTAAACAGGTATCCATAAGAGCAGGGAGGTCTGTGCTGCTCAATAATGGGGTGAGTGAGCAGTGCACCACGTGCCCCTCCACGTACCCTTACAGGGAGCCACATGGGAGGAGGTAAAGGCTCTACCTACACTTTGAGGTGTATCTGCAACACTGCGACCAGATTGTGCAGCCTCACTGTAGGGAGCTTTAAATCAGCAAGGCAAGGACTTAATTTACCTACCACATCATCAAGCTCAAAGTGACAACTTCTACCCTCCCTTGAAGGGATCAAAGCCTACCCAGGTGAGCTGCAGGAGGACAGCAGCTCTCTCAAATGAATGCTTCTCCTTAACTGAAACCAAAGCTAAGAGCAACAAAATCAGAAAAACAGGTGTAAGCATAAGGCAAATGGAATCCCCGATGCATGTCTATGCAAATGAAGAAGTAATTTTAGGAGTGCTGGGAAATACAACTACAAACACGACAGCAGATGTGTGCAAAGCAAAGGCAGCTCACCTGTTCAGTCCATTCAGTTTGTAAGAGTAAACTCACAGCTACTGTACAGTGCTTCAAGCCTGTTTTCAGATATATGAAACAGAGCTTTGAGTCGCTGCAAACATTTGCCACCAAACTTGCCACCAGCTTTTTGGAAGACAACTTGATTTAGCTGAACTCTCATCACTCTTTCTGGTCCCTTGTCCTTAGAGGCACCAAAAGCCATCAGAACAGGATTTTTATCTGCTAGTACATTAATCGGGATTTTGTGGGAAAATTTTAAAAAGCAGTTTAAGTTTTGACAAGAAATGCTGTATTGCCCTTTCAGAACACGTTACAGACATGCGTATTTTAAAACACACAATCATAAAAAGATTTCAGATTGTGTGTGCTGTTATGTCTGCAATTACTGTGAATCTTGAATCATCTACCAACCAGTCACTGAAAAAACACCCTTTAAAAACTACGCTTTTGTCCTTCAAAATTCCTGATACTCAAATGCTGTAAGTCATAGTCTTCCTATAAACCATGCAGGGTAAAACTAGTACTACCCAGGTGCATCACTCACTAACAACCCTAACATATCACACTGAAGAAAACAAAGGTTATTAATGCTATTTTGCAGTATTTTCCTACTTTCCTAAGAAGAGGAAGAATTCTCATTAAGTGACTAGAATTAAAGCCTACAGACAAATAAAAATGTTAGTACTGGGTTACAATATTGCAATTCTATCTATCAGAAGTTACTGTTGAGCTGAACTTCCATGCTGTATTTTGTGGGAATCTCGCATGCACTAAACACCCCATTTTCCACCCACACTATCTACTCTGACAATGCACTCCTTCCCTTCCCAAGCCCTCAGATCTGTTTAGTACACAGGGCAGACTGGGTGCTTAACAAGCACACCTGTCTCACATACAGTTCTCTCGGGAGCCATGCATAGCTGCTCCCTTCATAATCACCCACAACACGAGTTCACTCAGCTCTCAGCCTCCAACACCAGCTATTTTTAGGACACCACGCCCAGGCTCTGTGACACACCCACTCCTTCCACAAGGGCAGAAAGCCACGGGAGATTCTCAGAGGCGCTTTCAGGTCATACCCAGAGGCCTCTCCACACCCCTCCCCACCACCAGGTGAAAGCCCAAGGCCTGCTGTGCCCCACGAGGCAGCTCAGCAGCCCTGGAGACACAGGAACGATCCCACGAGCAAGGCAGAGCACGGACAGAGAAACACAGATCCACACTTAGCTACTACAAGGCATTGATCTGTGATAGAATCGGTGAATTTTAAAATCCTTCTCTCAATGAACTGCTTGTTAATAGCATTTTTGACGTTGATTAAGCATAGAAATGTAGATCTTTGTACTTTGATTTCAGGTGACAGTATTTACCCAGAAAGACCCAGTAGAGTTTTTATTCCCCATCCTTACAAGTTCTTTCCAATAAAAACAGCTACTTGCCACATCTGGATGTCTACCCAGCTGCATGTCTGGCATTTATAACTGTACATGAGATGGCTTTAATTAAATAAAACAAAATCCATGCTCAGAAGTGTGGGGTTGTACATACCACCACCGTGTTGAACTTCAGGTCAGAATTCAATGTGAGTGCATATTCCTAAATTAATCCAGCTTGCTCAAGTCCCGACACAAGTGCCAGGAACAAGAGTGCACAAGCTCTGTCAGAGCCTTCGGGTAGGTGAGCCCAGCTCTGTTCCCACAGCCTTCCTGCTTGTACCTAAGGAAGTAAGCTCAGGAGAAGGCCACGTCCCACACACCCACCAGTGGGACTGACACCACACCCACACAGGTGCTACACATTCAGCTGGAATTCTCCCCAGTTTAAGCCCAAATTACAAATGCTCAGGAACAGCTGAAGGACACCAACATCAAAAGAGTTCTAATATCTAAGTAGCAAAAGACCATTTCCACATCCCACCCAAGCCAAGGGAAGGGGGCAGTTCCTTCCTGCACTGAGGGGGCACATCAGTGAAAGGGAGAGGACACCCCACCCGTGCAGTGACCCCAGAGGCACTGCAGGAGGGTCCGTGCAGGCAGCAGGACAACCTGAAATGACCAAACAGAAGGGGCACCTAGCACACAGACATTACTCTAGCAGTGCTGAGCAACTGTAAATCTCTCCAAACGCTCCGTTCCACTTCAAATTCAGCTTTTTTGATAGAGGATAAACTAGGAAATGTGTAGTTCAAGTTTCCCCACTTAGCTGTAGATCCAAGGATTAAAGTTATGAGAAATAATCACAGGACAGCACCACATTTTGACACAGTCTACTATCTGCATAGGAAATTTTAATTTGAAAAAGCAAGGTAGGAACACTCCCAGGTAAGAGAAAATAGAATATGTATATTATTAAGACAGACACTGAAATGTTTGAACTATTCCATAAATTTGCACTAAAGCCTTTAAATAGTCTAAACATAAGGATATAAAAATGCACAATCAGGATTCCCAGACAGCAGTAACAGCAACGTTACCACATACCTGCAGCACAGAAAGGGTAAAAGAACCTCATCTTTTAAGATGTTAGTCCAACTTAATCCAGAATTCCAAACACTGAAAACAAGCATTTGTTAACTTCCATCACTCATGCTGAAAATATTACACCCAGTCATTTAAAAATTATGATTTCCACTTCCAAGAAGATCACTGTCCCTTGCCAAAGCACAGATTAAAACTGAGTGCATAAGGAATAAAAATACACATTTTCTACCAACGCTTAACACTGCAAGAATGCACAGGTTTTGTTAGGAACACTTGCACAAGCACAAAACACCTGGCATCAGTTGCCTTAAGAAATGCACCAATGTTAAATATGCAAAATCTGAACCTGTGGCAGCAGAAGGTTCTTGAGTTCCGGCAGTAACAGAGGAAGACTCAGTGTCTTCTGCTTTGCCTTCCTGTAAACTGGCATCGGTACCGAGCGCTGCGCTTGGTGACGCGTTTCCAGGTGATCCTTGTTCACTGAAGCTTTGGTCAGGTTCAGCAGGAATTTCTAACTGGGCTGGAACAAGAAAAACATTTCCACTGCTTAAAACGCACACAAAATCATCCTGCAGAACACTTGTGTGGGGGGGTGTTCATCACACTGCATGCAGAACAATAGCCATCCGTGCTCTGACTGCTTGCTCTTGGAGTCACACTCAACACAGCTCCTTGCAGCAACTCTCTAAACTGACAGCTCTTAGAAACACACAGGTCCAAAATAGGACAGGTCTCCTCAAACCACCATCAGAGCTCCCCCAAAAGGGCACAAAAGGGAGTGTTCTCTCCACTAAGTCTAAGATTCAAACATCCCATTTGATGCTTTTTGTGTTCAACAGGATTCAATTGTAAGAACTGTAAGTTCAGCATCTGGGTTGTTACTTCTTCAATTTGAAAGTGCTGAAACTTTGTAATTACCTCATTTTCATAAGCATAACCTGCATTTCCTAAAAAAAAAACAACAAAAAACAAACCCAAACCAAACCATCAAACAAAAACCCAAAGCAAAACACCCCCCCCAAACAGAAACCCAAAGAAAAACACAAGCAAAAAACCCCACAAAACCCAAAAACCAATCCAAACACCAAAAAACCCCAAACAAACAAAACAAAAAAACCACCACCGCAAACCCCCCACCCATCCACCAAAAAAACACCCCCACAATCAAACCAAACTATTTCTTTGGCGAGTTCCATAGGTTGAAAAATATTCTCTTGCAAGGCCAGTTATCAGTTATCCTACACTGGAAAAGCTCCCTCCACCCAAGGGAAATGCCAGGGTTACTGATGGAGAGGGAATCAAAAGCAAAATGCAACCAGGACAGCAGAGAGAAACTTTCCAAGAGTTTTCCCTGCACTGCTGATGTAATCAGGTTCTAATTGCAGATACAGAGCCTGCAGGTTAAGCAAGTGGAAATACAGAGCTTACAACAAGTAGATTACTATCTCAGCACGCAAATCCAGAGTACACCAGGAAGCCACTTACCCTTCTCAGACTCATTTTGGTTACATACTGCATCTTTCCAAGGCTGAATTTCTGCAGAAGTTGAGACAAGATCCGTATTTAAAATCTCATGGCTAATACTGGATGAGAGTCTTGAAGATCGTCTCCTGCTCTGGTCTCTCTCAGCATTATCTGAAGAGTTCTTAAATTTTTCCTGAGCTGGAACAGACACATTTAATGGTACCATTGGTACCATGCAGTTACAGGATTACTAAATAGCCCACAAGCAAACTTTTAAGTTCTCCCCTCCCTGGGATAGTTTCAAAGTGTGTTTAAGGACTGAGGTTAACAGCAAAAGCTAAAAAGCCGGGCGATTAAGCCTCTGTAAAAGCTACAATTGTTTCAGTTATAAATAAGCATAAAAACACAGCACAAGCTTATCACACAGAGCTCTCAACTTTTTTCTTCTAGTAACAGAATTGAAGTACAGATACAATCAGTATCTGGAGCAACACTGTTCTCAACAGCAGCTGTACCACTGACATAAGTAATACCAGGAGTTAGATGAGGATTCAGACACACACCTGTGACCCTGAGCTGGATAATGCACACACACTGAAGTTTCAACACTGTGGTCCTGAGGAAGGGAAAGAGCTTTCTTCAGATCTTCACCCCCTTGGTCCTGAGACTACTACAGGAGAATATAATTCTCTTTCCTCATCAACACACCCAAGCTCTTCAACCTCAAATCCAACACACCAAGGTAAAGTAGAAAGCTGTTTGGCTGCAGTGACACGAATATTTATGTAGTATTAAAGTGCCTTTGCTAAACAATGTGGTAAATCCTGCATCTATTAACTGATGAGTTCTTACAACTTCTAAGGTTTTTATAACCTTCTATCTATCGGAGGCAATATAATCACTGCCTCCCCTACATTTATGAACTTCTTTATCAAGGCTCACAGCTGATGCCTCCTTTATCCAAACCCAACTTCCAAGATTTAGGAGGGAATTCCAGCAGGATGATGCCACATATGAATGGCCAATGTAAGAAAAACAGGTGCTGAATTTCAGTCAATGCATCTGTCACAGCTCAAGGTTAATATTACGGTTTTCCCCCTCCCCATCCCTTAAGCTTGAAGAACTTTATATATGTAAATAGTGTGAGAGTTGAGCACCAGAAAACACTCACACAAGTTTTTTTCGATCCTGGGACGCTTTGCTGGAACATCCCCTCCTTTAGGGATTTTCCGACGTCTTAACTCCAAAGTTATGGGCTGCAGCGTCTGGGAACTCGGCTCTGTTTAGAGAGAAGAAAAACTGACTGGATATGAAGCTTTGAAACACTGACACCAATTCCAAAGCCTCACAACCTGAAATCCTGAACCTGCATAAATACAGCTTCCCCTGGTTTTCTGAAGCCCACACAGTGCCATTTAGCCCTACTGCAGGATTGCTTTATAACACATGAGGGTCACCTGCCTAAACCTAATCCCTGACCAAGCCACTGAGGCTCCAAACCTGACAAGTATGCTCAGCTGCCCTGAACAAAGGGGAGCTTAAAAATTTTTAAAAAGTTTCTAGAGATGTAGGCTGTGAAAGAGCAAGATACTTCTTATTCTTTTAGGTAAGTTTAGAAATGTTCTGACATATGGCCTAAACATTCACCCTTAGCTCCATACCTGTTGGAGGGGTTATTGGTGGTCTGCCACGCTTCCGTTTGGTTTCTTTTGTGTTTTCCTGTGGACTCTTCACATTGTCATTCTCAGGCTTCTTCTCAATTTGTGTATCTACTGAATATTCCATATCATTCTCTGATATATTCTCTTTATCTTCTTTCCCATTCTTAGATATATTCTTTTCTGAGACCTTGCCTTTTTCCGAGATGACTAGAAACTTTCCCTCTTTATCAGGTTGCTTGACTCGTTTCTCAGTCTTTAGTGTCTTTTCATCTTCGTCTTTCTTTGTGTTACCTGCTGCTTTCCTCTGCTCTTTAAATTTCTCCCGGTTTTCAGGAGATGACGGAATTTCATTACCTCTTTCCTTAGGCTTAGCATCACCCACAATATTCTAGATAAAGAGAATGACATAAGAAAATCAACTTATTGCAGTCTGAAGTCACCCCTCGCCTTTGCATTGAGCAGTCCTGTATCCTTGTCCTGTTTTTCAAAGGAGAAAAGGCAGAGTCATGTAAAGCAACTGCAGTCACCAAAGTCATCAGGAACCACATTTAAACTTAAACCCAAAATTTGGAACTTTTTTTGTAATTTGTGTTCAGCAGAAGAGGACATGAAAATCCTTAATGGTCCCTGGCCAGCACCGGTACTGATGCAACATTCAACTGCCACCTCATTTCCTCAGAGCTCTTATTTAGTAACACTAGACCAGGAAGAACACCCTGGACCAACAGCTCCTTCATGTCCTTCCCTTTTTGTGATCAGGTCACACAGTAACATCACTGGGGAGGAGAGGAGGATATAGGCTGATTTTGGTTTTCCCCCCTTCCAGCGACAGGCTGTCCCAGATGAACGTAAACCCTCTGGCTTTGCACCTGGATTAATAATTTCTATTTGGTCATGTGCCAACACTGCCTTTAGTTCAACCACCACCTCTCTCTTCCTGCTGCCTCATAACCTGCAGCATTAAGGAGCAACCATGCTCCTTTCCAGACACAGTTCTGCAGGGCACAAGAAGCTTCAGCTTGGAACCAGGATCAGAGGACAGCTAAATACCTCAGTGCTTCTCTGGGGAAAGAAAGACACGTGATCTGAGCTAGAAAAACTTCTGAGAACACACTGAAAACTCACTGTCTCCTTGTACTGCACTACATCTTGCCTCTTCCCAAGCCAATCCTCCTGTCTGTACGTGGCTTACATGAACTGACACCTTTAAAGGTCTTTTCAGACTATAGCCCTAAGAAGTAATATTGATGCAATCACAATAAAATGGTGAACATGCAATCTGCTTCACCCTCTATATAATTTCAACCATACTTGGGACAGATTTGATTAAAAAAAATAAAAAATCACTGTTTAGAAGTGTGAAATCAAATTGTTATGTATTTCATGAAAACAAGTAGGGAAATGGGAAGAAAGCCTTTCGCCTTTTTAGATGTCTGAGCATCACCTTTACCAGACATCACAATAATCTGTCTTTTGTAAACTCCTTAAGTGCCACAGCTATGGGAGAAGCTTCAGTGGAAACTCAAACATTATTAAAAAAAAACAAAACCAAACAAACAAAAAAAAAACCCAAAAAATAAAAACCCACAAAAAAATAAAAACAATTCAAAAAACAAGCCTCAGGTCCTATGTTTCAGCACTTGCTCACAGAACCAGCTGATTTGAATCAAGTATGTGCTACTGGAACTCTCATAAGCCATCTTAGTCAAAATATTCTCAGGAAACTGAATCATGACTCCAGTATGTCTGAATCACCTGCTGATGTTACTGATCTCTCAAAAGCTGCATGTCCTTGCAAAGGCACATTCACACTGTTCCAGGTCATTAGCATTTTATCATCACTGCTCAACACGGCCTGTTACACCCTCTACACTCTCATTAAAGAAATTCTGATCAGCTTATGTTGCTCCCTTCACGAATCAGGTGGGTTGGGAGCCTTTTTTCCCCTTAACAGCTACCAAGATATGAGCCATGTGTGCCTTCACGGCTCCCTTCTCTCCTCCTGAAGAACACACACCTTCCTCCAGGTCCAACACACTGCTGCACTCCTGTGTACCTGAACCTCCACCTCGGGTAACTCACACTCATTTCTGAACCTGCAGCTCTCCAGTGGCTCAGGTATTTTTTTTTTAAACTTTACTTCTGGCTGTGTAAACAGAGCTCACCAGGAAACTCTCACTTGATGCTGCTTTATGCTAAAGGACAGAAAAAGTGTTTCGCCATAACTTAAAGAGATTCTCTTGGACTAAGAAATCTGGTCAATGGTTAAAAGGAGGGGAAAAAAACCCCAACCCTTCAGCTCCTTTCAAAGAATTTCCAGAGCTATGCAGAAACATGAAACTCCCTAAAGGAGAGACAAAATATTTTGGCTTTCTTATGCAGAACATTTCTTCGGGCGGTTCAGCTTCATGTATTTAATGCTAAATATGGTGAAAACATTTGTCATGAAGACTCTGCAGGTTGTTCCCTTGTATTAGTCAACCTTCAACCAGGCACCACAATAACCATTTAAAAGCTACTAATTGCACTTTGTGGCAAATCTGAAGTCGTTTTCCCTCCCAGTCTAGCAGACACAGAAATCTGGAGACCTCCAAGGAATGGCACACCTCCTCACAACAGTATAAAATTTAACAGTTTAAATTTAACAGATTTAAATCGTATTGTTGGTAATTCATTCCTGTAATCTGTGTTTAACACTCGTGCTGGGGAGACTGAGTTGATTTCTTTGCTCAAATAAGTTTCAGAAAACTAAAACCATGACAAAAAACCACAGGTTACAGCTGATGAAAGATCCAGAATTTTTAAACCTTCCCTATAATGAAAATTATTATTATTCTTTGACCAAGTTACTCAAGAGCAGAACTTGTCAGCCTTTCCTACAGAGTGCTCACACATGAAAATCAATGTACAAAGCAGTATTTCTTCCTTCTCACCACGAGCAGGACAGATTATAATTATTTTTTTTTCATATAATGGTTTACTACTACTTTCCATCGTGAGCTGAAGGCTTAACCACCGCACTGAGCAGGTGAAGCACTGGTAGAACAGCCAAAGCACAAAAGTGGAACAAGGAATAGTTAAAAAAGCTTATTTTCCTCAAAGTTGTGAGGTGAAACATTAATAGCCATGTTCCTTAAAAGGACAATTAAGTAGTTCCTCTGGGAAAGGGTCGTTTCTGCCCCCTCCCCAGTTTCCATCCCTTTATTTTTAAGGCATACATAAACTAATCTCAATGACTTCTTTAGTTCAAGAGGTGAACTCAGAGAGCCTGAACCCGAGAGCTTTGCAAATCACACCACAAAGATTCATAGAACCTTTTCATTTTAAGACACTTCGCTTCAGATATACTGTATTTTAGCAATAAGGGTGTTTCATTCATTTCATGTTTTATAATTCATCAAATCCAGCCACCTGAACTTAGAATACACTAGGCAGCACAAACACAGTACCCACCTGATCTTTGGAAAAAGCTTTGACATGAATGTTCTTGACCGTCTGAACTACACCATCATAAAATTTCACAGTGTAAGTACCTAAAATTTGGAAATAAAGCATGAGTTCAAAGATCAGAAGTTATTTAACAGAGCATTTCCTACCAGCTCCAATACTCCAGCTGAATACTTAGCTCTAGATAAAAGCTGCCTTATCTGTGCCCTTAGAACCCTCGACAGCAGAGCTCCCATCACAGGCCAAGTAAGGGAGACTCAAAGTTACCCAGAATAACTCTGGTTAGAATAAAGGTGCATGTCTGCTCTTAAGAGCTGCTCCTTAGATGCACTTTACTCACAAAATTCCAAAATACTCTCGGTGGAATATTCTGATACATAATTACACAGCCTTTTTCTCCTTGATCTTACAACACAGTCAACCTAAAGTAAGCCCAGCACTAAAACAAGCCCTTCATGGTTCCCCTCCACTTCCCTTCTGGTTTTTAAAGGGCTTTTGCAGCTCAGACACTAGTTTTATTGCAGTTATATGCATCTCTTGACAGCAAACTTCAGGAATAACTTTTCCCAAATACATACTTCAAGCAATTACTGACTGGATATCCCAGCAGAAAGGTTTTATATCTCACAAACAGGATAAGAGGCTATAACATACAACTGAAAATACAACTTCCCACAGCTGTCTTCTGTCTGCTGTATTGCCTTTCCACCTAATCAAAGAGGTCCCAACACAATTAGAAACACATCACCAACAACCATGACAAAACCAGAAACAAGGCCTTACCATCTTTGTTAACAGAAGTAACTTTGGCCGGGTAGAAGCGACAGTCGGACCAGCACGCCAGCACCTGGTCATTGATATGAAACCCCTACAAGACACGAGGTAAAAGTGTCTTCAGCTGAGAATTACTAAACATACAACTTCATTACAACATTCCAGTCATCAGCCTTTCAATATTTAAAAGAAGCTGCACATTAAACTGCTACGTGCTCAAATGTCCCGTAAGTTCTACTTACTGCACAACCTTCTTCCTCATGCAATCCTTCTTTTCTTAACTGTATTTTCTCTAAGGGACGCAAGTAAGGACTGTCCCAGCAAAACCATTCGTCGTATCTGTGGTTCCAGCGTTTGAAATGGATAAGTACTTTTCCCTCTTCATAATCAATTTCTTCAATGTGAGCTGGATACCTGGCCAAAGGTAGATTAAGATACTTTAACTGAGAGGAAGGTAAGCTGTGTCAGACGCTTCATACAAACAGAGCTTGGTTTAGCTTCTCCAGCCTTATTACTAAGTGATGTATCAATTGTATAAGCAATAAAAATGCTACAAAATGACTGAGCAAAGCACAGAACAAATCCCAAAACTGAACAGCAAAGGGAAATGTTGGCTGAAGCAAAAGGAGACAACTAAGGAGTTCTTAGTCTAGGGTGGAAAAAAGAAATGGAACTAGAGATCCAGAAGTCAGAAAAACCTTCCCTACACACCTAGGTATTTCACATCTTACAAAACTGATAGCTTTAGCTCACTCTAATCAAGAATAACATCTGGGGGTCAATGCACTCACTTCTCCAAGATATCCATCAGCAGGCATCATGAATCATCTTCCCAGTACAATAGCAAAAGCCCAGCAGGCACACTAAACCTAATCTAAGTTTTAGATTCTCAAAGTTAAATTTCATCTGCAAAGTCCTGGGATTTTAAATATAAATTTCTCAGAAGTAGAGGAAACTGAGATGAGTCAAATTCAAATGTTTCTGATCAGGAAGATTTTGTAAACTCTGTATTTCTTTAAATTGCATTGGTAATTTGTAACTTCAGCAAGTATTTTGGAATCACAGCATATTTCACTACCCCAGCCAATGTTTTCCCCTCCACAATAATGACACCAGGAGAAAATTTCCACTTGTTGGTGTTTTCAGTATTTTGAAAGAAAGGCAAGGCCTCAGTGAACTCTGTAACAAAGGGCTGAAGACAAAACCCAAATCCACAAGTATTCTTTACCTGGTAAAGCACATTTAGAAGACAGAACAAGTGGCACAAAGAAGAGGCATCTCAAAAGGAGACTGATACTACACAACAAAGCCCAGACACGTCAGAATTAAGATTTAAATGCAATCCAGGCTACCATTCTACAACCCTACCTACACACAGCAAAAGCAAAGCTACCTACAGCTGAAATCCTGCAGCAGATGTGAGACACATCCAGTCACAACTGTTTAGGAGCTACAAACAAGCCACACTAGACACTTACACTGCAACCACAGACTAAGGCCCCACTTAACACTCAGTGCCACAGGCCTCAAGCCGTGCCATTAGTTCATCCCAGTGTATTGCCAAAACACAGGCAGCAAAGGCTTTGGAGGAGAGGGAGTCAAATGGAAGATACTCACGGCAGGGACATCTCTAACTCACTACCAGCTTCCTAGGAAAGAAGCAACTTCCTTCATGTGACAGTCAAGGTGGTTCATATTTAGGTAACCTCAAGCACTGCCCTCCACAAGTTCATGAGGGGGCAATAGTCACAGTCACAAAGTAGTTCTACTAAACATTAAGTAATTTTTTACTATCATCAAGTACAGGTAGTGACAAAATACCAGTATCCCATTCCCTAGAATCTGAGTGCAGCAAAAACAGGCAGGAAATCTCAGGTCCTCTCAATAAGAGAGTAGCCATCGGGACGGCAGTGGGCCTAGGACTGGTCTAGTTCTCAAAGATGAAGAGGGAAGCTGATAGAAGTGACAGAGTAGTGACTCAGGATCAAGATAACCCCATAACTATCTCTGGTAAACAAAATTCACTGTCTTCCCCTGGGGAGAGACAAGCCCAGGTGAGAAGAGCCAATTAAGTCTATGCTGCAAGACTGTTCCCCGCTTCATAGGCAGTAAAAAGGAGACCTTTCTACACCAGAACCATCATCCCAGAACCACACATCAGTGCCATCTGCACCTATCCCACCTCACCCTCTAAAGACTCCCTGATGGGAGACCAGACCATCAAGAGAAACATACCTGACAACGAGACCCAAGTTCAGCTTGGCTGAGTCTGTGGTGGTACCAAAGCTCTCAGCCAGTTCCTGGAGAACATCTGCAAAGCCTCAACAGATCTTCTCTTTCTGAAGCAATGAACATCAGCAAACAAATGTTCAGGGCTCTCGACTGAACAGTAAACCTGTCAGAACCTGTGCTAGATCTGTCCATGAACTCCAACAGCCCCCTCCCCAATACCACCTCCCTTTCAGATGACAGCACTGGCAGCTTCCAAACAAAGCAGAAAGGTTCACGGGTTCTCAAAAGCCCTGAGCACCACACACTGACAGTCCCAGCTTCCTTCTTCCCACACCTGCACCCCTTCACAGCACTGAGCAAGCACACCCTGTCGGGAGGCACAAGTGTTCACTCATCTCTACAGAAGAGTTAACAGAGCACATCCATCCACATCCTCCAAAAAGCCTGTGAACATGCCAAGGGGCAGAGATCACTTAAAAGAAATTTAGGCTTGTTTATCAAAAAAAAACCCATACTCTGGGAGGACACACAAAGTGAAAGGCCAATAGCTGAAGCCTGGCTAAGGCCTAAAGGAGAGCACTAGCCGTGTGTCCAAGGCGGCCCATCACATCCTCCCCCAAAGCACAAAGGAAGCATTCAGCTGCCTCAATGGGTATTCAAGACAGCTAACTGATCCTGGCTAAGAAATCCCGAACTGGTACTGATTTGAATATTTATCTAAAACACTGTGAAAAACAAGCTGAAATCCGAGACAACTTCTTGCAATTTACTGGGAGGGCAAAACAAGCAGTTTTCCAGTTCAATTTGAAAGGATTGGTGAGCTCTACCGTTCAAGGCCTTAGGAACTGGCTAAACAGTAAGGGAAAACCTTTTCAGATGCCCAAATTGGTGGCATTAGCTTTGTAAGAACCCAAGTGACAGTCAAAAACTCAAAGAGCGTAACTCTCAACAGATCACAGTTAGCAATGACTGGCCACTTCACACCATGGCTGTCAAAGCACAGCAAACAGTATGAGAATGCATTTACAGCAGACACAGATTTACCTCTGGGAAGAGGGAAATATCTGGAAATTCCCTGGACTAGTCTATCTCCCTTCTCCTTTCCTACATACCAGAGCAGAATTGCTATTAACTCCCACTCCCTTGGAGCTGGGAAGGGCCAAGCTTAGTGCAGTCAAAGCAAGGCAGAGAGGAAAGGGAGAATCCAGGAGGGCAAGAGCCATGGGGGTTCATTGTTTCAAGTACTGAGACCAATTCCTGACAGCATGGACAATTAAACTCATGGGACTGACAATCTAAATCTTGACAGGGTACATCACCCTCTCACAATATCAATCTGGTTTCAATGCTCAAGAGCCCTAACCAGAATCAAAAGTCTCTTTGCATCCATTTTACTCGAACAGAAAAAGTGGGGAGGTGTCATCAGAATAAGGTAACACAAGAGATGCCAATATTTGCCTGCTACAGATAATAAGTGGAGTTGTCTTCTTTTCAGTAAGAGAGGATGCAGCCAGCCAGCACTGCAGAGCTTAAATGATCCCATGCAAAAGGGTTGAGGAAGTCAATTCAGCCAGGACAGCATGTCCATGTCCATCACTACAGCAACCCGCTCTGGGATCTGTCCGTGCAGGACTGTCCTACTGGAGCAGTCCCACTCGCCCACCCTCTCAACTCCAGCACTGTGTACTAGGAGACCTCCCAGCGGGCACAGGGACACCTCCATATGGCCAGAGCTCTCCTCCTTTAGCCTCGAGGTCAACAGACACTGTCATGAGTCTGTCATGACAACTCTGATGCACCAACTCAAGCCCTAAGAACTAAGCCAAGCACCAGAAGTACTCACTGTGCTTCCTGGAGTTTGAGCACAGGAGGTGACAGACAACTGTACCAGGGAGTGAAGTGCACTTCCAAATCCAGCAAAGCAACCTCCAGTATGAGCTCTACAGCTGCAACATTCACTTTGCACTCTGGCAAGGAGCAGACCCCACACTGACTACTCTGCTGGCACACACAGAGTTTTCTTCCATAGGGTTGGCATCATATCCAAACACCCTGGAAGTCCTGAACTAGCAAATTCAGGGCACAAGTCATTGCCATGAAGGGGAGGTACACTGGGCTCTGAAATGAAGTACTTCCCAAAGCACCAGCACCATCTGAGCAGCAATAGTGGCCCATGAACTGATGGATGTGTTTGGTACTGAGCACAGAAATCAAAGCCCTCTGACCAAACAGGACACTTAAACCTCCAAAGGTCTAGCACTGAGAGAAGTAAATGTCAGCAAACAAAGTTGTGTAACCACACCACGGGGTGGCTGTGGTCACACAAGGGCAGGTGAACGCAGCAGGGGAAAGAGCAGCCTGCTGTCCTCTACAAATGCACAGCAAGGAGGTGTGTCAGCCTGTCACCACTGATCTTTCTCCCACAGAAAACAAGACCCCAGCTCTTACAAATTTCAGTTCAGAAACCCCAGAAACAGAAATACGCACAACCCAGGTGTCAAAGCTCAGCAAGCAAATGACAGCTTTCACAACCGGAGAGTTCATAACTAAGTTGTGAGATCAGAGTTGCAAAGCACTGTGTGTAAGACAGGCCATTTATGATCTGCTTCCAAAAACCAAAGAACATGGTTCGGCTTTGGACATTCAGCATATCCAAAATTCAAATTTAGGCCAAGGGTTATGTGGAAAGTATAGCAGGTTGTTGAATTCCCCCCACCAAGTTTTCCCATGCAAGAGCTGTGACGCTGTTGCTGTGCAAACATTTCAGAAGGATAACAGTCATGGACATGAGTTATTAGCCTTCCCCAAACACCAGCTGTACCAAACTGCATCTTTAATAAGCCTACAGTAGAGACAGGCTAACAGATCTCATTTTTGCAGGCCTGACTGCTTGTTTTTTGCTGTATAAACAAAAGTCAACAATACCAAAGATGCAGCAGATTCGATCAGTGCTTACCTGTGCAACTCTGGGTTACACAGGTAAGCCAAATCAACATGTAAATATGATTTAATGTTCATGCTTATGTTCTCTATGGAAAGAGCTACATTTACTCATTTTCACAATGCCAATCCCCCTGTACCTGTAAAATAGAGGAATACTCTGCATGCAAGCAGAATATTTTGGAACAAATTCCCTATGTCTAAGGCAGTGTTCCATCCTTCTGAGATGCCCAGATGGTTTTCAACACTGGCTTTGCACACTTAGCCTACTGGCAGGTCCCAGAACCTTCAGTACAGTCACCCACATAGACTCCTCAATAAAAAATAATAAAAAAGTCAACTATAATTCATTGCTGGAAAGAGAAGTTATCTACAGGAGCTAAAGCCAAATTATTTCTTGTATTTAAGAGGTCTTCTGACTCTAACAATTTTCATTGTATGCCTCACTCACTGAGAATTATTAAATGCTAAGTTTTGAGCTGACTACCAGCAATGGACAGTTACAAAGTTCAAAGTCAGCCCAAGTAGCTTTTAGGCCCTTTTCCATCTTCCTGCTGCAGTGGTTAGTCAAGGAAAGTGTTCTTCCTCACAGATGAGGGCTGCAAGACAGGCTCCAGAGCAGAATACGTTTCCCCACCACCCACCCTCAGAGAAGCACAGGCCACAACATTCAATCCGACTTTAAAGCCTATGAGTTCACAACAGCACCAGGAAAGGAAGCAGTGAGGAACTGCCTTGGGTATTTTTTACTGCAAAGAATTTATTCTTCCATAACATCTGCTCTGCAGTCTGTGTACAGCACAGAACTTGAAGGGTGAATTCAGGAGAAGGAGAGTCTGAAGTCCAAGTAGATTTAGGAGCAATCCTATTCCCAGACAACAACACCAGACACTTCTCAAGGGCCAGCACAACACAACATCTATCGCCCATTTCAACCACTGGTATATAAACTTTTATAAATTAACTACTTTCCTACAAACCAATCACTAGGACTCTAAATATTGTACCAATACAAAATGTTTAAGATATTAAAGACTTAAAGTTAATATAATATGAATGGTTTTAAAAAAATACCAGTTTTTTAATCTGTCACGGGCTTCCAACTGGGCTCCCACCTCAAAGTTGATCCCTCTTCTATTCGGAGGATGTTTTGTCATTTTGTAATATCAACACTGCTGATTTTATTCCCCTGAAAAATGCAATTAAATATCAATCACTAATCAAGACATACACAAAATAAGCTTATGCACTATAATCCCCAGAAGCTAGATGTTAAGGGACTGCTGTAACTTTGCTTTGCAGAAAGTAATGGGGGCAATTATCTCTTAAACAAGGGTTCCCAAGTGACAGTGTGCAGAATCATTCCAAAAATGTGTTCAAAATGGCAGCTACCGGACCATGAAAGAGTGAAGCTCAACCTCTGCCCATGGGTCCAAGTTCCAGGTCAATTAAGAACCGTGCAGCCCAATGTTTATTCATAACTGAGACAGAAGTTTTGTAATATTCTCTCCCCCCCCTCCTGGTTTTGACGAAAACAAAGAATCCAGTAAACAGGAAGTGGGCAAAAACAAACACAATGACAATCTTTCAACAGCTACCACAACAGTGAAACACCCCAGAACACTAGGTCACTTCATCACTGCAAGTGCAATAGAGTTCAAAGACATCAGAAATACGTAGTTTCTTTAACCAATTTGAGAAGACTGTCTATACTGCTTGCAGATTTGCATTGCTGTCACCCGACTCCTCCACCATTTTAACCAGAAAATATAAACAGTCTTCATTAAGATCTGTTACCAACAATTCATATAAAAGTTTAAGAAATCTTGCCAAAGTAATTTCTTTCAAAGTACATTTAGGGGAAAGCCTGCTCAGGTGCTATTTTTCCTGATTTTTTGTCAGTCATTCCCCACAATTAGAAGATACAAATCATCATCCATTCTTGCAGTCTTCAAGCTCACAAAATCCAAAAAAACACAAGCAAGTTTTATTCAGTAGTATCATCCTTTCAGTAAGGCTGTGTCTTGAAGATTCCACTAAAGATGGACAAAAGGGATGCAAGTTAAAATAAGAAGCCATCCAGTCTTACCCTACAACAAGGAACACAAATAAGCAGCAGCATCTTGGCTCACACAGGGCATAAACAGCAATGGTATCAACTGAGCTGCATGTATGAAAGGACTGACACTGTGAAGAACTACTCTAAGTTCAAATGTGGTTCAGAAACCAAAGCTATTTAGGAAAGTCATAAAGCCTCTGTGGCAGGGAAAAGCTACTCCTTCACCACACTGTAAGCCAGGCCATTGCCCACAGAGGCAGCCCAGCCACCTCCACACAACCACCACACTGCAGAGAAACTTCTCTACCAAAAGCTCAGCTGCTGCCTTCCTCTAAAGCACTGCTTTTACTCCGATCCTCACCCCTGTTCAAGAGCCTGCAGGGCTACGGGGGAAAAAATGCTACTGACTGTAAGCTAAATTCACACAAAGAGATAAAATATTCTAGCCACCTAAGAACTGAAAAGGTTACTTTTCTGGAGCATCTGATAACAGACTGAGTTCACCCAGCATGGATCTGAATCAGCCCAGGCATCTAAAGGTTGAAGCAAGGGTCCATTACCTTGAAGGAGCAGGAGTCTGTAACTTTTAATTGGGAAAGGTAATCAAGAAAAAGTTAAGATGGTTGGGATTTTAGTTTATTTTACATTAGAATGTAGTAATTAAAACAACAAGGAAATCTAAGCAGCAAGTGCAAAGCTACATTTTAAGTGGTTTATCCACCCACAACTCAAACATCCACTATTTTCTCTGCAGATTTACATCATCAAAATACCTCTTTCTCAGACTAGCAATGGAACTTCGTGCCCCCAAACGTGGAGCAGACACATTTTGCTGAACACTTGTGGAAGAAATGACATCTGCAAGATGATTCTTTCCCCTGTTTTTCTTTTCACTGAGGAAGGACATGCCAAGCCAACGTACTCCCAAAAGCAAGGCAGGTTCCCCTCAGCAAGAGCTGCCCCCTGGCCCCAGAGGACTGAGCTCAGCTCACCTACTTGGAGCTGGAGAGGAGCACACACCTCTCCTAACTTCAGGAACAGGCTCTCATACAATAGGGTCTGCATAAACACATCAGTCTTGGTGAGGAAGGTCTTATTATAGTTTCAGTCAAATATTTAAAAAAATACAAGTGTCACAACTAAAAGAAAATCTGATAAAACAGCCAAAGCCATTTAATCATATTTACAGAAGCTACAGATTCCATGAAAGAAATCTGAACGCAGTTAGAGTCAGCTAACATTGACCAACACTAGTCACAGCACACACATACTGGGACAAGCTTGTTACAAGGCAGCTGATCACAGAGTTGAAAGAGAAGAAAGAGCTCTATGGGCAGAAATCTCATATCACTGCCCCTTCCTCCAAAGTCTTCTTTCCTCTCCCCTCCCAAGTTTGGAAACTTGGGCTGCTTTGGGTTCTCTCACATCCTGCCACTGGTTTGCACTGCGAGCCAGCAGCCCTCGTGACGAGCATGCCATGAGAGCACGCTGGCTTCTCCTCCCGCAGCCAACTTCAGGAACAGCTTCCTCAACCAGATGCACACTTGGTAGAACATCACGAGATAAATTAGGCATTAGAGGATCTGAAGCATTTCACCCTGAAACACAGGGCCTCAGAGCAAGACTGAAACCACGAGATCTGACCTGCCTGGGAGCCATCACGTGGCTCTGCACAAACCAGGCCAAGAGGCAGCGCCAAGCAGCCCCTCAGCAGGATGAGCAAAGTCATGTGCAGAACTGCACTCCTCAGAGAGCAGCACTCAGCACAGGGACTGCCTCGACCTGGAGATTCTACGCTTCAGCCTCTGCGCTCTCCTGCACTTAAAAACCTGGAACCACATTAAAACAGCTTAAGCAACACCCCCAGACTGATCAGACACAGCCAGAGCTACAGCTTGGAAATAAGAACACTTCACCAGAACATCTCTTCTAAAAATTTTCTTCATCAGAAAATCAGTTTGTGCTGACTTGGTACCTAAAATGAGGCACAAGCAGGCTCTCCACTCTGGTAACTCTGAGAACACATTTTTTCTCATGTACCTAAGACCATGATTAAAACAGGGATAGTCACTCAGCCCACCCTGGGAGCTGTATGGCTTTTCTCCAAAATTTATTTCACTATAAAGATTAGATCTGTTTCAGGAAAAAACACCTGAGGATTTAGACAAGTCACTACTTCCGACACAAACATTTCTAAATCTACATCACTGGAAGTGCACATGTTGTTTAAAAGGGGAAGCCTTTTCTACCCCAGCAAAGTCACCATGAGGGAATTTAACTTTCAAAGGCTATTCAGCCATTCAGACACTCAGAGGTGCTAATCAGAAGGCATGTTTATCTCAGGGCAATGCAGAAAAGAATACCCTCACATTAATATCGATCCCTTCAGGGGTCACAATCTTTGACTTCTAAAACAAGCTCTATGCTCTGCTAACAGTGCAGGGCCTGTTCACCTGTAGCTGTTCTTCCTCTCTCCCATTTTTGGCTGTCAGTGCCAAGCCCCAAACCTGATAAACCACCCAATTCCAACAGAATAGGGTTCCTCTGGAAACGGAAGAAATGTTTCATATTATCAGACAGAGCAAACCCAGGCAGTTATGGCAAACTCTCACTAATAACAGCCACTACTGTTTTCTCTCTGGAAACTGCAGAATCACTGTAGCCTTTTCCAAACCACACCTACCTTGGCAAAGACTGTTTTCCAAATGCCTGCTGAGTGATTAAAACATTCCTTACGTAGTATCACACCAAAAGCCCTGCCTCGAAATCAGTCCCACTTTCAAATTTTGTATTGTCTCAGTGCAATGCTTCATAAGCAGCTCAGAAGAAATGCAGGTCCCTCCCACAATTCAGCCTCTTCTTCATTCTTTTGTGCATCCATGCCACTCCCAGGGATTTCCCTCCCTCTCACATAAAAAAGAGGAACTCCATGAAAAAACATAGTTCTCTGACTTGATAAAGGAGAACAGTAAACTTCAACAGTTTGCATAAATATAGTACTACTTTGCATTGCAAATGTCAGTTTTATTCTGGATTTCAAGCTCCAGTTCCAATGAGGCACCCAGTACCTCAGTGGTGATTCAGCAGGACTACGTGGTAGGACGGGAATAAAAAGCAGTGGCAAAACCAGGGAGCAAAAGCAACTAGCCAGAGACTGTCCTGTGTTCCCTGGAGATGCAGCACACTGGAACTGCCCTGGGTGCTGCAGGCAGCACTGCCCTTCCTGCACAAGCAACACAAGCTTGTTTTGATTCCTTCTAGGACAAAACACATTCACAGCCGATTCCCACAATGCCTAAACTGACTCTGCCATCCTCCCCAGTGTTCCAAATCTGCTGGCATACCCATATGCCCAGGAGGAAACTGCCAAGGACTAAGTCCATTCACATTTTGAACATTAGGGCTTTCTTTGCTCTGCAATAGTTAGTTTTGACCTTTAGCTTATATCACCTGCACACATGACACTAGCCTCACACCTCCACTGGTGGTACAACAAAGGCCAGACCTACAATATGCCCACCCCCATGGGGAATGGAGTGCAGAGCAGTGCATGGTCCCCACCGCAGCCCAAACAGCCTGCAGGTGGATGACCACAGCCACGCTGTGCTCAGCCCACACACCTGCAGGAGAAAAGCCCTGATGTCAGACTGCAAACCAGTATCTACAGACACTGCTTATATTATACAATCCTCATGGCACCTTAGGAAGACTAAGTGCAAGTCTCACAAACACTTAAACACCACAGACTGTACTGGCACTGACTTGAGAAGCTGATTGCAACAGACTTTTACCGCCTGCAGACAAAAGAACGTCTGCCTACCAGGTTTCCACTACTGCAGCACTGCTCCTGTGCACTGAGCGTCACTGTATTTTACCCTACACACAAAACCAGATGTCAAACCTGTTAAAAGTGTTCACCCAAGAACAGCTGCTGTGCTGGCTATCCATCCAAGGATGTCTACACTCCTGCCTCTTCTGTTTGGGTCCATTCCACAGCCAGGTGACTCCATTTTAGGACGGGACTGTAAGTGTCAGATAATGTCCTTCACACTATTTCAAACCACAACGCCTCAGATCTCTAGGCAAGTTCCAAGGAATTCTGCATCACCTCCCTTTTCCTATTCAAAAGATCCATCTCAAACAAGACACTGCAGTATATGCAGTTCTTATTTGCACAACTAAGATCCTCAGCTAGATCTTCACCAGCACTCACTTCTTGCTTTAAAAGCTTCTCAGATTCAATTTACAACTGTGCAGGCAAACTCTGAGCCACTCAACACTCAAACTGGCTCCTGAACTGACCCTTAATATTTCCATAATAAGAACACTGTACAGCTGATTCCTCAACACTGAAACATTCCCTCAAAGCGTGACACAGAGAGGATTTCAGACTCCTACTTTTCCTCTGGTTTATACATGCAGATTATTGCTCTCCTCCTCAGGTAGAAACCAAGAATGTCTCAAAGTACTCAGTGACAAAACTGAAAAGGTGTTACATTAGTGACCCTCCCCAGAACAAGATCTCACACTCTCCCTAAGATTACACGACATGGAGAATGTCATTTCATGCCCTCAGCAACACTTAATGTAACTGTGCTCTCAGTTCAAATTGGTGGTGAAACAGCAACAGACCAAAACAGAAGCAGAAATTATGAATATGAGCAATTTAGCAGAACAGAAAAAAATATTTTCTATAATAAAATCGATTTGAATTACCAAGTGCAATTAAAGAAATAAATACTCATTACTGAAAACAATTCTTTTCAGCCATTTGGTCATGTCCTATTTAGCTGTTATGGTTTCCTCTTTTTTTAATCCTGTAACACACTAAAGGTAAAAGACAAACATTCCTGAACAACAAACAAGCAAAAACATCTTGGAAAAAGGTTTGAGTCACACGAAATAAAGCAGTTTTTTCTTAAATAAAGCAACATTAATGGAAACCTACTTTAATAAGACTCCCATTTTTCCTCCAAATGAAAATGTGCAGTCTGTAAGAATGTAAGAATTTCATGTAGATAAATATTACCCACAGCACCTCTGCAAGAATTACAGAAGACCTCAATTTTAAAGCAGAACTTCAAAGGCTTAAAGAAAAGCTACAATTAACAAAACCAAGGATCTATGCTTATACTCACCTAGAAGAAACTTGTTCATGTGGCCACAAACATTCCAAACACTGATGAACAGCTACAGGGAAGGAAAAATAAGTCATGTGATTTCTCAGACTAAAAGTAGTTCATAGTTCAGAAAAATATTTTCTCTACAGTCAGTGATATTTCAGTAACAGAATAACACCTCTAGAACATGAATTTAATGTGGAAGTACTTCATTGCAGGTCAGGAGGCTGCTGTGATCCAGACCAGAGAGAAACTTAAGAGATCCTTACAGACACACAGATATCCCTCTGCATACCCATATCAAATTTCTCCACCATTTATTTACCCTTTGTCAAATAAAAGTCACCAGTAACTTTATCATTACTCCTCCTCTGGTGCACCAGGTACTGCAGCATTAACTAACCAGTCCCCTCCTGGTAAGGAAGACAAGCTCAGCTGGATGAGCTACACTCACCATGTGGTAGAAGGAGCTGTGTTTTGCTCATACAAGAAAGAACCAAAAGGGTTTCCCCAGAACAGTTTCTTCATCCACAAATCCAATTCCTGCCAATACACAAAGGCTTCCCTGCACTGCAGGAGTGGCACAAACAGCCACCTGCATTGTTCCCAGAAGCCCAATTTAGGCTGCAGATTGGGCACTCCAAAGGCATTTCTCCTGGTTTCTACCTAACTGAAGCTGTATAGAACCTGTCATGTTTAGGAATGGTATTGTCCAATTCCAGTGTTCCCACTGAAACCACTCCAAGCCATGTGGCACTCACTCACTGCCCCTCCCGCTCCCCATCCCCTGCAGTGGCTGCAGAGTCAGAGGCACAAAAGGTAAAGATCACAGGTTGAGATAAGAACAATTTACTGGAAACAGCAATGAGATAAGAACACAAACAGTAACAGCAACAATACTCGTAACAGAAGTGTACAGCAGAGGTGAGCAATTCACACGTGAATGTTCCCTTCCCAGCCATGCCAACCCAGCCACTCTCCCTCCCCCCCCACTCCGACAGTAACAGTGAGGTGGTGCAGATACACCTCCAGGTCCTGGCCATGCCCCCTCCTGGCTACTGCCAAAATTAGCCCTGTCCTGTCCAGAACCAGGACATAACCCATCCTTTACTCTAGACCATCTACATCATGCAAAAAATATACACACATACACGAGTATCATTTCCACAGTCAATGGCAGTCCCTCCAAGATGTCTGTTGAGTTCATTTAGCCCACGATGGTGAGGTCTACACCTCCTAGATGTCTGCCAGGGCAGGAGGGCTGGGGTGCTCTTGGTTGGGTCAAGCCGCAGAAGGAGCTCACGACTGATGTATCTGGAGCAGTCCATCCCACTGTCCATGGGAGTTATGGCACACACTGGCAGTGCCATTCAGCAACCAAGGGGACTTTCCCTTTGAACATCCAGCCCAGCACTGGCCCTCAGGGTGCCAGAAGGAGCTGTGCTTCAGTGCCAATCACTTGGGAAGCAGCAAAATCCCCTTCAGAAGCTGCCAGGATCTCTTTTTCAGTTAGGGTGTAACAGGCCTCGGATCTTTTGTATCCCTGACTCCAGAACCCCAGGGGTTGTCCTTGAGTGTCCCCAGGTTACTTCTTGTCAGAGACTCCAGGAAGGACCATCCTTTGCAGCTGCAGTGCAGAACACATTTTTTGTATCTTGTCCTGTCCTGACTGACCCAAGGGCTACTGCATGAGCAACCTCCTGTTTAATTTGTTCAAAAGATTGCTGTCTTTCAGGACCCCACCTAAAATCCTCCTTCTTCTAGGTCACTAGATAGAGAGGGCTGACAATCTGACTTATCTAGAATATGGATCCTCCAAAAACCCCCAGAGCCCAGGAAAGCCTGTGTTTCCTCCTTGCTGGTTGGTAGGGACACAGCTGCTATTTTGATGACCACGTCCATTGGAATCTGATGAAGTCCATCTTGCCATTTTACTCCTAAAAACTGAATTTCCTGGGCAGGTTCCTTGACTATACAGCAAAACCGGCCTTCAGAGGGATTTGGATTATCTTCTCCCCTTTCTCAAAAACTGCCTCTGCAGTGCTGCCCCACATGATGATGTCATCAATGTACTGTAAGTTTCTGCAGCCTCCCCCTTTTCAGTGCACCCTGGGTCAGTCCACGGCAAACAGTGGGACTGTGTTTCCAGCCCCGGGGCAGTCGGTTCCAGGTGTACTGTACACCCCTCCAAAGTAAAAGCAAACTGTGACCTGCACTCTGCTGCCAAAGGGCTGGAGAAGAACCCATCAGCAACGTCCACAGAAGCACCACTTGGCTGTCTTAGTCACCAGCCCGTACTGAAGTTCCAGAATGTCTGTCACAGCAGCATCAGTGATGGTGTGACTTCATTCAGGCCACGTAGTCCACTGTCAGCCTCCCCTCTCCACTGGACTTACACACCGGCCATACAGGATTAGTAAAGGGGGAGTGAGTCTTGCAGAGCACTCCCTGGCTCTCCAGTCCATGGATCATGTCCTGGCTGGGGGTCAGGGAGTCCCAGCTCATGTGGTACTGCTGACATTGCACTGCTATGGCAGCAACCAGTAACTGTTGTTCTTCAACCCTCAGCAATCCCACAGCAGAGGAGTCCTCTCAGAGACCAGGCAAGGTATACAACTGCCTAATTGTCTCCAGAGAAAGCCCAGCAATGCCCTTTGGGGTCTTTGAGATACCCTCTCCTGAGGTATGCCAAGGACAGACGGGGCCTCTGGGCCAGTCACAATGGGGTGTTTTTACCATACATTCCCAGTCAGACTCACTTCAACTTCCATTACGGTCAGCTGTTGGGATCCCCCCGTGTCCTAGAAATAGAGATGGATTCTGCCCTTACATACCTTGACAGCATTGGGGCACATTGTGCACCAGTGCCAACTAAAGCCTTACACTCTTGTGGGTCTGATGCGCCAGGCCATAGATCCACATGGTCCAGTAGATCCAGCTGCCCACCTGGCTGGACGAAGGGCCCCTCTACTTCTGGTCACAGCACTCATTGCTCACTCGTAAATAGGAACTGCAGGTCCCTTCAAGAGGATGGGAAGTAACATCAACCCTCCTGTTCTGTCAGGAAACTAGAGCAGCATTTACCCTTGAAGGATTTCCTGTGGTAGTTGTTCTCCCTCTCAGCTCACACAGTACCTGTGCTGCTGGGGCAGAGGCAAGTTTTCCATCCCACTTCATCATATCCTCTCCATGGTCATGCAGGCAAACCCACAGGTTCCCTCACAGTGACCCCTCTCTCTCGAGTTGGGTGGCACCTCTCCCACTGGCAGAGACTCTGGTCCGTACCGGCAGGGGACATTTCCTCTCTGGTTTGCTCGAGCCTTTCGAGTCTGTCACAGTCTTAGACAGTCTTTCCACAGCTGAGGTGCAGGTTGGTAGGAGGACTCTGTTGCCAGAGTCAGGTAGTCCCCTAAAGCCCTGTTTGTCCTCCTTCTTCCATTGACATCAAAGCCAGTGAGTTGGTGTATGACGACAGCACGCTCTGTACAAACTTGTGCCATGTGGATTGTGTGCACTCGACCTCCTCTGGATGTACAGGGATTCAAATCAAAACAAGTCCCCTATGGATTACCTCCAACACAGCTAATTCTCTCAGGCACTGGACCCCTTTTTTCCCTGGCATTCCACCACCTAGCAGGTTGCATAAACTTTGCACCTCTCTGCAACTGCCACAGCATTTTCCTTTCACATATTTTATCACTTCATCGAGGTCCTGTAGTTGTTCAGGGGTGAACTTCCCAACCATCAGAAGAAAGAAGTCCTCCAAATCTTGCCCCACGCCCTCCCACATTCCATGCCACTCATGACTATCCACCCTCAGGGCAAATCTCTGAAATATCTCCCTAGAAATATCTTCCTTAATTCTAAACGTGGTGTGGACCACACTGAGGAGACCTGACAGACTCAGCAGCAAGAACAGGCTTTCCTTAACATCCAAAGGGAATTCAAAATTCACAAAAGGTGTTGTAACATGCCTGAAGCAGAAAAGGGGATTGAAGAGCTGGGGAAGATCATCCTTTCCTCTTGCCCTCCCACAGACTAGGTGTGATGATTAACGGACTCCCAAAGGTAGCACCCAAGGTAACAACAGCAATATTCATCACAGAAGTGTACAGGAGAGGTGAGCGATGGACTCACATGTCATTCACCACTACAGGCAGAGCCCAACAGCAGAGACCAGCGGGCCCAGCCCCTGCAAAAACTAACCCTGTCCTGGTCAGAACCAGGACAAACCACTTCAGGATGCTGAATGCACCGAGTCTAATCATCCCCAAAAAAGACATTATTGCCCTGCCTAATGGGTACCTGTGGGCTCAAAGTACCCTTGACAAATAAAAATTAAATGTGGAAAAGGAAAAAAGCAGACTGCTTCTAATTGCCACTCTACACTCCCTCAAAAGCAAAACCAACAACAATCCCACAAAACTCCTTGGACAAACTAACTTACAGTGGGACTACACTGAAATATTTGGTCTAGGGTGTGCTGTAGCAGCCTAAGGTGGAACCTACTGAACCCCAGGCCAGGTGCTGTCAGAGCAGCCTTGCATGACAAATCAGGACAAGAACCACGTGTGGGCTCCATGTCACTATTTTACCAAGACAACAGGTATCTTCCTAAAGACAGACAGCTTTAAGAAACAGGCAGAGTCCAAGAATACAACTTCCACTTGCTTACACACAGTCTGCTTGACTACAATGCCAGAGTACTGAGTCTAACACCATTTTGCACTCAATAGCCATATTTCAGTCTGAACATACATTTAAGAATGAATTGGCTCTGAAGCACTACCACTACCTCCCTTCTGCAAACAATACCTCGGTATTGCACAGAAACCCACATTTCAGATAGAAATTTAATACTTCAGGCTATGCCTGGTCACTAAGCTGACCAATTAGTTCTTCAGCTTTGATGTCCTGCCCCGGGCTCTGAGGTTGCTCTGGGTGTTCCAGCAGCACAGGATACACTTACAGCAGGATGCTGAACCTAAGATTCTTCTTATCAGCAAGCATCAACATGAATTTTAGCTATCAGATGAAAATGTTATGACTGAAAATGGAGGGAGCAAGTCAGAAAGCACAAAAACTGTCTGGTTACAATACCTGCAGCTGTAACTGGACTTGGACTTATGACTCCTGGAAGAATTCTACCTGTAAAAGCATCCATAAAAAAAAAGTCTGAGAAACATTTTTCACAGATAATTTATACCACCTGCAATACTGGCCACTGAAAATCCACCCAGTCAATACACAGTTCTCTGACACCTAGACATGGCATTCTCAGTTTTATTCCACTGCTTCCTGCCTGGACAGGACTAAACCTACCCTACTTGTGGATAAAGGATATTCTCATGATAGTCAAATAAAAGGAAATGTTCCAAGTTAGACTGCCATGAGCTTTGATGAAAAATCATCTTTACTGAAGAGAACTCATTAACTCATTAAGCAGACACATTATCTGTGCATGTAAAAAGGATGTGACTCGCCCATTTTATTATAAAAAGGAAAGAAGGGGGTGCACTTCAAGGCTGCTTGTAGGCTTGTCTCCCAGCTCTGAGATGAAAGGACAGCAGGGAAAACAAACAAACAAAAAACCAGTGCACTGTGGTGTAAGACTGATAACAGTAATACAGAGAAGACAGCTGCAGCACAGGCTCTGGATTGATACAAATACAGGGGGTCATGGAATAAAAAAGCCATTGGCAAACTACAGGACAGGGAGGAAGCCATTGAGGCCTGGTGCATTCACAGCCTCTGCTATGGAACACGTGCTTTTAAGCCTAACAAAAATCCTAACTCAGACCCAACCAGCAGCACTGTCTTTGCATCAGTGATTCACAGGCTGCCCTAAGGATGCTCAGCTCCACATCTAGAGAACTACAGATGTCCAAGAGAGTTTCCTGACTCAAGGACTCTCTGCAACAGAGAATATTCTCCCTTTCCTTGGGAATCAGGAAAGCTCTTTGGTGTTTTCATACTGAAAACCACCCTCCAACACCCCAGACTAAGCTGTAGTGCTTCCTCTCTTTCCATTAACACAGGCTACCAAGCTAAAGGTGCAACAGATGGAGACAGTTTTCTTTTTTAACCAATTTCAATAATTCAATTTCAAACAGGTTTATTAAAACTAAGGCAGACTGCAGCTGGCTACACTTAAACAAGGCTGGTTGGAAGTTCTCAACAGTGTAAAACACGAAGGCTTGTCAACAAACTAACAAGCCTCATAAAGGAGTGCTTATACTCCAGTAAGCATTATTACCTGCAGTCAGTCAGCATGCACACAATACACACCCACATGGGCACTCAGCCTGGTGCTTGCACTCCCAGAAAACCTGAAGAGCCACTGGTTCCAAAAAGGTTTTTTCAGAAATACAGAGCTCATGGAGCTACTGGCATTTTGACAGCAAAGACAAACCAAGAGCTCTAAGTCACCATTTCTTACCTGAAAAAAAGGTATTTTCCCACAGAGGAAGCACAAGGAGTCAAAGCAAACCTGTAGGCAAGCAAAGAACAGAACTGTGAAGGAATAAACTGAAGCAAAAAAGAAAGGAGTGTACTTGCTCAGCAGTTCAATAAACTCTCATAAGCACTTCATGAGATTTTGTAATATGATGCACCAGTAGGTTCAAACAAGCAGACAACCATCAAGACTGCAGCATAAACACTGACAACCACCACAGGTAGGGTTAAGCAATAAATCCTCCCTCTGTCCCGTGAGCATTCCTTAGCTCAGTTCCCAAGGCAATAGCTCACATGTGTGCAGGACAGTGCCACACAGGCAGGACAGAGGGGACAACAGCTGGGACAGCCAGTGTCAGCTCCTGCCAAAGTCAGACAAATTACACCTACACACAATACCTGGCTTCTACAGAGGCAGCTGTAAATAAAACGTGCAGTTACAGAGAATTTATCACCACCTACAATTAAATTAGGGGCGGCACTCTCCTTTCCTGGCCAAGGGGGGGAATTTAGGTCACTATCACTGCCTAGGTCACCCAGGAACTACAAGAGCAAAAGAAAGTGCTGCAGAGAACTTAGCCAATTAAAGCTAAGAATTAATTACAGGCTTCTTACATTTCAGTCAAGGCAGCACTGTTACGAGCAATTACCACTCTAGCCACATTCCCAACTTGACCTTAATTAATTCCCCTGGATTACAGGCAAACAGATTTTACTCTCAGCCTGCTCAAGTAAGATTTTATTTCCATAGAGGAGACATCCACCAAGTTATCTGGAGGAATGTAAACGGAACTCATCCACGGGCTGACTCAGGTCAAATGAAGTGCATTCACCGAAGCCACCTTCCATCACAAAACTACTCAAAGTCGCACAAAAATTAAAGAGAGAACTATATCATGACTGATCTTTGCTGAAGTCTTCTCACTTGGCTTTTTTTTGGAAACTGGTCCCGTGAAAGGATCCTTACTCATTACAGAAATTTAAATGAACCCAGGTTCAAAAGCATCTCTGTTACAGAGACGCTCAATTACAAGCTGCTGTACAGATACTTACAAAAGGTTAATTCAAGTCACTGTCATTGTTTTTAACACTTAGTTTAATTCTCCTACTGTATACAACACCAAATTCTGTACTCACAAAGATGGCATTTCTTTCATCCAACTTGGGCCTATCAATATTCAGATATCCCTCCTGATCTATTTTCAAGCATTTAGGCTACAAACAATAGCCTGGCATCACAGAAACGCCTCCGGTACCCGATTCTCAACAAGTAAAGGAGATACAACTGTTTTCCAAAATTGTACTGACAACCTGTTTCGATTAACCAAGCCCTGGTACGGCTACAGACTGAGCACCCACAGCAAGCCCACAGGTACAAAACCCCACCTCGGCCGCAATAAGCTCTGTCTAAAGGCAGGCCTGCCAGGAGGAACACCACGGTGCCTCCCAACTGTACGCCATGAGGCAGCTCTCGGGTCAGCGCATAAAGATCCACAATTATTTCTGTTCCTTTAGAACATTTTAAAGGGACAAAACGCAGCAGGATGGAGAAGTGCTCCACACTTCGCGGGACACAGAAGGGCGCGAAGCACAGAAGCTACGGAAGCCTCCCCCGGCCGTGGCGAACCCAGGCGGGGCCGGTACCTGCTCCACGCGGGTTCTCGTCCCGCGGGGCCGGGCGAGGCGCCCCCGGGACCGGCCCCGCCGGGGCCCCGCGCCCCTCCCGCTCCCGCCGCT
>JAYRBT010000054.1:215984-266482 GCA_036023395.1 Myiotriccus ornatus | reverse complement strand
TTCTGCCTGGCTTGACAGTGCCTGGGGGGTTCTGCCCTCGTCTCTCCATAGGTGATTTGCACTCTGAAGGAGTTCAACGAGTACAGACAGTATCTGACCAGGCACAGGAATTATTCAGAGCAGATGTTGATGCGGAAAGAGGTGGGCAAAGCAACGTGTTCATGGGCACAGGGTGGTGCTGAGGGCTGGGGCTTTCCTTGCAGGGGAGGTGCTCAGTGCACACGAGGTGAGGGCCGTGCTGTGGGCTGGGTCTTGTGGCAAGGAAAGGACTGCCCAGCTCAGAGCTGAGCCGGCACAGGGTGCTGGGGTGGGCACGGACACGAGATCCATGTGCAAGCATGTGGAGTCCTGAGGGAAGCCTTTGTCTCCTGCCCTCGTTGCCTGGCTGAAGCAGAGTGCTGTCCTGGGCCTGTGGGAAGCCTCAGCACTTGTCCAGGTAACGGCGAGCCACGACCTGGTGTCACCTTTCAGGAAAGGACTCAGTCACCTCAGGCCAAATCAAAGCATGGCCCCAAAGTGTCGGGAGCCACCAACACTTCCCGCCAGGCAGAGCAGCGGCTGAAGGCCCAAAAAACATCTTGCCCACCTCAGCCCAAGAACAGGAAAACCCCTCAGATATCGGGCCGAATCTACTCCAGAGCTGATCCGGGCCAGAAAGATGCCAAGAAGGGCACTCGTGCTCAGTCCCAGAGGAAGCAAGACCCTGCTGCCAATGGTCTGTTTGAGCAATCAACAGAAGCCCAGAAGCTTGAAGAGCTGGCTGAGACTGTGGTGCAAAAGGTGTTGGAGAGGTTGAAGGTTTCCGGGCATCAGCGTGTCAGCTGTCTAAAGAGGATTGCTCGGGCGATCAGAGGAAGGTTTTTTGGCAGCTGCATGAGGGCAGAGCTTTCAGAGCCTTCTCTAGATCGCTGCCAGGAAATGGAAGCGGTGGCCAAAGAGCTTGTAGCGACTGTGCTGGAGATCCTGGGGGAGCGTCTGGCATCCAGCACATCCAAAGCTTCTGAGCCAGGGGCAGCAGCCAGGCAGAAGAAGCAGCCTGCGGATGGAGGAGCCACCCAAGCAGGTGAACCCAAGGAAAATGAAATAGCCGCTTCAGACAGAACATCTGCACAGTCTTCCCTTGACAAACTCACCAAAGAAGTTGTTGAGAGTGTTCACTGCACCTTGCAATCCTTTGCAGCTTCTCAGTTTGCCAAAGACTCTACCTCTGAGAGAACTGAAATCCCGGAGCTTCCCGGGGGAAATGACTCCAACAGACAGCTGGAACCAGGATTCCCTGGAGCATCTGAACAGCAGAGCCTGGAAGCGAGCACGGGAGCAAAGCTTCCTGCCTTAGAACCACAGGACCAAGCAGAAGGGACTGGCCATGCCAAAACCGTGGAGCCTGAGGGTCTTGCAACAGCGGAGGAGAGCTTGGAGAAAACAACGAATCTGGAGTCAACCACCTTAGCCGACTCTTTGGATATAAAGACCATGGCAGATCGGATTGCTGACTCGGTGTTGGAGCGGATCAACGAGCCTGAGCCTGCACTGAGCACCGAACAGGATTTCAAAGGGCCTGTTGCAAACCCACGGCTTTCCCGCCAGCCCGTTCCTCCGGCGGGGCCGAAGCCCCCTGCCCAGGCCGGGGCTCGGCGCAGAGCTGGGCACCCACAGCCCGTCTGAGCAGAGCCAGGTGTGTGGCAGGAGAGGTGAAGAGCCCCCGGACAGCACACACAGACCTGCACCCTTGTTTTGCCAATAAAGAGTTTACCAAGAGCTTGTTTGTGCTTCCCTCGAGGCAGGCTGAACTGTGTGGGGGGGTTTCCCTGCCATAACCTGTCCCATCTTCTTCCCTTCTACAGCCTCAGTCTCACTGAGACACAACTTCACAGGAAATCAGAGGTAGAGAGGCAAGCAGTAGCCAGTATTTTTGTCTTGCTTGGCAAGCTTTGCTGTCAGGCAAGTCAAGGAATGGGTTGAAGCCTTCTCTGCCTTCTCTGGGAAGCTGTTCAGGTCTCATCTGTAAAGTTTTCATTTATGCTTAGCACGGGTTGTGCACCCCACAGGACTTGCTGTCAGGGAGCAGTGGGAGCTGTGGCAGGACAGGTGAGCAGGAGCTGAGCTGGCAGTGGGACAGACAGGGCACTGCCCTACTCAGCACAGGCCAGGCCAGTGGTAAATGGGAGCAGAGCAGGGATGGTGACAGTGATTAGACGAGCACTGGAAAATCCCACAGTGGTGAGGCAGGTTAAGGGAGGAGGTCAGTGCACAGGCTGGGATCAGGATCCCCATCATCACAGAAATAGCTGACCCAGCTCAGGCAGAGACCCAAGGGCAGGCTCTGCCATCAGGCGACGTTCCTGAGGAGCAGGGAGGAAGTTCCCAGTGGGGTGTCCTACAGCTCCCTCCCTTCAAGGGCCTCAGTGCACCAGCTCCCTCTGTGGGAGAGCTGGCCCCGAGCTCAGCAGCAATGCTGGCACTGCCCGTGCTGGCCCTGGCCCACATCCCACAGAGACGGTCACACCCGTGGGGGGCAATGCACCCGAGGAGCGGCCACGGCCGGTGGAGCGATCCCTGCCCGAGCCCCTCCGCTCCTCCCTGCCCGCCCCCCCTGGGCCCGGGGGGGAGGACGGGGCTCTGTACCCGCAGGGGTTTGTCTCCTCCTGCCCACGGGCCTCTGCTGGGAGCCCTGGGCTGCCCCCGCACAGCCCACGCGGGGTCACTGCAGCCTGTGCAGCGCCTGCTTTGCTGAGACCAGCCCTGGGGGAGGAGGTGCCGGGCCAGCAGCGCACGGGGGTTGCAGAGTCATCCGGACACAGTCCCTGCCCTCCACACCAACGTGCAGCAGGCCAGGCATCAGTTTTCTGTGTCCAGCTCTCCCACCGAGCTTCATCCTGCTTGTACCTGTTCTTGTCAGATGCTGCTGGGGGTCCCACAGGGCTGCCTGACCTCCAGGCTGCTCCAGGGTGCACACAAGGGTGAGAGGTGAGGGACTCACCGTGTCAGTGTGCCACCATCACAGCAGCACTCCGCATCGGAGTACTTACTACCTTGGGACAGTTTCTCACCCCTTCTTTGCTGACCAGAGCACCCCAGAGCAGAGGCTGGGAACCAGCTGCAGGTTTCCAGGGAAGGGTGTCCACCCTCAGTCTGTGCCCTCGGCCAGAGCAGGCCCAGCCCCATCCATGGAGTGGCTGGGGGAGACACACAAACAGGCAGGCCCTTCTGCATCAGTGCACCCAGACATCCCTGCTGATTCAGATGGGAGAAGGGGGCAGGCTGTACACCCTTCGCCTCCCCGTCCTTTATGGGGCTGTCTACTTCCAGATGATCGAGACCCTGCTCTGCAGGCCCTCCTGTGGTCCCTGGGGCTTTAGAGTCTGGCTAAACTGCCCTGAGAGCGGGGAGGTAACACCCACTGGGGCACTCCCAGCCCAGTGTTTGGGTCCCACTGGCAATTGCAGTGCCCTTGTCTTCCCCAGCAGGAAGGTGATTTCAGGGAAGCTGAACCTCACAGCTGAGGCAATCCAACAGCTCACTGCCCTCAAAGTAGAGGGCCCTGCTCTCCCTTCACCCCATGCCCTCCACTTTCCTCCCCACCTACCCAGTCTCCCTGCTTCCCTGTGATCTGAACGAAGGACCAGACATGGCACAGAAGGGAGGGAGGAAATGGGGCTGCAAGTGGAGATGAGATGACATAACCCACTAGTTTGGGTTATGACTTTGGAAGAAGTCATAGCTTTGCAGACCAGTGTTGAGCTTCTGAACACCTTCATGGCCTTGGCCCCCAATTCCTGCCAGCCCCCATCCCCTACAGCTGAGGTCACACAGTCCTCCAGCCCTCAGACATAGGGGACTAAGCACTAAACGCTTCAGACAAACTAGGATCACTTACTCGGTGACACAGAGGAAGGTCCACGCCGAGGTCTGGGCAGGACATGCAGGTTCAAACCCTTGTGGCCTGGGCAGAGTCCTCAGCTGGAGTCCCCTGCTTTGGAAGGCACAGTCGAACTGAAAAGTGACTCCGTGTGTCCCAGAAGCTCTTCTGCATGGCCACCGGTAAGCAGTCAACGCTGGCAGCGTCCCTGTGTGATCCACCTCACTCTGAATGCCCACGCTTTTCCCTGTCCCCTCACCCTGCCCGAGCTGGTTTCCCTAGATGCATCCACACCCAGGTCTCTCCACCATTAACCACGGCTGACAAATGCTGCAGGACAACGGGACCTCTAAAAGCAGCGACGCTTAGCAGCTAAATCAGCTTTCCCCACCTTCCTGCCGGTGAGTGTCCAGCAGACAGTCCCTGTCGCCACCTCCACGAGCTGCTTGTGCCGAATCTGCTGCACCCTCAGACCATCAAACCAGCGGCGGGACAAGGACCCTCCCGCCTCTGCCTGGCCCCTGCCAAGTGCTGCTCCAGCACGGGCTCACAGCCTCCTTTGGCCATCCACTGCTCCAGCGTGGGCTCCTCCAGGGCTGCAGGGGAGTCTCTGCACCCCGATGCTCCCCCAGGGCTGCAGGGGGGTCTCTGCACCCCGATGCTCCCCCAGGGCTGCAGGGGGGTCTCTGCACCCCGATGCTCTCCAGGGGCTGCAGGGGGGGTCTCTGCACCCCGATGCTCTCCAGGGGCTGCAGGGGCACAGCTGCCTCACCATGGGCAGCACCACGGGCTGTAGGGGACCCTCAGCTCCGGTGCCTGGAGCACCTCCTGCCCCTCCTTCTGCACTGACCTTGGTGTCTGCAGAGTTGTTCACGTTCTCCCTCAGTTTTTCTCTTGCTGCAGTTTTTCCTCTGCACAGTAACCTTCTTTTTTTTCTTAAATATGTTATCCCAGAGGCATTACTGTCATTCCTGATGGGCTCAGCCTTGGCCAGCGGTGGGGCTGTCCTGGAGCCAGCTGGCATTGGCAACATGGGGGAAGTTTCTGGCAGCTTCTAACAGAAGCCACCCCTGTAGCCCCCCACGCTATCAAACCCTGGCCACAGAAACCCAGTGCTGCAGGAGCGGTGCCCCTTTGGGACACATCACCCTTCCAGCACTGGCAGCAGGTCACGGACAAGCTGCAGTTGCCTCCTTGCAGAGCCAGACAATGAGCTGTGTCCCAGCCACCCTCTGGCACAGGGTCCAACTGCACTGCCGTGGAAGCCCAGAACAAACCACAAGCGTGTTCCAAGCCCAGCTGCTGCTCTGGCCATCACTCTTTTAAGTGATCCAGGTATCAGGCCAAGGGGAATGCACGGGTAAGCCTGAGTCTCAGAGCATGAGCTGAAGCACTTGGTTTGTGGGCTTTTCTGATTTGGCCAAAATCAGCTCATTTCAAAGCAAAGCTTTGGGGAATACTCAGAAATTGGGCAGCAGACATCTGCCTAGGGAAGGGCTGCGTGAGGTTACGATGCTCCTGCTCTTCCTGCTGCTCTCACTTGTCATACAGGCCACCCACCACCCTCCTGCCAGCCAGACCTCGGGAAGACTCAGTGATTTGGCCAGCACAGGTGATCTTAAACCACTGGTGTGACAGAGCAGCCCTTGCTGGCTTTGCCTGAAGCGCACCAGCTTTTCCCAGTGCTGACAGGGCAGTGACCACCTCCAGAGCACCAGCTGCAGCCAGGGCAGGAGCTCATCCCCATGTGCATTGGGAACCAGCACCAGCCTGGAGCACCAACAGACTGCTCCCAGCGGCTCCTTGGAGCATGGAGGGAGGAATGATCAGACAATCCTCCAGTCTACACATAAAAATGTCCCCATCAGGTCAGCCCAAGAGCCCAAGTAACCCCATCTCCAGCAGCAGAGATCATACATGGGAGGATGCCTGTGTGGTCATGTCCCACAGCCCACCTGCAGCACTCCCAGCCGCTGGAGGAGGGACATGAGCAGAACATCCCTCTCTTACCCTCCAACTGCCCATGAACTTCTCTCATACCTTTATGACCCCGAAAGGCTCCTGAAGATCCTGTGTAAAGCAGTATTGTCTTTTATATGTTTAAACTCATTCTCTTCCAAGCTTCACTGAGTGTCCCTTAGTAGCTGTCTGAGATTAATAACAACAGAACCAGCCCATGGCATGGTTTCCAAGTGCTTACTTCATGCTGATTCCAAAATCTTATTCATGGACACTGACATCCAGGCTGAAATATGCAGCTCCAGGCAGATGTAATCATGCTTCAGAAATTCACAAAAAATCCAATGCACAAAAAGAACAACCACGGAGATTTTATTTATTACTATTAGAACAGGGAAGAGGCTACTTTACTGATTGGTATTTACAAATCTGTTGGCAAAGAAAATAATATCCAGTGTCCTTTATTAGCCTATTTTACAGCCCTGGCAAGAAGCATTCATTTGTAATAGCAGCAAATGCCTATGGTTTGATTGACTGCTACAGTGAAGTGCAGGGAACAAGGGGGATCACTGATGGGGATCACCGACACGGGGGCTGCAGGCCCGGCACAGGGACAGGCTCTGCAGCCCCCCGAGAAGGGCAGGGCCACACGGCTGCTCCAGCCCCCCAGGGCAGGACACCCTGAGCCTGCTCACTGACTCAAACCTGGGGACAGTGGCGGAGCTGGTAACCTCTGCCTGTGCCTGCACCTCTGGGGCAGAAGCTCCACACCTGGGGAACAAGTTCAGCACTGCTGAAGGGCCAGACAAGCCCCCGGGGTTGGAGTGTGGGATGGGGGGAGTGAAACACACTGGCACATTTCGGGGGGCATTTGACAGAGCTAACCCTGACAAGGCAAAGGATTTCCTGCCCCACAGAGGCATCTGGTAGAAGGAGAGGAACCATGACCTTTGCTCAGCTGGGCACAAACTGAATTCCTGCTGTGCAGTTCATCCAAACTCATCCAAATACAGGCTGTGGGAACCCTCTCACCTCTTGCCCCAGGCAAACCAGCAGGCTTGGGGCACTCTCTGCATGTGGCACCTCGTGCCCACACTGGGTACCCATTCAGGCCTCAACCCTAAACCTCACTGTTGGCAGGGCTCAGCTCCCCACTGCAGAGGGAGAGGATGATCCCAGGTCCCCACTGGAAAGAGAGGGGGATGCAGAAACATAAATGCAACCTTGGATACTCCTGGCAGCCTTAGCACTGCTCCGGTAATCCCAAAACTCAGCTTTTTGCAGCACAACTGCCTCCAGCAAGGAAAACACCTCAAAGGAAAAGTAACACCTGGATGCCACAGAATTAGGATCTGCTGTTTGGTAAGGAACATATAACAGCATCCAGAGGCTGCGGAGAGATCCATGTGCTGCCTCCAAAGGACACTGTCCTTGCTGCGCCTCACCTCTGGTGGCACACAGAAAGCCACAACGGCAGCAGTGAGAACACTGAGCTGCCACCTGACACTACCCCCACTCAGGCTCCACCACACCTCAGCTGCTCAACCTGCCCCTTTCCTTGCCCTTCCCTTCCCAACTCCTCTGCAATGCCTGTGGGAATTCAGTGGGAAGAGCACAGGTGCCACAGCTGACTACGGGCAGTACCAGCATTTCCCAAGCACGCAGCATTGCTGCTGCTCTCCGAGCACAGGAGCACTTCTGACTTCTTGGGCCTTCCCAGCTTTCTTCAGACCTGGGCTGAACCAGGAGGGGACCAAACTGGTATTCAGTCCCCAGCAGAGCAGTCTGGGAAGGATGTGCTATCAGGAAGGGGGTGCTGGAGCCATGGAGGCTGCTCTGAGCATGGGCTCTGGTGCTCCTCAGTAAAGCTGGAGTCAGCTCACTCTGTCCTTAGCAAAAAGCAGCTGCAAGGCTGCTGGGGTCACCCCTCCAGAGGATATGGCCCTTGTTAGGAGGATGCCACAGCAGTTCCCTGTCTGTCGTCAGGTGCATGGCCTTCTCTTTGTGCCCAGCCCTATGGTGTGGGTGGGTGCTCAGCACAGGGCTGGTCCCACGTGCTGCTGTGCACCTCTGCAGCTCCCTGAAGAGGGTGAGGTGGATGCGGTGGATCTGGCCTGCCAGAGCTCCCAGGTGCAGAATGTCTGACCATCCAGCCCCCAGCAGCAGCAGCTCAAAGACCCGCTCTCCCTGGGCTGCAGTGTGCTTCCACTGACCACGACAGCCCGAGGGACTTTTCTGCCTCAGCAAATCCCCTGCACCTTCACAGCCCTCTACCAACAGCACCGTGGGGGGTCAGAGCAACCCTCACACCTCCGGCCAACAGTCTGCAGAGGTGAACCAGGCTGCCCCCGCAGCAGGAGGATTATCCCCAGTGAGGCAGCACCTCCCCCAGGACCAGCTCGTGCCACAGCACAGGAGTGATGTCCTCCTACCTGAAGCCAACTGTGCCTCCGGAAGGGAAATGGAGAGCCTCGTTGTAGCGGTCCCTCACGGATGTCACAGCCTTTTCACTGAGCAACCAGTCTTGTGGCTCCCAGGAGGAGGGTGGCCCCTCTCTGACATGTGCTGGAAGGCCAGGAACAGCTGAACCTGACCTGGCATGTCCAAGGACTTCCTGGTGCTGACAGAACTGAGCCTTCCAGGAATGTCCAGTCCTTGTGTGCTGGGAGACGCTCAGGGACTAACCCAGGGCATGACAACAGCAAGGACAATGGAAGAAAACTACGTGGAGGAGAGGGGATTTAGGGTACCCAGCAACTCCCCAGAGCAACGTGTGGACCGGGGCCGGCGGCTCAGACCAGCCCGTGGATGAAGCTCGTGTCCAGGTGCACGATGAGCATGCGCAGGAAGGACATTTCCTTGCGCGTGTTCTCGAAGATGACGCGGGGGTCGTCGGACTGGCAGCGCAGGCAGTTGGGGGCCATCACCATGGCCAGGTTATTCACATCCATTTTTGTTCTGCCCACGTTCGACGGGTGAGCAAAGATCTGCAGAGAGCAGGAAGACATTCAGCTGGAGCAGCAGAAAAGGACAAGAAAGTCCAAACACGCAGGCAAAGGAGCAAGGAGAGCAGAGATGGGGCCTGCCTTCAGGACGGTGCCCCAACAGCCACACGTGCCCAGGGGCAGAGCTCTGTGCTCTGACACAGCTGACAGCCCTGGCAGGCAGGGAACGGGCCCCAGGCTCTACAACACCAGGGTTTATTGCTCCCATAAGGGACAAGGCCAGCAGGGCCCCCTCCCTCAAGCCCACCTTAAATACAGATAGGAGGTCCTAAAACCCGATGGCCCAGCACAGCTGCCCCACTAACCATGCCCCAGGCACCTGGCCTGGTCCCACCAGGGCTGTGGGGGCTGCCTACCTGCAGGAAGTGGATGAGGTAACACAGCACCAGCCTGTTGAGCTCTGGCAAAAGCTGCACCACACCCACGGCAGCGTCGGGGTTCTCGTAGTTGCTGATACACTCTTTGTAGAACTGCTGGGGAATCACAGGCTCCTCCAGCTCCCGATACCAGAGCTTGAGGAGAGAGGCTGGGCAGAAAGAAGGTGCATTAGAACAGCTCTGGTCACTTTCTCACCCCCTTCGGGGGCAACCTTGGCAGTGAGACAGAGGCCAGAGAAGGGATTTTGTGCTTGTGCTGCTTCACCTTATTACAGTCTTGGTTCTGAAACACTAAGGCAGCCAAACTAGCCAGTTAGTGGGAAACATTGGTTTCTACCTGCCTGCTCCTCCAGGAAGCAGCTCTGGGGCTACCTAAAGGAGAGGACAGTGAGACCTGAAGGGCTCCCACCACTCTGCCCAGCTTGCACAGCCTCTCTGCACCACAGCCAGAGGATCCTCCCCACTCCCACTGTTCCCTCTATGGGCAGTGTTTGGAAAGGCAGTGAAAAGGCCCAAAACGAAATCCCAGTCCATACAGACAGTCTGTGTACACAGCCCCAAGCAGCAGCACACCTTCTGGGCTGCCCCTGCACAGCACACCACGGCTGAGGCTGCCAGCAACACGCCTGCCACCCTCCTGTACCTGGGACGTTGGGGTCACTCAGACTGCTCGGGATCCTCCACTGATCCACCTGCAGCTTCAGTGCATTGACTTCATCTATGTCACCAGGTATCCTGCAAACAGAGACACAGCAAAGGTGCTTTTGACAGCGAGCAGGGCAGTGTGCTGGGTGTGGCAGTTGCCCAGCTGCCCAGGCTGCTCCTGGGGCCTCAGGGAGAAGGGAGCAGGCACCAGCAGCAGCTACAGCAGCAGTTCCTCAAGGAGGAGGGGGTGCTTGCTTTTACACACAGTCTTTAAGTGGGGGTAGAAGCAACACTTGTCTCCTTCCCACTAGGTCAGAATCAACTACTGTCCTCATGAGGGACTGGTGTCTATAACCAGGCCTCTCTGCAGCATGTTCAGACCAAAGATCAGCAGCATCTCTGGCTGAATATACCAAGACATTAGAAACCCTCACAAGGCAAAGTTGAGCCTTACGCTGGCTACTTTAAACCACGTTTAGCTATTTGAAAAACTAATACGAATCTTAAATACAAAGCAAAATCACACACAGAAAAACCCAAACTCAAAGCAGAATGCCCCGTGTTCACCACACAGATTGTGTGTCTCTCTCGACTCCTCCTGTCCTGTGCAACACCAAGGCTGATGTGCTGCACTGGATGAGGTGCTCTGCCACGAGCTCCTCTCTCCCCTGAGGTGGCCAACCAGCACTGATGAATCTGATGAAAACTCACTGCCTTGCCTGGGGATGAGCTGTCCCCTCTCTGTGAACACATGCAAACAGGCTAATGTTACTTCAAGAAGTGATTCCTGAACCTGGGGAAGGTTGGATTTTGTCCAATCCACAGCAGAGTGCTATTCTCAGGCAAGAGGAAGCACGTGGAGGTCAATCTTGACTCCTTGGCTTCGAGGACTGACACGTGGGTGGCTCAAAAGTAACACAGTGCCCCAAAAGCTCACCTGAAAATCCCCTCTGTCTGTTCCCCTCCCAGGGCCAGGACCTGCTGTGACAGCTGTGTCTGCACCCAGGGCAGTTTGTTGCCGGGGTACATGTCCTGCTGGCGCAGCATGATCTCCTCCAGGGAGCTGCCGAAGAGCGACGGTGTGAGGATGGCGTTCCTGGCGTGCGTTATCTCCTCCACCGTGGGTTTGCGGAGGCCCTGAGGACAGAGGAGAGCTCAGAGCAGCTGTGGCACAGCCAGACACAGAGAAACAGGGACCCAGGGATGGGGAGCAACCAGGACAGAGAAGGATGTCCATCCATGTGGTCTTGCCAGCCTCCTGGCAGCACGGTTCTCATTCTGCAGCCTCCACTTCCTGACGTCAAGAGTTGCTCTGCTCATCAGGCCCAAGAGGAGCAGAGGAGACCACTTTGGGGAGTTTGGGGTGCTTTTGCAGGGATTCTGTTGCTGTGTTTTGCACAGTGAGGGCACTACTCCACCTGCTGTGGGAGGCAGGAGGGAGCCCGGCCTGTCTCTGGCCACAGGGAGGTCAGCAGAGGGCACCTGGACCCTGGCAAGTGCTTAGCCACGGGACAGCTGAAAAACAGCTCTTGGGAGAAGGGAATTCCAGGTATTTCCAGCTCCAGGGGAAAGCTTTGCTCTCAGAACACTAAAACTCTTTGAAAAGCAGGCACTGGTACCTGTCCCTTCTGGCAGACACCAAGACTTGAGAGGGGCTTGGAATCTCCTGTGGCAGCAGTTCGGAGGAGCACAGAGCTGGCACGGGGAGACAGAGCTGGCACATGGGGACAGAACTGGCACAGGGGGACAGAACTGGCACAGGGGGACAGAACTGGCACAGGGGGACAGAACTGGCACAGGGGGACAGAGATGGCACAGGGGGACAGGCTGCCCAGCATGGAGGCCTTTGGCAGTGACCCTGCAGCCAAGAGGGAGGCACAATGGGGGGGAAGTTCCCACCAAGCCCTCGGAGGGGCAGTGGCCAGGGTTGCAGTTGTGTGCCATGTGCATCCGGAGGCTTCCCATCCTGCCCAGCCAGGATACCAGGAGCCTTCACCCCTCCCGAGGTATTTCAGCTATTTGCTCGCTGTACACCAATTCCAGATGGCAGGGAGGCCCCAGAGGGATTTGCAGAAATAAAAGATGACCAGATCTGGCTCAGAGACCTAGAATGGACAGGCTGAGGCCACCTGGCAGCTTTCACAGCCACGCACAGAACCGTGCAGAGGGAAGGGAGGAGGATTTTTAGATAACACAGAGCACAGAGGCTCCCCTTCACACCAGACATCTCCGCTGTGTGACTGTTTGAATTGGGAATGAATAACTCTGCAGTAAACCAGCTGCAAGACCCAGCCTATGCAAGCACTCAGTGGCAAAGGGAGAATCTTCCCTCACCTGAAGAAACCAACTGATGGGCATCCTTTGCACAGACAGTTCCTCTTACCCTGGAGACAGGTACATGTCGGGTTTGTCCCCAGGGCCAGGGAGCACCCAGCCATGCAGCTGCCAGCATGGCAGGCACTGTCTGCCAGGAGGAGGACGGGACCTGGGCACAGCTTCTCCCACACGCCCACGGGGAGACACGCCCTGAGCAAGCCTCCCCCACTCGCTCTGTCTCCACCTCCCATCACTGCATCAGTGGTGACCTCTGAGTCCCTGGACTGAGTGCTCAAGTACCTGGGCAGCAGAGTGCCCCGGGCAGCCCCCAGGCCCCGCTCACCTTTTTGCCTCCAGTGACGGCCACCTTCTGGAGTTTGCGGTAGCAGTACTTGGCATAGGTGCTAATGGGCAGACCTGGAGGGAAAGAGGAACGAGTGGTCAGCCCACAGCACCATGCACCCACCACCCCAGAGCCCTCCAGAGAGCTCCAGCACAGCAGCTCAGATGGGCACGAGCAGCCCTGTCCCCGTATGGCAGGGCAGGACTGCTGGAACCTTGCACCCTGCAGCCTCCCAGCCCCATGGCAGGCAGTGTCAGTGCCAGCCGGGTTTGGGCTTGGAGGGATTCATCTCCTCGGTCAAGGCTCGTAGCTCTGCCCATCCCAGCCCCACTCCTGCAGATCTCCACCTCCCTCACAGGAGCCAGCCCGTCCTGACTCAGGGCACGGACCCTGCTCAGCGTTCACAGCCTGGGCACACACACACGCCCGAGTCCTGCCCGTGGCACAGCCGGGGCAAGTGCCTCACAGACACAGGGCCAGGTAACTACATCCTGCCAGACCACAGAGCACACACTCAGCCTTCTGCCAGGGAAGGTTATAAAGTGTTTCCAACCAATTGCTCATGCTCCAAGAACTTCAGTTCCTTGGCTAGTGGGAGACGAGCAGCACAGAAAGGTGTGGGCAGGCAGAGAGGCAGCACCACTACCAAGAGTGACCTCAGGACACAGGGAGAGGTGTGGGGAGGTGGCAGGTTCCCAAAGGACATGCAGAAGGCTTCCTCATGCTCCTGCCTGCAGCCTCCTGGAACCCTTGTCCTGCTGGGCTCAGGGGTGCTCCGAGATGGGGAAATCGGGGCACCGGAGCCTGGGAACTGCACCTCCAAAGCTGCTGTCCTCCACAAGAGTGGCCGCTCTGGCTGTGCTTGGTTCAGTGAACTCTGAAGGCAGGATTCACAGAGCTAATCCCCCCGTGACACCAAGAGAAATGTTTGCAATGACAGAGCACTGATTGCTGGGAGAGTTTTTCCAAAACCATTGGCCTTTTGTTCTTGTTCAAGTAAAACCCAAACTGCTTGCTGAAAGCAGTGAATAGATCTGCCCTATTTGATTCCCTGCCAGGCCCAAAGCTTGCAGCAGAGTTCAAAATACTTGTGGCTTTGAAAATCTACATTCTGGTCAGATGCTCCACGTTTCAGACCAGCCTTTCACACACCCTAAGGCTTAGGTAAGCTGGTCTGAACCTGGAGGTCCTCAAAACGCCTCAGTGCAGAAGGAGGACAAGCTCTTCCCAAGCAGAGCAGCAATTCCCAAAGGTGAGAGATATGTTGTCCCCCATTCTCCTCTCAGCCATCAGACAAGCCACAGTCCCTGGCTCCTCATGACAAAACAAGCACCCCCTGCCTCCACCAACCTGCCTCACAGCTGGAACAGTCTCTCCCCACCGTTGGAGCCATGCCAGAGGAGGTACAACAGCATTCCCATCCCCCACAGGCAATGGGAAGGAAAGCCAGTTTTAAGAATTTCTCTCTCCAGAATATCTAAAGCAAAATACTCACTGTAAGCAAAAATCTTGCTATTCCCAGGCATGATTTACACTGAGAATGTCTAAGGACTAAAGGAAACAAACCCACTGAGCTGCTCTGTGGTGCTTCACTATCCCAGGTTACAGCCTCTGCTGTCAGATGTGAGACACACCCCGAAGCGAGGTGTCACCCCTCACAGAGGGGATGGGAAAGGGGCTGGACCGTGTCTCTGCATCCCAGCAATTATGCAGGACGCAGCACATTCAAAACTAATAATAGGAAATGTTTTCTCACACTGTAATTAGACCATGAAACCCATTATCACCCTAAAAGCTTAACAAGGTTTGCAGAGGAACTGGTGTCTTGCAGAGCCTGATGCGTGGGCAGCAGACACATTTGCTTGAAGCCTGTTTCATTCTTTCCCAGGAAGCTCCCTGGCCCTGGGAACAGCCTGAAACATCCAGCACTTTGCAGCGACGCCTCCTGCTCAACATGACGACCAAGCTGCAGCCTCTGACCCAAAGGGACCTGTTGGGGCCACACGTGAGGCCGACCGAGTTTGAAGCAACTGAAAAACAGACTCGGTGCCTGCACAGGAGGCTGGAGGAGCTGCTGCCCACAGACCTGAACGGCCAAACGGCAGCAGGAGCCCTGAGGAACAGGGTGAGCAGCACTTGCCCCGGTGAGCACAGAGGCCATGAGGCCTCCCTGCCCCAGGGCAGAAGCCGCCTGCCCCGACAGGGACACGGACGTTCCCGGCTCCGGGGCACGGGCAGGGTGGGATGGGCAGCAGAGACGTGGAGAGGCCAGGAGGCACACAGTGAGCTGCTGAGAGGAACATGTGGGAGAGGAGCAGGACTCAGCCTCAGCTCTTCCAAACCAGCAGCCTGACCCAACCATCTGGTGCTTTTGGAACGCTCAGCCAGCGCGCGGCTCCCGAGCTCTTCACACACGGCCTGGGGTCCCAACACGGGGGACAGGTACCCCCACGCCCCTTGGTGCAGGGCCAGGCAGCTTTGTGTGCACCACCTGGAGAGGGCTAAACCTGAGGGCAATTCCACTTGTGTGAGCACATCATGAATCCGAGAAATCAAAGATGATCTGTTATTTCCTGTGGTACCACAGTAGCCTCAGGAGCTCAGGAACAGAAAACTACTAACAGCCCACACAGTGAAAAACAGTTTTCAAGGGAAAATATTTCTGTGTGCCAGCCTAGAAACACATGTGAAGAGCATCTTAAAGAATCTCTCCTTTTACAACAAGTTGAAATCCAGACACATGCAGGAACATACCTTCTGGAACAGACTGGAATGCTTTCCTGCCAAAAAATGTCTTAAAAACGCATCAAACAGTGCAGATTCAGGACCTGCCTATGGGACATGTATTTTAGCACAGGAAGAAGCTGTTGTCTGGATATTTCTCTGATCTACCACAGCCTCCTGGACCTCAGCCAGAGGCAGAGGCAGCAACAGACAGACTTCCCTTCTTCGAATTTGTCCCATTTCTTCCTAAGCCTCTTTATGCTCCCAGCCCGCACCACCCCCTGCTTTGCTGACCCTTCACAATTTCATTCTGTGCTTCAGAACAGAGTGCTCTGGACCCTGCTGCCCAACACCAAAACCAGGCAGCTTCCAGCTCTGCTGCTTCCACAAACGGTGAGAAATTTTCTTCTTGCTTTCCCCACGTGACCTAAAGTTTCTTTCGGCCCATCGACCATCTCCCCTCTGCCCTCCTCCAGGCCCAGCTCCCGTGTCACCTCCCCTGCCACACTCATCAGCCTCGGAGGGACCTGGGCAGGACACGCAGGGTGGGCACAGCACGACACAGTCGAGGGCTGCTTTGTTCTCTGTCCCTTTCCTACAAGCTCCTGATCCTGTTTGGTTTCTGCCCACTTCCCAGCACTGTGCATGTTTCTGGGAATTCATATACGAGCTGCAAAATGTCCTTCCCTCCTCTAAACAGCTCCAGTCAGGGACTGGACAACGTGTACAACGCACCTTCTGGTGACACGACTTTCTCTGCTGCTCGATGGCTCTGTCACCCACCCTCACCAGATCCCTCTGCACCCCTCACTTCTGCAGTCCTGAAAAATTTTGAATCATCACTGAGCTGCCAGCTCATGATTTGTCTCCTTGTATAAACCCAAAGCCCAGCTTACATTCCTGCAGGATCAGCAGACAATCCTCCTTCTGAAAACACAGCATTTATTTCTACCTGTTATTCTTCTGCCTTTCAGTGGGTTACTGATGCATGAAAAGATCTCGCACCACCTTCATGTTTCGTTTACTCGCAGAGAATTACACTAGAAGATGAAGATTGCAGTGGTAAGTGTGGGAAACTTCAAAATTCTTTCTCTGGGTGTACGTCAGATGGTAAATGTTTACTCACCTAAGTGTTTACAAGCCTCTGCACTGAGGGGAGCGTGTGTGTGTGAAATCACTGCTTCAACTCCATTTTTCACTGAAAGATTTACATAGATGCCTGCTTACCTACTACTCAGTTCTCACTGAAGACAGTATATTTAATTTCCTTATGGATTTCTCTGCTAAATTGCTGCTACATCATCCATAAGCATCTTCACATTTCAGAGCCACTAATGAACTTCTCACAACAGCCTTGCAGCTCCAGGGATCCTACCACCCCTCACACGCCTGGCAAATGGGGCTGGTGGAACAGAAACAGGTGTTCCAGGGAACAGCCTGACCTTTCCAGCCAGCAGCAGATAGAACCTGGCGTGGTCCTGCAGGATTTCCCCTTACTTCAGGTGCAACTCTGAGGTCAGACCCCAGAAAAAGTCCTCAGAGTTATCAGTCACCTGTGAAAAAGCTGGTTCGAGTGAGCTGCCAGCCCTGCTGCCTCTGCTGAGCCCCTGCAGAGCAGCTCATCTATCCTGCAGCTCCCAGCCACTGCCAGAGCAGCCTCCTGTGCCAGGGAAGGACAAGAGGAAACAGCCCCAGGCTGCGTCAGGGGAAATTCAGACTGGATATAAGGGACAACTTCTTCACTGCAAGGGTAAGGAGGCACTGGGACAGGCTGCCCAGGGCAGTGCTACAATCTCCAGCCCTGCCTGGAAGTATTAAAAAAACACGTAGATGTGGCACTTGGGGACATGGTCAGTGGTGGCCTTGGCAGTGCTGGGGAACAGTTGGACTCGATGGCCCCGGAGGGCTTTTCCAACCTTAATGAGTCTGTGACTCCATGAAAGGGAACAGTGTGTGTGACCTGTCAGCAGAGCCCCGGCTGAGGCCACACACGCACTGTCAACTGCTTCATTGTGGAAACTTTATGAAGTTATCCTGGCATGCCTTTTGCATAACATTGCACATATTTGTATGTGTTTATAAATATATACAATAGAAGCAAAACAGAATATCCTGAATTGGAAGGGACCCACAAAGATCATCGAGTCCAACTGCTGGTGTTCTATTTTTATATTTTAAATATATTGTTTGTTCTTAGGTTAAAACTAACCCTATCTTCCTAAGCACACCTCCAGCACATGCAACACTGACATATAATTCAACAGAACAGCCTGCTCAGCCCACAGGCAGCACACCCTGCACAGAGCAATCTCCATGGAGTTGTCCCATAAAGATGTGTAAGTCCCTCTGAGCACAAGCAAAACGAATTCTCAAAGGCTCAGAATGGGCTGAACTCTCCTGGGCACGAACAGGAAAGGAAAAACACATATTCCTACCAGAAATGTAATACTTCTGTGCAATTTCAGGTCTCTGCTCCAAATCCCAGCAGAGACAGAGAAACAATGAACAGTGAAGTGCAGGGGCTCCTGCCCAGGGCCCTCCTCAGCCACCTCCCTTGCAGCTGCCTCGTGACACAGGGTGACACAGCAGTGACACAGGGAAGCCACCAAAGAAGCACAGCTGCCTGCTGGTGTCAGGTAGGGCTCAGGAATGCAGGAGCTGGACTCCAGCTCTCACAGGTTACAAACACCGATGCCACCTGATAGGAACTGCTGCCTGATAGGAATTCACAGGGCTGACTCAAGTTTCCTGAAAGCAATGTAAAAATATACTGAATGGGCTTTGTCCAGCAAGACTTTAGCCAGACAAAGTGTTATCCTGCAGCCAGCAGTAGAACTGAGCCTGGAGGAATGTGTGAGCTCTTGTTCTCTTGGCAGAGACGCCACTGCAGGCCCTGGGCTGTCAGAGCTCAGAAAGGGAAGCCAATACTGGAGAGAAGAAGGTAGTGTCCTTCCCCAGGCACACCATCCTCCCTGGAGGGCCTCAGGTTAGGCAGTGGTTCACAAAATCCATTAATATGACTGAGACAGGATCTTCTCAGCACACTGGCTCATATGGCTTTTAGCACTGGAACACGCTCTAGGAACTCTGTGGCATTCATAAACCAGCTGAATTAGAGCCCCAGGTCTGCATCCAAATTAAAATCCCTTTTCTCACACAGCTGTCACTGACCTGTCCCACATGCAGCCCAGCTGCCACCGACACTGCTGATCCATGCTCTGGTCAAAGCTCACGGACCAGCCACCCAACAGGGAAATTTTCCCAAGTCTATGCACTTAAAAAAATGGTCTGACTTTCAGCAGAGCTCAGAATCCCTGTCTGCCTGAGATCAGTGCAGACCTCCCTCTTGGCTCCCTGTGCCTCCCCTTACCTTCATCCTCTGTGTTTTGTTTCCTCTTTTTCCTGGATTTCGAGTTCTTCTTGTTTTTCAGATCCACAAGCTCCTTGATGCGCTGGGCAACTGAAGAATCAAAAGGGATTAATAATGTGATATATTAAAATACCGAAGGCTGGAACTGCCCCTGGCTGCGGCAGCCAGCCTGACTCCAGCACGAGAGGAGTATGGGGAAAGGTCCTGCAGCACAGCCAGCTCCCAGTGCACCCGAGTGAGGGGCCCAGAACATCACTCAGCTTCTCCAAATGGCCAGACAGTTGAGAAGCCTAAATAAACTTGCTGCCTAAATACCAGCAGAAGGAACAATCCACTCAGACAGCTCAGAGTGCTCCTCCTTGCTGCCTGCACTCTGGGCCAAGTGCAGCTGGAGGGAAGGGTTTGGGGAGAAGTGACAAGGGCAGAGGATCCTGAGAAAACCCCAAACTAGTGCTGCACACCCGACAGCTCAGTGAAGGAATCCCACATTAATGCTACAAACACAAAACCAGAAGACAAAGGTTGGCACTGCAGCACTGCTTGTCCCTGGTCCCACCTGTGCTGCTGTACACGTGAGCAGGGCAGGGCGGTGCTGGGGCAGAGCTGCACCCACCCTGCACACCAAACACAGCCCTCACAGATCAAGGGGAAATAGGAGCTCTGGTTTCTGGCCTGAGACTGGACAGGACATGGGGAGTGCTGTTGTTGTTTTTACTCCATATTAAAATTGGGGAATATATGCTGGGCTGGGCCCTAGACTTCTGAAAGACAGAGAACTTGCACCAAAAGCCTGCATTCTTCAGGGTCGCTGACTGTGCCAAGCTAAGGCCTATTCCCAGTTTTTGCTATGGCTCCCTTAAAAACTTAGGTATTAACAATCATCCCTTTTTTTTTTTTTTCCCACTCTAAGGAACTTAGAAGTAAACTCTTCAAACTGTACTTTATTATTACTCATTTACTTACTTAGAAATAAATGTCTTCAGAGAACCCAAAGAAACTCTGCCATTAGTGGGTCAAAATCAGCTCATTTCAGTGCTGATGGATGAGGTTCTGGGCCTGGCTTTTCTTTGTCAGACACAAGTGAGAACTTGAAGGGCATGAGCTGGTGGTATCTTCATCCCACTAAGGAAGGAAGAACTTGCCCCCACTGTGCTTTCACTGACAGAGCCCACAGCACTGGCTGGGGACTACCTGTACTTTTAAAACCCAGACAACCCTGACTAATCAGCCATTGGAATGGGCTGCCCAGGGAGGGGGTGGATTCTCCGTCCCCAGAGGTGTTTAGGAAGAGACTGGATGTGGCACTTTGTGCCATGGTCTAGTAACTGTGGTGGTAGTGAATCAAGGGTTGGACTTGATGATCTCAGAGGTCCTTTCCAACCCATCTATGATTCTATGACTAAGTGGCACAACCTACCAGGATGCTGCTGGGCACAGAGGAGGTGCGTGAGGCACTTACTCTTTTCGTCACTGTCGAGGTGGCGGTAAATGTAACCTTCCAGGTAAGACTGAAATTTGGGTGATGGGGAGAAAAAGGCCAGACTGATGGCCATCAGTTCCCAGCCCCACGCCAGGCTCCGATAGCACACGTTGTCTGTCGTCTGCCGGATCAGTTGTATGTAGAGCTCATCCCGCAGCCCCTGCATGCTCCAGCACTTGGTGACCGTGACCAGCGCCACGTGGTTGCGGTCCAGGCGGCTCTGGCGGTCTCCCATGTAGCTCTGCACCAGCTTGAACATCTCACACGCCTCTTTCTTGATGGTGCGGTTGCTAGTGATGAGCATGGGCTTTTTGATGGAGCCGCCGTTCCAGGACAGCATGTTGGAGATGGAGATCCTGCGGCGGAAGATGCCCTGCGTGTGCATGTTCAGGTTTTTGGAGGCCCAGTCTGCCATACTGCTCTGGGAGATGGGCTTCCGGAGGGTGCTGTAGGGGAAATGGCATCCCACGCAGCCACCGCGCTGGCCGCTGCCCTCCTGCTTGGGCTCCAGCTCTATGGTGCCAGGCTGTGAAGGACAGAAGTGTTAAATAAAGGCAGCTTAGCTGACTCCTTACCCTGCTAGGAAAATGACCCATGGTGAGTCACGAAGCTGCCAGGAACTGCGCAGGGGTGAGTCTGTGCAAACATGACTTGGTGCAGAATCTGTGGCTGACACCCACAGTCCTGCAAGAGCCTGGCTGGCACAGCCACACACTGGTGCTGTCCCAAAGGGAACTGCTGTGACATGGAGCAACAGGCTGTCCAAGCTGTCCCAGAGCTCATGGGAACAGCCCAGGAAGGAGCTGGGCTGACTCCCAGAGCAACCAAGACTGGGGAGCTGAGCATCTCCCCACTCCTCACCTCTCAGTTCCTGTGGAGCTCCAGGAGGCAGGTGGGGACACCTGGAGGTAGCAGAGACTAGACCAGCCACAGCAACATGAGCACTGTTTCCTTCTCAGCCTTACCCACTGTGGTCCCTACAATCTCATACCTGCTTCCTACCTTCACTATTTTTCCAAGTTCCAGCCAAAAAACCCCAATCCAACCAAACAAAACCAAATCAACACGGCCAGCAACTCTCCAGAGCTGCCTGTGCCTGGACAGTCTCTGCAGCAGAGGCGTTGAAATCACGTGTCTCAATTCCACCAGGACCTTCCCAGTGGAAAGACTAATGAGACACACAAACAGGACAGGAGCAGCTGAGAGGCAGGTAGGAGAAGGGGCACAGGTATTTTGATGGCAAGGCTCACCCAGGTAGGAGAGATCACGTTTGAATTGGTGAAGTGAAGGAGACCAGGTACCTGTGTGAGTCAGCTGCCATCTGCAGTGCTGCCAGATCCCACAGACCCACCATGGCCTCTGACAGACCAGCCCAGGTCCTCAGCAGCTACAGGGAAGGCACCAGCTGTGGCTACAGTGGTGCTTCTGCAAGTCCTGCTGCACAGGACTCAGGGACACCTCTGCCACATGCTCCCCATCGGCACAACCTCCCCCAAGTTAAATCAGAATTGCTCACAGCACTGAGTTGTCTTTTTTTTAGAGAAGTGAGGACAGCAGCTCCCACCCACAGCCTGCAGTGATCAAACTCACCTGCTCCAGGGACAAGCCCACTGATCACAGGTTCACAGAGATCAGCAGCACAGACAGAGACCTTCCTTCCCCCCAGACTCTGCACTTTATACGTGCAGCCCTTGCCATCCTTCTTTCCCAGCAATCACTACAGATAACTACATCATTAGAGCCTTGGTAGTACTGGTCCCAAGAAAACACGTGTAATGATTACTTGAGAGAAAAGACACTTCTTTTGTCCATTCAGAATTCTTAGTTTTGGATGGAAGTGGCAGCCTGGGACACACTGAACCCAAGCACCCACAAAATTGTTTTAGGAAACAGACTTTTTTGTTAGACTTGAAACTCCCACATGGAGCAGCCAAGAGCTAAAGAGCCCACATTTCACTCTGTGTTCTCCAAGGGGATCACTAGCAAGCAGGAAAAAGCCAAACAAGATAATCTAGAGCTTTTTGCTTTTTAAAGGAAGACAAAAACCACATGCAGTAAATTTTGGTTTTGCAGTGGAAAAACTGAAATCAAACATGTATTTCCCTTCTTTGCAGACCACCTTTAACTTGCATGCCACACTCTGCTCTGGTCATGGTCTACAGTCAACCCCAAACTACACATTAGTTCTTAGAAGTTAGGAAGTCAGTTAGCAAGTCAGTATTTTCTTCTTTGTACAGAGGAACTGCTGAACTCACGAAAGAGGCTCGTGCAGTCCAATCCTTCCCTATCTTACACCCAACATGTCCCTACATGTGCATGATGGGATTACCACACGTCACATTCCACCTCTTATTGCCAGCCGGGGGCACAATCATTTCTCCTCTTTTCCTACATTGTGCTTTGTATCCTTTGAGTTACTCCTCTACTTCCTCACCCTCTCTGAATTCACTAAAAATCCCTGCCTGCAGTTCTCTGCCATCTCCACATCCTCAGTCTCCTTCAATTCACCTTCCCTGCCCAGAGGTGGTTTTCCTCCTGTCACCCTTCCTGCTCCTTCAGCATCTCCCTTCTGAGGAGTCACCTCCTCGAACTCTCTCAAAGTTCAGCAGGTTCAGGGTTCTCTCCTCTGCTCTCTCTGAAGTTTATCTCTCACACCTCACTCACACAGCTCCCCAGCTGTTATCTTTGTACTGACAGCACACAGCCACCTGCGCTCAGCCTGCCTCAGAACCCTCCTCAGGTAAGGAGATTCCTTGTCTCCTGGTTCTCCTCTCCATCACACAGGCCCAGCACAGGACACTGCTGACTCAAGCCACTCACTGCCATTTTCAGGTATGGCAGCAATTTTGCTGCCATATTCTCTGCAACTTCCTCCTTTCCTTACTTGGACTCTTACATTTCTGAGTATTTCTGTGAATATTTCTTTATTTATTGACTCTTTGCCTTTACCAAAACATTCACCTCCTCAAATTTTCCACTGTATTCTCCTTTCCCATATTACCACACATGAACTGTTCTTCATTTTCAAGGCCAACAGCCTCTCCCCAAACCACCATCTCTTGTGCTTAATCAAGACATCAAGTCTCAGCTCTCCCTGTCAATGCAACGAGGTGTAACACAGCTGGAAGACCAGAGAGCAGTTTTCCACCAAGTCTGAAGAGGCTGTGAAATGAAATTCCTGAACTATTAACAGTAGGTTGTGTAAACTTGATCTGGCTCTGTGCCTCAAAAATGGGAAATGCAGGAACATGACATCAGTTTTCCAAAAGGTTTCAGGTGACAGCAAGGTGCTTGGCAAACTAAATTCTGCAGAAGTGCTGTGTCATAGAGAAAAACTACTCCCCTTGTGAAGGCACACTAATGGGCTTTAAAATAATAAACACTGGTTTTCTAAACATTTCCATTTGATGCTCAGGAACTGGGAGGGAGAACAGCATATGAGGAACCATTGGAAAAAGGAGAGAGAAAGAGGAATTGCTGCCTCGTGGCTGTGCCAATCCTGACGCCCGTGTCCTGCACCCCACCGACTCAGATCATCCCAGGACATACAAGGGGCAAGGGCTCCCAACAAAGGCATGAGTGACAGTAAATTGATCGGGCAGCAGATGTCCCCAAATAACAGAGCAGTGCCGAGGGCTTGCTGGGCATGAGCCCTTAGTCCCCGCAACTCTTCCTCCTCTCACACCACTGGCCTGAAATGAGGTCTGCACCTGCAAAGCTGTGAAGCTTTGTGACCTGTTTCCTATTTTGCAGGCACCGATGTGTTTTGAACTAACCCCCCCACCCGGGGAGCAGTTCTGCACCACAACAGTCCAGCAGAGGCCCCCGATCCACGCGGCGTGGGTGGCGCGGTACCTGTGAGGAGTGGCGGGTGGCATCCGACGAAGCCAAGCTCGTCTGGCTGGTCACGTTCTTTTCTAAGGAATCTATTTTCTCAAAAGTCCTCTTCTGCCTCACCGTGTCCTGCGGAGCAGCGGCATCGCTGGGAAAGCCTTCCCTCATCTCCAGGCCCTGCCTGTACAGAGACCTGTTGCTGGCTGAGACATCGTCCCTGGAGCTCCGGCTGATGCATTTTTTCAAGTGGTCAGACTGAAACCTGACCTTGCTGCTCTCTGCTGGGACGCCACTCTCCAGGCTCTCAGCATCCAGGCTGGCTTTGCTTCCCCTGCAAGCTGCTGACCTGCCCACCACTGCGCGCATCTCAGCGATCACTTTATCATTCAGAGCTGTGAGCTCACTGCTGCTGCCCACGGAGCCAGGTCTTACCTGACCTGTTCCTTGCCTCCTTCCTTTCCTTTTTCTCAAGCTTGGAGAAGGGCCAGTCGAATAACCAGAATCCTGGTGGCTTATCCCGGTTGGGTACTCCTGAGTCTGCAGGCTGTTCTGACGACTGTGGTGGAGCTCCATGTTCTTGAGGACATTGGCTTCCAGGATCCTCCAAGACTGCTTGAAGCTGTCCTTTGAAGCAAGCTGACCAGGCAGTTTAGTGGAGGCATCGGCTGTTGCAGCAGAAGAGTGGGAGAGTTTGGCAGACTGGTCAACATTGACCATATGTTTTATGTATTCCCTGCCAGCTGGGCTGTATTCAGTGGAAGAGGGATTTCTTGCATGCTTCTTTGCAGCTTGTTGCTGTTGCATACTGGGATGCTGCAATAATTTGGTTGGTTGCAGCTGCTTTTTTAAGCTATTGCTTGGTGACCTGGGTGGAGACACGCCACCCACAGCAACACTTTCTGTGTCCATGTCAACTGGTGGCTCGTCATAAATTGGCGACTCTAGAGATGGCTCATCGTATATGGGGGCAGGGGAGGCATACTTGGGGGATGCAGGCTGGGGGGTTCCTGTCCGGCTCCTGGGAGGTGTTTGAGAAGTTGGGCCATTCATCAGCACCAGGCAAAACCCACCGTTCTCCGTCTTTTTGATCTGCATAGACTGCTTTGTGTCTCCTGTTTGCTTTGTCGCTCCAGGGCTCTGGGACGTGGATTGAGGCTGAGCATATATAGCTGGTTTTGGAAGAGATTTTGGGCTGCTGGGCTCTGGAGTGCTCTGCAGCTGAGGTGAACTGTTTGAAAAGCTCTGTATCTGCCTCAAACTGTTCACCTTCACCAACATGGCTGCTTTCGTGCCTGGCAGAGGCTGCCACTGGGTAGGAGTCTCCCTAAAAGAAGAAAGATACAAATACAGGCCATTATTAAGAATTGTATTACCTGGAGTACCCCCTACATCTACACAAATATCACATAGTTCCTTTCAAGGCGCCTGAAAATTCCCCAACCAGTTACATCAGCATGTTATTTTTCCCTGGAGATCCCCCTTCCTGAAACAGAACACCATTGTTGTTACACACGTGATAAATTTCTGAGTCACAAGCAGCAGAAGGAGATGAAATGAGTTCATGATATTATAACCTGCCCAGTATCAGCAGCACTGAGATAGGACACAACCTACACTTCCCAAACTCAGCAGCCAGGACGGCACCCAGAACAACCATCTGGAGATGAGCAACTTATTCTGGACCACTCGAGCATTCCATTGGAAAATAATCCCAAGTATCTGCCTTCGGATTATCCAATTATGATGACAGTCCTTCCAGACCACGCTATTTTTTTTATTTAAGTTTCCAGATGCATGTTTGTTTTTTTTTTGCAGAAAAACCTATGAGCTCTATGGAAAGTATATGGGGGCAGCCATCCTCAGCTTAGGACGTGTTACACCTCCCCACAACATGCCAAGCCTCCTACCAGTCCTGATGCACTAGATCTGGTTCCCTTGGCCAAACCAACTGGCCCTGCTCAGGTCTCATGGCTGTGAAACCCTCCTCTGACCCGTGGTGGTACTCAGGATCACAACCCAACATGCCCACTGTAACAGCCCAGTTCTAAGAGCACTTTCTGCAGCAGAACAACGAGGTGCCGTCAGGGCACAGCCACAGCCAGTCTGTGTTTGTGAGCTCTGAGGAAAAGAGAAGGGAAAAGCTGCTAAACCAGCCCAAGCTTCCAGGTTTTCCAAGGCACCACTGTCCCCAGGAAGGGCTCCTTGAACCTGGCTCCATTTTGTTCCCTACCTCTGGGTATCTGCAACCAGCCATCACCGGGTAAGGCCTGAGGGCACACTGCATGTGTCCTGTCTGGCAGGAGATGTTCCCCTCACACCTTCACAGCCATTTTGCTCTGTTTGAACCTTGAGCTTGCTTCCCACTCCACACTGTCCTCTGTGGGCCCCGTGCTGGCAGACAGACCCACCTCCACTGCACGTCCAGAGCCCCTCTTGTGCCTGCCCTGCCAAGCCCCAAGATACCCGGACACCCCACCCCTCCTGCCCCTTTCTCCTGCTCTCCATAGCCCTTTCACCCAGCTGGGTCGCAGCCCCCTCCTTCAGCACGGCTTCCCTAGGATGCTGTGCCTGTCCTCCCCCCATGGCTATCCCACCAGTGCATCTGTGTGGGTGTCCTGTTCCACCTGCTCCACCCCCGTTACTTGCCCCACATCATCCACCCCACACCCAGTGTCCCACATCTGCTCCCAATCATTGGCCCGTTAGGGGGGTGGTGGGCCCCTTCCCCGCCCACCGCTTACCACGTTTTTGGCAAAACACGCTCTCGGATGGCACCGTGTCCCTGCAGATCCCCCCCTGGCACAGCGGCACCGGGAGAGGCGCGGCTGGCACTGCCCTGCCACGGGCGCAGTGCTGACCCCTGGCCAGGGTCCAAAGGCCTCGCCACCCTCTGGCTGCACCTCCCCTTTGAAGGGCTGGCTCCCTTCCCACAGGAGAGCCCATACAGCTCCCTCGTGCAACTACCCCGCTAACCAGAGAAGGCTGAGAAAGGGCTGCCACCCTCTGCTTCGCACCCTGGGGTCCCCCTTGCTCTGGGACCTCCTGAGCATCTCCCACTAAGGCACGAAGGGTTTTATTCTAAAGCTGCTGACGGCAGGATGGGATGGCATTTGTGAGGACATGCAGCCCCAAAACCCACCAGGCATCCCTTCCCAGGGCTCACAGGGCCTGCTCTCGCACCGGGGCATCTGTCCTGTGTGTGGCCAAGCCCCAGTCTCAAACACAAGCACTGCTGAAGACCTGGCTGTTCCTCGAAGAGCTCCTGGACTAACAGGAAGAACCAGAGCAGCCACACTTGGTAGGCTTTTAAGTGAGTATTTCTGACACCCCCACGGCTGTATCAGCAGCACAGAAGAAACACTGTCAAACAGCAAGCAGGACAGAGCCACCCACGGGCTCCTGACTCAGCAGGCAGGCCGAGAGTGAGAGACCGGGAGGGATTTTAGCTCAACCCTACAGCCAGAGCAGTGCTGGGCCTGGAACAGCACCACACAGTTGTTGGGTCACAGGGTAGCAGCGCCCTGAGCTGCAGGTGTGTCCCCCTGCCTTGCACAGCTCCAGCTATGGCAGTGCTGGAAAATACACCTGTGCTCTGTGGGAAGGCACTGGACCCCACGTACCACGAGCCACTTCCTGAGGTTTTTCCTCTCCCTGACCTGCACGTCCAACCAGCTCTGTGCAGCTGAACCATCCACTTGGCCAAGGCCTGGCAGACACACCCCTGGTACGGCCAGACCTGTCACCCTGTGCAGGCTCCTCGTGTGCTGGTACCGCCTGGCACTGGCAGCACCTGCTGCGGTGCCCACCAACCCCCCGGAGCGGCAGGACCTCCGCCCGAGGCTCCACCACCTCCTCGCTCAGCTCTGAGCCACAGGCAGGAGCCTCTCCCTGCCCTACAGCAGGCACTGGCACCATCTCCTGTCCCAGTTCACACCCACACAGCAGCCCTGGCACCTCCCAATCGTCCTCGCTCAGGTGTGGGGCTGGGCATCTGCACAGCACACCAGCCTGGCCACCAGAGCTGGGCTCCTGCTCCAGCACGGCATTATGACTTCAGGGTCCCATGGGATCCCAACTGCCAACAACCTCTGCCCCTGCTCTGTGAAAAAGACCAAAGCCCAGATTTCAGCCCTCAGATGAGCGATGAGGGATTTGATCTGAGAAAGAAAAGGGGATGCTGTGCTCGTGGCCTCCCCCAGAGGGAAGCTGTGACCCCAAGCCAGCCCGAGGGCAGCAGGCACACCAAAGCATGACAGCTGCTCACTGCCCAGAATCCCTTCATCAGCCTGGAAGTTGTCCCTTGCCTTGGGCCTGCCCAAGATGGGAGGATGTGGCGGGGCCTCAACACAGACTTGGCCACGTGGGTGGCACGTGGTGGAGAGCGGCAGGAACTCTGCGCTGGCACAGGGCTCTCCCTGCAGCTGCCCCGAGCCCAGCCGGGAGGACAGGACAAGCTGGACAGTCAGCCACAGCAGGCAGTGAGTGAGCAGGTCTGCCACAAGCAGCAGGGTTTTGGCCCTTGCAGTCCACGCGCCGACACGTTCCCTCCTTCAGGCCCAGGGCAAACTGCACACTGGGACCAAGCCTGGCCTGGGGCACTGCAAACCCCTGGAGCCAGCAGAGCCCAGGGCACCCTCTGACACTGCCCTTTTCAGGAACAACACAAACACCTGGGACTGTGACAGCTCTACTGTCATGGACACCGGTAAGAAGCAAAGCACCCAGGTGCCCCATGCTGGGAGCAGGGGCCAGGCATCAGGGGGGCTTGGCTCCAGGAGGGCTGTAGGACAACAGCCCTGGGACCTGTTGTAGCTCGTGCAGGATGAGGGGCAAAGGTGCAGCCAGAGGCAGGGAACAGAAAGCAAGCAAGATTCAAGAAGTGAAGACTGATCCAGTCACCCAGCAGGTATTGGTCCCTCCCCAGGGCACCCCAAAGCCCATTGTCTGCCCACTCTGACTTCAAGGAGAGGGTGTTGCGCCCAGGAGCTTTGCATTCAGGACTCAGACCACTTGTGCCACAGGAGTGTCCTTGCAGGGTTCTGCTGAGGTATCCAGTGGGGGAGCATTGGAGTGGAGTCAGAGGAGACAGGGAAGCTCAGTGACACTCCTGTGTCACTGAGGGCCACCACACTGACCAGGAGGTTTGTAAATTAATGTGACAGAAAAGGGAAACTTCCAAACGTGTGCTGTACCCCACCTTGCCTGTCAGTCTCACCTTGGACACACTGTGCCATTTCCAACCTCTGTGGCTGCCAGAGATGAAAGCGGCACCATCACAGAGAGGACAAGGCTTTTTTGAAAGAACCATTTCCACAGCCATGAACAATCTCTTGGGCCCATGTCTGGATACAGCTTCCTTCAACCCCATCCCCAGGCTGCTGAAAAAACCAAGCAGAGGAGAACAGGGACTTCCTGACTTCCCAGCATGGAGAAAGGTTCAGCCTTGTCCTTCTGAACAGTGAAGGCCCTGACAGAAAGGAAAGCCAGTGGTGGAGAAGTATCCCAATGCAGCCTCTCAGCTGTGCTCTTAAGGCACCAGCAGCAGAGACCCTGAGAGTCCCCCGAGACTGTTCCCTGTGAGGAATGCTTTCAAGCAGCTCCAACATAAACACCCCAACCTGGCGCTGGTTTTCCCAGCCCGCACCCAGCTCCAGCAGGCCCAGCGTATCCGGCAGCTCTTCTCAGGCTCCAGAGCTCCATTGTTTGCTTTTTCCCTCCCAGAAGCCTGGAGAAAAGACCCCACACCTCAGCTCTGCCCTTTCTAGCAGTGGTTTTCCCGGTGCTGTGACGGAGGTGAGTCGACAGGGATGTTGGTATTTCAGCAGCACTGCTGCCCTGTCTCAGCACCCACAGAGGGGCAGGGATGTGACCCACCCAAACCCAGGCCTGCCCAGCTCTGAGGACAGTGCTGCAGACACGGGCAAAGCATATTGTGTTTGCACACCCTACCCCAAGGCTGGTGGCACAAGAAGGAAACAAACCTGTATGAAGGATTCTGATAGTGTTTCTGGCCTGGTTATGAAGAACTTAATACTGGCACTACTTATGCTATGCCCCGAGAAATGTGAGCCCAGGATAAGGCAAACCAGCCTAAGAGGTACTGTCACAGTCACCTTCTCGTCACACACTCCCTCTCACTCCTCTTCCAGCACATCTTCCTGCCACTGTAAGACCAAGCCCTCACTCCCTCCTAGCCCAGGATACTGAGCTGTCAGAAAGGTGGGCAAGGAAGGGATGAGTAGCACAACCTGCTGCCCACACAGAAGAGACCCTCACCTTCCTCTTCTGGGAGGTAGGATGTTCCCAAGGAAGGTGGATTTCTATACAAAGGATTTTAAGTTGCACTGTTATCACAAGGAGAACCTCAGAAACAGCACCCTCAAACATGTCCCTGATGCTGGGAAAAACAGAGGAAGAGGAGCTGGGACAGCAGAGCCCACTCCCAGCCCTGGCCAGCAGCGTGCCAAAACGCTGCAGGCCAGCACACAGGCTCCACTCCCAGCCAGACTGTCTTCTTCAGGCCTTGGCCCTCTGCCATGCTCAGCCCTTTCTGTCCCGCTGCCTTGAGGAGTTCCAGCAAACCTCAGCACGGCTGCAGTGGATGAGAGGACACTTCCAAAAGGCTGCATTCAGCCCTGGGCTGGTCTCACAGTCCCCAAGGGAACTTGTCCATCCTTTGCAGAGCTCTCCAGTGTGTGAAAGGATAATTTGGCCATCACCTTCCCTGAAGAGAGTCCATCTTCCTTCCTACTGGGATCCCAAGAGCTCAAGAAGGGTCTGGAGCTGTGAGGCAAGTGCTGCCTGCTGTCCCTGTCGGGCAAGGGAGAAAGGAGAGCCAGTGCTGGGCTGGGCAGCCCCAGGAAGCACAGCTGAAAACCAACCTGGGAACAGGAGCACAGGCAGAGGAGCTTCCCCAGGAGGCTTCAGGGATGGCCAAAGGCAGCAGGGACCCCCCACGGCCGCAGCTGCCATTTCCCTGCGGGCGTGGGATTGACCCTCGGTGTCACCTCGGGGAGTCAAAGGCCAATGTCTGGAGAAGGCAGCTTTGAGCTGGTGTGCTTCAGAGAGCTGGAAGAGCAGCAGCAAGTGGTGGGGCAGTGAGGGAGGGGTAGGATGGGCATGGAGACAGAGGGAATGGGCAGCAAGGTGTGAGCGCAGTTTCCACCTGGCCGGGGAGCATCTCCGTTCCCCTTGAGGCTGCCAAGAGCACACAGAGGGCTTGGCAGCACTGAGATGTGGCAGCAGGCACAGCAAATTCAGCAGTGCTGATAGAAGGCTCAGGAGAGAAAAGGTGATAAAGAACAGTCTACTAAAAGAAAAAAACCTCAACCACAAAGTATTACTAAAAAAAGGACAAAATCCCTTCCCCCAGACCTCCGTGGCATGTGCTTGCAGGGGGCCCCTCGTGGGGACTACACTGGTCTCTTCCCTCTCCATCTATCACAAGATGACAAACATGAAGGAAAGAAAAACAGTATCTTTTGTGGTGGCATTAAGAGACAAAAGCGAAACCATCTTGGGTGCAGGTACCTTTAAAGATGTCAGATGCTACCAACAGCACTCAACGGGCTCACCCTGTGTTTGTGCAGCTGCATCCCTCTGAGGGGAGGAAGAGGACATGCTTGAGTTTGTCTTTGGAGAACAGCACAGACAACAGAACTGAGCAGCTCAGTGTGCTCATGCTGTCAATATACCAGGTATCCCAGCAAGGGCATTAGATCCCCCGGGAGCACTTGCTTGTGCCTCAGCTTTTGCTCCCCCTTTTACGAGCTTGCAAAAGGCAAGAAATCTCTCCTCGAGTGTCAGACCTGGGTAACCAGATATGCAGCCCCTGCTCACACAGCAGAGACGACACAGGATGGATGTGCACGGAAACGAGCACAGCCTCCTGCTTCCCAGAAAGCAGCTTCCACAAACACTTACTGGTGCGAGAATCTGGAAGAGCCTTGCATGTCCAAGCAGCCTGTCAGCTCCCAAGCGAGCTGCCACTCATGCCTTTCCCAATACTTGCCCTTTAGAGTTTGTTTCAGGCTCAAAGTGCCCCAGAGTTGCTGTAGAAACCTGAGCTAAGGATGGAGTAAGAGAGGACTCCTTCCCACTCCTTTCCTTCCTGGAGAACCGGAGGTGATGACGACGCTGCCTGGCTGGCAAGGAAAGGCAAAACAAACCCCTGCCCATATTTCATCACCCACATCCTCCTATATGAGGGGATGTGTGTGGGGTCATCCCTGCTGAGAGGGCTGCAGAGCTGAGAGGTGGGTCACAGCTGGCATCTCTGCTCCCTTGAGGCACAGCAACTCCCCATACTACGGCAGAGGCAGCCACATTCCCTCCCGAGAGAATGAGTCAGGAATACTTTGGACTCTGGAGCTCAGGATATCTTACACCTTATCAGGGCTCTTGCACTGACTCCTCCGGAAATATGTAGTTTTGGAATGCCTGTCCTGGCTGCCCTAGTGCCTGCCAGGCTGCAGAGGGACAAGGAAGGGAAGCCAGTTGCCTCATGGCAAATCTCATGTGCCTGTGACTTGCCTATAGACACCGGGAGGGACCTGAGGGAACTGGGAGCTACTCAGGTTCACCTTAAGGCATTTTTTACTGGACTTCTGGCAGGGCAGGGATCATCCTCTGGATGACTCTGAAGCTCGGAGGGGCAGCAGGCACTGGGAGCACTACAGGTACCAGTAATGCTCTGGGCTCCTTCTGGTGCACTTTATGTGCATCACCAGTGTCTCCCAGCCACTACAATCAGCACTGAATACAGGAGAGCTTTGCAAGGAGCAGGAAACAAGTGATAAGCCTCACTTCAGGGTGCATAAACTTTCCAGAACTGCCATCCTACGTGGTTTTCATCATCTTGGCTTTTTTCTTCCCTCCTTGCCTGCACCAGGCACACAGACAGGCAGCCTCTATCCCTAACCCAAGCTGTCAAAGCAGCCTCGCCTGCTGCACCACCCAGAACCAGGACAAGGCCCCATGGCACAGATGGCAGGACAGTCAGGCTCACCCTGGCACTGCTCTCACCCGTGGATGAGCCACTTTTGAGCACGACCCAACCTCACTCGCTGCATGGCCTGCCCAGCTGTCAGTACCATTCCCTAGGGCAGGATGATGCCCAGGCCAGGAGAGAGGCAGGGCAGCCCCAGACAGTGTCCCAGGTAGAGAGACTACTCTGATAGAGACTGGGGAGCCGATGCTTTCGTGCACCTGAAGCTGGCACAGTTTCAATACAATAAAAAAAACCTGGGTGCTGTCAGACTAACTTGAGTGTAAAAAAATTTCTTAGCTAAACAAAATAGCATCCTGTGATTGTTCTTTCATTTCAGGCTTGGTGTGACCAAATAACTGTGCCCAGGAACTCTGTCCTTGCCATCCCACCTCCTGCTCTGGGCTGAAGCTGCAAGAACATGCCAGCAGCCAGCAAGTGGGGAAGGAAAGGAGCCAGAGCAGTCAGGCTCACCCACACCCCACAGCAGCCTGACCCCTCGCACAGCAGCTGAACCATCCCAACGAACCCTGTCATGAGTTTTTGACAGAGCTCTTGTCACCGCATGACACTCCTGCCTGTCCCCGCATGACACTCCTGCCTGTCCCCTCTTTCTGTTTAGCACACAGAGTGATGATTATCTTTTGGTGTGTGTTCTTATGGTGTCTCACACAAACAGGGCCTGGCCCAAGCCAGGGATATTCAAGCATATCCCAGTGGTGAAAGCAGACAGCTGTACCCTGGAAGAGGAGGGCACACAGCAGTGATGGGGGCCTGGCAGCACTGCACCCTTCTGGGGCAGCACAGCCCCCCAGCCTGCCTGACAGGGCCTGCCACTCCTCAGATATAAACAGAGAAGGCCGACGCTGTCCTTACCTGCCAGAAGGGTCTTTCCTCTTCTCCCCCGCACAGTCCCACTTGCCCTTCTCCATGTCCTGCAGGAGGGCCATGTGGACGGGGGTGCCGCGGCCGTCGCTGCCGGTGCTGCCGCGGTGCTGGCGGCCGCGGCAGTCGGGCTGGGAGCTGCGCTTCATGGCCTGGAGCTGCGCCAAGGGCACGATGTCGCAGCCCTGGGGCCGGTGCCACACGGTCTGCCGCGTGATGGCATTGTAGTAGTAGAAGCGGTTGTTGTTCTGGTCGAAGAGCTCCCACCACTGCTTCTGGTCCGACTGGCGCACCTTCAGGTTGGGGGGGGGCTCCCAGCCGCACTCCCCCGTGGTCAGGTTGACATACATCCGCTCCTGGGAGCGGGGCTCGATGATCTCCACCCAGTCCGAGCTGCAGGAACACAAGAGCCTCGTTAGTCTGGGACAGGGGCTCAAGGCAAACGAGTTGTCTGGGAGTCCTACAGAGCTGCTGCCACTGGGCCAGGCAGCCTGACTGCAGATCAAAGCATTGCTCGGGGCCATTCAGCAACCCAACCAGTTCAGGAGAAGGCAGGGGAAAGGTTTGAGATGGGGCTGAGACAAAAGAGCAGCTCTTTGGCAGAGGGAACGGGAGGTCACCTCCACCAGCCTGGACCCAACAAGCCCAAGGGCAGGCGAGCACGTCTGCTGATGCTGGGATAACTCACATCAAGAGCTGGCACAGTCACAGGAGTGCCGGTGCCTGGGAGATTAGCACAAGAACTTGCTTTCAAGAGGAGCGAGGATCTGCAGAGCAGGATCTGCTCCTTTTGGGAGCTGCACACTCCACCTCAGGAGACTAAAGCCCTGTTTCCCAACAGCAGGGGCAACCTGCCCCATGTGAGTGCCTGCCTGCAGGCCCCACCTGCTGAGGGGCTGGAGGGGACCTCTGGGTCTCACAGACCCTGCTCAAAGCCCACAGTTGCCAGTCGAAAAGATAAGTGTGGGGAGTGACTGGTGGATGAAACCATCTCCACTGCAGGCTCTTCTCTCTCTCCCCTGGCTGACGGGACAGAGCCCGCAGTAGGGTGTAAGGTGACCCGATGGACAGGCCCTGCTGTTGATCCACAGTCCTTCTGCAGCCCCAAAGAGCCCCAGGGTCCCTTCACCAGCACCCATACTGGCCCAGCCCAGGGCTCAGTGAGAGCAAGGCAGGCAGAGCTGTGGGACTGGTTTTCAGGCAGATCAGTGTGATGGCTTTGATGCAGAGGTGTTGGGCTGCACAGCCCTCACACTTGGCACGTCGCCCTTTATCACTGACCCACCAACCTCAAAGAGCTGCCCCGAGTGAAAGCAAAGCAGCTCAGCAAAGCCAAAACCATTCTGGATCATCCAGATGAACAGAAGGGGGTTCAAACCCCAACAAAGTCTCCTTCTGCAAAAGGAGAGATGCTGCCACCAAAGTGACCTTGTCCCCAGTGGTATGCTCAGCATGAAACTGAAAAACAAGATAAAAACTACACACGCCTCCCAACTCTGCTCACACCCCTCCAGTCGTGGCCCCTCACGCTGTGTCAGTGCAGGCCACAGGAAGGAGGCCCAAGTTACTTTTGTTATTAATAAAAGCCATATGAAGAGGACAGGCCCAAGGCCTCCAGGAGCTCACTCTGGCACAACCTCCAGCTGCTTCCCAGCAAGGGCATGACAGTAGAAGCCATTACCACAGGAGAAGGAGAAAGGAGATCCCACTGCATCCCTCTCGGGTCCATGGAAGGATCAGGGGTGATGGTGGCAGCACCTCAGTGCCTGAAACGGCAGCCTGGGCTCCAGTGCCCAGCTCTGCTGGCACGGTCATGGGACAGGAGGCGCTTCCTGGCAGGGCAGCCCAGCCTTTGGCTCTGCCCCGGCTTTCTGATGAAGGTCAGAACGTCTCCTATCACCAGGCAAGTCTGGGGGTGTGTTTAATTGCACATTGCACCTCCTTGCTAGGAAAACCGTGGGTGTATTCAGTGCTGAGCAGTCTGGCATGCAGCCCTAAAAAGCAGACTGCTCCTCAAACTCTCTGAGGATTTAAAATTGCTAGGGACAATGTCAATTCAACCCAAAATAAATGTGAACTGCCTCTGAGGAGGTGCAATTCCCCTGCCACATCTACCATGCAATGCTGACCTCCCTGCAGTCTCATGGAGGGCTGATGGTCAGGCTACCACAGACAGGCTGGTTGGGGAAGCTGATCCGGGTGAAAGCCACTTTTTTTGTGGCATAGGTCAGTTTTCAGGCAGATCTGCTCACCCAGCCCAGACTATCACCATCACAACTGTTCACACTGACCCAAGAAGCAGCGGGGAGCAGAGCACACCACCCTTGCCCATGGCACCAGCTCCTGCTGGTCTCCCACCCTCACCAGAGCATGGCAGGCCACTGCCAAGAGTGTGCCTGCAAATGGATCTTTAGAACCGTGTTCAGAAAACATCTGGTTTGCTGTTTGGTATTTTATGATCAAAACAACATCAGTTCCCCTATTTGATTTAAGGTGCAAAATGAACAGCCAGATCAGCAGCCCATGCCCTGGCTCAGGAACCACAGAAGCAGCCCTGTTCTTCCCAAGCACTTGCAATGTCAAACCATAAGCACAGGGACAAGATAGCAAGTCACTGTCATCACCAAGGGCATCAGCAACTGCAGAGAGGTGTCATCCATCAACAGGGAACAAAAGGGAGGACTGAGAGCAGCAACAGAGCCCAGCAGCACTGGGAGCAGAGCAAGATGAGCGTGTCCACGGAGAGAGGAACTAAGAAGTGCTGGTAGGACAAGGAACTGTCAAAGAGGGTTCAAGGGACAGCTCAGAGGGGACACAAGAGGAGCAGTAACCTTGAAGAGCACCATAACTCTTCATGAGGACAGGCAGACAACAGGAAAAGGGGCACAGAGGACTGAGAAGGGGACTCAGACCCAGGGGGCTCAGTGGCAGTTCGGGGAGAGGCTGCTGTCAGTGCTGGAATGTAGGGGGGCTTCACCCACAGGTGGGGGCACAGCCTGCCACACTGGGGAGGGGGAGAGGTGGTGTTGGAAGGGCTGGAGGAGGAAAGCAGGAGCAGCAGGATCCCCGCTGAAGCAGCACCGGAACACATATGGGGATGAGCCTGGGAGGAAGACAGGAGGCAGTTCTGGAGGGTTCGTTTGGCAAAGAAGGAAAAATGCCAAACTCAGACCCAGCTGCGGGACTGAGAGGCAGTCGAGCCACCAAGCTTTTCAGTGTTCAAGAGCACACTGTGCTTGATGTGTTTAGCCAGCAACTGGGTTAGCAAAGCTTTGGAACACTGATGGCTGGACCCACACTGCTGCTCCTCAGCAGAGAGGAGAGGTCAGCTATTTTCTGTTAAGTGCAAGCTATTGAAAATAACGAATTCTTCTCATGGCACTTGGCCACGACCGAGTGCGTGTTGCTAACTATAGTCTTCCGTTTTAACAAGCTTACATTTATCTTTGTGTGCAAAGACACGTAAGTGGGTGACTTGGGTGGGTGACCTCTCTGCTCCCCTTAATTGAGGGGCTGAGGATGACTGAGGTGGAGTTTAACCAGGCAAAAAATCTGCACAGAACACATTGAAATACTAAAGAGTTTGGTACAATCACACTCATGCAAAGAAAGAAGAGGAAAAGCAAGGAGCACATTCCTGGAGCAGGGCCAGCCCCAGGCTGCCATACAAGCCTCAAACATAACATCAGGAACTCTGGAAAGATGTGATAAACCCAGGATTGCAGAGAGATAAAGCCATAACTTGGACATAAAAAAAAAGTATTAATTCCCATTCCACTTCATGGGGTTAAAGAAGTTTCCTGGGAATGGTTCAAATAATGCTTTTCCCTGACCTTTCAGCTCTAAGTGCTGAGGGATGCAGCAGCTGCAGAGTGTGTGCCCACTCCTGCTGGCACCACGGCGCTGCTCCCATCAGCAGGAGTTTGGGTCTGTCTCAGCTCCTGGGACTCGGTGTCCCCAGGACAGCACTTCCCTTCAGGCCCCGTTTGCAGTCCCAGCCCAAACCCCCCTGTGGCCCAAGCGTGGGGACAGGCAGCCTGCTGGCACTGCAATGGCTCCGGGGAACTGCCACAGCCACCGGAGCCGCAGCGCACGGGGATTTCAACAAATCCCCACTTGCTTCCAAAAACAAACCCGCATTCCCAACATGCATCCTCCTCTATTGTCCCAGATTCCAGGAGCTTCCTCTGTGTCCGGAGCAAATGCATAAACACTCTCCACACCTCATGGCTGGGACACAGGACCCAGCTCCAGCTGCTCGCCCCAGCAGCCCGAGCCCCCCCGGCTGTGAGGGCACGTGCCTCGGGCACGCTGATGTTCTGGAGGGTGGCAGGGCCACGGCACGTGTTGGTCCCCCAGCAGGGAGGTGCTGTGAGCACGATGGTGCACCAGGCATGCAAAGAGGAGGAAGAGTAGGGCCCTTTGTGCACTATCACAGGTTTGGTCCCACCTGAAGGCAGCAGCTGGGTTTTTTATGAAGGGTTGCAATACAGAGCAGGGAGGAGCCAGGAGGCTGCACTCTGTCCTGCAGCCTCAAGGACACAGGGATGAACATGGGCAAGCTTTGCTCCTTCATAAACAGCTTGAGTCCCTCCTGGCTGCCATTCCTGCTTGGCAAAGCCTAGGAATAAAAAATAATAATGATAACTTTTAAAATGGGTATTTCAGCCTGAAGGGGCATCCTGTGAGCATCTCCTGATTAGATCTTCTCAAAAAGACTGTAAATGTTTAGTATGAGGTCCAGGAAATTAAAATTTTTTTTTAACTAGAGAAAATGGAACAGGACCAGAAAGGGAAGGGTCCAGGTATATGGGAAGAGTCACTTGCAGGAGGAGCTAAGAAACCCCAAGAAGTTAAACAGCAACTCCTCCACAGAAGAGCTGATTTTCCTGCCACCATGCCCCAAGTGACAACACAGCCCAGGTAGCCAGTCCCTGGACACTGCAAGCTCTTTGCAAGGCCATGCAAAGGTAAGAAGAGTAGAGAAATATTTTCTTAGCTAGAACTGTCAGTTTGAGACCTCTAGTCCTCTGCATGAAGCCTTCTCCCCACTCATTACCTGCGGAAGCTGCTCAGCACCAACTCAAGGACACAAAGGACACCAAAGAACAGAGCATCAGGGAAAGCCATGGGAAACCTCTGCCTAGGGGAGCTTCACACCAGGCTGCCAACAAACCCCTGTGCATGGCTACAAGGAGAGCTCCTAGAACTTGATCCCACATTTATCTTCCATGCTCTGTAATTTCTGGATTTACCTTCCATGCCAAGATCCCAGCTCCTTGCCCCCCTCCCATTTTGGGGATGAGCCCTGTAGAGACCTGGGGCAGTACTAAGCCCTTCTTGGCCAAACACGGCTCCATAACAAGTAGGATTTTCGAAGACTAATGCCCTCAGAGGAGGCCTGCAGCATACTCACAGCTGGCCCCAAGACAAAGATGTCCACTGTTCCCATCATCAAAGGTCATCCAACTGAGGATGCGCCAGTGCTGAGGTGTCTTGTTAACAGGTCCTCCTTGAGGAGGAGGAGGAATGGAGTTTGGCCATCACAAATGGAGAGGGAAGTACAGCTCCCAGGCATGGTGTGACAGTGGCTGAAGGCAGGGGGTGTGTAGGGTCCATGGTTACTCCTTGAAGAGAACAGGCAGGGTGATGGGGAGGGGCTTCTGGAATGATCTGCCCTCCAGAGATGGGGAGTTCAGAGCCTGCTTCATGTGCTGCATGAGCAGGACAAGGGGCCCGTGAAAAGGAGCAGAAGGAGCCTTATGGAGAATGAAGCCACATTCACAATCCTGGGTGCTCTAAAAGGAGGGCCCAGCAGCAGAACAAGGCAAACCAGTTCAGGAATGGGGAGTGGGTACCATCCCAGAGGCACCGCAGCTGCTGACACTGCTGATCCTCTGCAAGTCCAGGCTCCTGGCTGGCTGAAGAGCAGCCTGGGCTGTGTTCAAGCACTCAAGCATCACTACAGATTTCTTTTAAGAGGACCACGCTTCCCCCCTCACCTTCTGCACAACAGGCAAAGCCACCTCTTAGAAGAACTTTGCTCAGTGCAGACATGAACAAGAAAGTGCAACCCCAGGTGGCTTGAGATTGGCATATCAAAGCCAGGACAAGGCTGTAAAACTCATCTGTATCCTGGAGCTGCAGAGCCTCCAAGAAGGTCTCTAGCACCAGCTCCTTATGGTGACCCTCCACCACCAGCTGACTCAGTCAGTCCAGGCTTTACTCACTGCCTTCTCTCACTCAAGTCCAGAAAAGCTCTAATTTACATCTTAGGACAAAAAAGTACCCAAAACAAGCCTCTCTCCCATATATATATATATATATGAACTTCTTTTAATACACATGCCTCCTTCTAACAAAAATTATAGAGGAACTAAAATAAATATAATGTCAGCCTGTTCCTAAAACTCTCCTCTGCTTCTGAAAATAAGTGCTATGCAAACAAACCAGCCTCTGCTTTGCAGGAGACAGACCAGACTGTGAAAATATAGAACAAATGGCTGTGATTGCTCAAAGCCTGAGCACATATGCTGAGCTCCAGCAAGAGCAGAACAGGGGCAGGCCTCTGAAAGCAGAGCCCAGCCTGGCAACACATTGCAGAGAGGAGAGGGAACAGCACCATGGCTTGGGTGGGTCAGGGGTACCAGAGAGCCTGGAAAAGGTCCTATCACACAAAGCATCTCATTACTTTGGTGTTTTTAATTAAAAACAAAACAAAACACATAACCAAAATGAAATACAAACACCAGCGAAGCCCCAAGCCTTCTGCTAGGTGATATTTTCAAAGACAGAGATGTCAGATGAGAAACTTGGTGGTCTTTTGGTTGCTTGGACTCTGTTGGTTCTTGCCTCTTTCCTGGCCATTCCCAAACTTTCCCCCAGGCCAGATGCCAGCACTGCTGGCTCCCATGTTGCTGCTCTTAGTCCCTTGGTTCACCCTGGCTTCAGAGCAGAACAGACAGCAAAGGGGCAGCTCATTCCACGGGAGCAGGTTGGGGCAGCACCAAAATTAACAGCAGATTCCTCCAAAATCCTGTCTTGGAGAGAAAGGAGTAAGAAACAAGGACTTTCAGGACACAGATGACGTTTCCTGGTGTCTCTATAAGAGCAGAGAGGGGGAGCAGAGGGGAAAATCTCTCGTGGGATGACAGACACCATGACAAGTCATGCTACAATGATAATCAACTGAAAATAAAGCCCAGAACAGCCCCAAAGGCATAAGGCCCTACAGCCCAAGAGCAGTACCTGAGACTTGGGTGGAACGGATGCACAGGCATCTTAGACCCCACATCTCAGCAGGGAGAAGGGAGGGCAGCACAGAAACTCCCACCACACCAACCTTCACATTTCTCCATCATCCACTGTGTGCTGAGTGCTGCCCACCAGGGTCGGACTGACTCTGTCTTGAAATGACTCCCAGCCAAGACCTGGAGTCACACAGAGAGGACCTGCTGGGGAGGGGAAGACAGAGGGACCTGAAGTGCTGCTTGCCCCCATCCCATCCCTCATTCCACCCACCACAGGACTGGGGGTTCCAGGGAAGAGCAAGGGACAGGAAACATCCCTGTTTTCATGGCTTTGGGACAGAGCATAAAGCACCTGCCAGATGGGCACTCTGAGCAGGAAGAGTCCTGGTACTGGAGACAGTCACAGGCACCCAGGGACTGCTCAACCCAATACTAAAGGAAACTCCACCTGGGGATAGAAGCAACAGTAAAATCCACTCCCATTAAAAAAATCTCAGCCATGTAGATGGGTCTCAGCTCTGACTGCACCTGACAGCCAGGGAAGTGCGGGCTCCTACAGTAGCTCCTCTGTCAGAGGCACACAGGGCTGGCTGTTGTGTCTGGGGAGAGCACCTGCTGTTCCCTTGGAGGCCAAGGGCCTCTCACTTCTCTCTGTCCCCAAACTGTCGTTGAGGATGAGCACCTCGGACTCTGCTATGAAGAGAGATCAGCTGTGGCCACTGCAGCTTGGGCAGAAGGCAAAAGACATGTCAAAAAGCATTCAGTGTCAGGAAGGTTACAGGTGCTCCCCTCTGCTCTTCGCCAGGGTCCCAGGCTGGCCCAGGACACAGTGCTGGCAGGTAGCCTCTCCAGCCTCTCTGTCCCAGCCAGCCCAGGGGTTTTACAGGACTGGGGAGCAAAACCACTTGCAGAGCTGGAGCCCCAGACCACAGCAGAGAAGTGAGCCAGCTTCCCTGGGCTGCGGGGCCTGCCCGGACAACGTGGACCCTGAGCTGCTGCCACCATGGCTGGAGTTTTCATTTTGCACGTGAGAGCACAAGGCCAAACCCCCAATCCTTAAACAGCCTCCCCAAAGCTCTGCTTTGCCCCAGACGCAGTGGCACCTCCTAAGCTCAGTGAAGGCTTCAGCTGAGTTGTTTTTCCTTTTAAGGGCTGAGCATTTGAGAATGAGTTGCAAAAGAAAAAAAAAAACTGGCAGTTTTCATCCCCTCTCTCTCCTTCAGAAATGATCTGCACGGATCCACAGCCCCATCCAAATCCCAGCTGCTGGAGGGGAGGCAGCTGTGGGGGAGGCTCGGTGCCAGCAGGACGGTGCCTGCTCGGGGGACAGGGGGGAGCCGAGCCCGGCACAGCTCGGTGCTGGCCCTCCCGCCTGCATCAATCCCACCACACGTGGTGGAGCCTGTCGCCAGGATTGGGACCGATACCAGCAACCCTGCACTCTGCCAGTGACTGCATCCCACCTCAGCATGCTCATAACCAGACTTTGTCCCCAACAGAAAGGATTTCCATGGGAAAACTTCAATTTTACCAATAACCTAGAGAGGAAATACTTCAGAGTTGCTTAGGTGAAGGCATTACAGGACAACCTGCCAGTGCAGCAACAACTGACAACCACGGCTGGGATGCATCCTGCCTCCCTTCCATCCCTGGTGCCGCCCCAGGCATGCAGGGCAGCAGCCTGATGCCTTCCCATCACTCCCAAGGCGATGGCCCTGGTTTCAGGGAGGATTAGCAGAGACAGGCTGTAAGCACGGCTCGATGGGCAGCACCACAGTCATCCCCTCCTCCACGGGGTCCCACCCAAGGGGGCAGCAGGACTCATGCAAGGTCATTGACAGAGCCTTCCAGGAGTGCACATCTCTGCAGGGAGGTACCCAAAGTCATAGATCTGCTTTCTCTTCGCATCTTTTTGGGACACACCAAGCTAAGACAAATGATTTCAGCTGGAACCAACCTGGGCTTCATCCACCTCAGAGTGTGTGCAGGCACCGACTCACACAGGATCTGCCCACGATGGCAATCAAAGCACCCAAGAGCCTTCCAGCACGAATGCCCTGGGCAGTTCCCGTTTTTATCGGGGGGGTGGATACAAACAAGAGGAAGGGACAGAGATGGAACCCTGCATGAGTCTCGATGAGCCCCAGCACCCGCTAGCACTACTCACTGACTGAGACCCCAGTCAGTGACTCGAAAGCTGAACGTGGCTCCACAGAGCTCTAAGACCCCCACACCTCCTGCCAGCTGCTGAACAGAAGTAAACCAGACCTAAGCAGGGGACATTTCCCAACACTGACAAGGCTGCATGTGGGGCCAAGAGCATCATGCTGATATAGCTGTAGGAATGAGGTGGGGAAGATACACCTGCCCAAAGGATGAAGGGCAAAAGCCCAGAGATGTGGAGAAGCAGCATGCAGCAAGTGCTCTCCCTGTGCCAAAGTAAGTAATGCCACACAGATGATATCCCTGCTATTTCAAGGACACAGCAGCACCCGCTGCCCTCTCTGTCATTCTAGGAATTACTGACAAAGGTCTTATCTAGCTTGTTGCCCAGCTGCTTCAGGACTGAGATTTACTCTTCCTGGCCTGCTATATCACTGCTGACGATTTCAGGGATTCCTCCCAGCATTGCCACGAAGCCCCTGCAGCTGCTGCCTCAGATGGCTGATGCTGAGGAGAGCAGCCCAAGAACAGTGGGCTCCACAGTCAGAAGCTGTTCTAGAAAAGCTGCAGCACCACATAAACCCAGCAACTGCTCCATTTCTGGAGCAGTTCAACCGTTCATCATTTCTGTGCACAGACCCTCCTGGGCACAGTGACGTGATGCCAGGTGTTGCACAGCCACAGACACACTGCAGTGCAGAGGAGTTTCCCCATTACAGTAGGGGAAAGGAATAACCATTTTTGTCCCATCTTCACGGAAGGGAAAAGAAAGCCTATAGCAGCCAGGACAGAGCAAAGTGAACGGCCAGGTCCCAGAGGCTCATTTACACCAGGCACAGGGATGTTTGTTTGCTGCACAAGGGAACACTGAGCAACCAGGAGAAAACATTTACAGAGGTTTCTGAACAGTGTCAAGGAGTGAAGGCTGGGAAGACAGGAATAGAAAAGGAACTTCCAAAACCAGCAGAGGGAAACCTATCAGCCAGGACCTCGGGACAGAACAGCCGCCACAGCGAGAGCACACAGGGATGGGGACTTGAAGAACCTCTCAAGACACCCACTTCTGGTCTAAAATAATTCCATCAGACAATAAAAAAAAGCCGTCACAGCTTTAGCTTTTCCAAAGGCAACACAGGAGCCAGCAGTGGCAGGGAACAGGAGCAGACTGAGGCTGTAATTACAGGGTGGAGCCCCCTCACAGCCAGGCCATGCACAACTAGCCCATGTCACCCCAGGTGCCAGCTGCAGATGCCCAACAAACAGCCAGATCACAAGCCTAGGGCTTTCAAGCACCACTCTGCAAAGCTACATTTCTGAAGCAGCTACATTCCTAAATGTCTGACATTAACGAAATAATGGCCCTCTGTCTCTCTTCATTTAAAGGGCTGCCAGTCATTTATGAGCTAAAACACAGAGTCCCTTGAAAACTCGTGCACAACACAGCCATGGACAGCAAGGGACCAGGTTATTTCTCGTCTAGCAGAGTCCACAAAACACTGTGGACTGAAAGCACAAAACAAATATAACAGTGTTTCATCACAACTTTTTTAGGCTGTTCCGTTCTTCAGCAAATCAGCCCGGTTGCAGCTGTCCCTGCAGACTCTGCTGGAAAAACTAAGAACAAATGCAGTGAAGCTCTTGAAAGTATTAGCTGTCCAAGCTTGTTAAGCGTGACTCAAGTTAACCACTACAATGCCAGGATGGCAGAGGAATTTGGCAGCAAGTCAAAAGCAACAGGAATAACAGAGTCGGCAAACAAACAACTCTCCCTTGTGCTGCAAGCTGGGATCAGGAAGCTCATCCTGACAGGACTCTGCAGAGGAGCTGCCTCAGTGTCATCATTTTCTCCAGCCCAAAGCACACCAATTTCCTCTGGCAAAGAAACAGAGGCAGTAAGTAAATAGCCGAAAACCTCAGCCACAGAGTTCATAAACCCTTTATGAAATAATAAGCAAGAAAAATTAATTTCTCATGGAAAAGAGATTCTTGCATTTGTTTTGCCTACAGGAATCGCTGAACAACAAGCACACAGGACACAACTGTCAGGATTCTGCAAAGCCAAGGCACTGGACCCACAGTATCGGCCCCTCCCCAGGGCAGCTCACCGGCCCCTGCTCCCTGCACAGCTCCAGCTCTGAAAAGCTCACCTTCCCAAGACTGAATTCGCAGTTTGGGATGAGAAACACGGCCTATGTTTGATTTTTTCCACTGTTTTTTATTCTGATGTAATAAATCATGAAAAAACCTTCCTGCGAAAGGAAAGGCGTGTTGAAGTGTTGCCCCAAACTGACATTCTTTTCCTGACTGTCTCAAAAACATCACGGTGTGGGTAGGAGTCACATCCCGTGAGCTGTATTTCAACCTCTGCTTTGTCTGCTGCACACTTGTGTCTGCAAGATTAGCAGTGACTATAGTAACACCTTGGAACTCCCAGTAAACAATAACACTAGTTATGTACAGTTCCAGTGCTTTGTCATTAACAAGATCTGGCTTGATTTAATGAGAAACAAAGACCGAGGCGCTTAAGTTTGTCTTAAAATGCACTCACAGCCTTTTTAAAACTGAACATCTCTGCATTCTGGCATTGGTAAAGTTAAAGCCCAAAATGGTCTCCCCTGGTTAATCCGAGCTTTATTTATATGATGGGGGAGAGCCTTTGCAGTCTAAATAAAGCTGGGATTAACCAGGGGAGACCACTGGAGTCTTCAACACGCTCAGGAGCAGAAGTGGAGGGGCAACTACTGACCTCTTCCTTCTCATGACCAGCGACAGGACTCGAGGAAACAACATGAAGCTGAGCTGGGGGAGGTTCAGGTTGGATATCAGGAAAAGTTTTTCACCCAGAGGGTGGCTGAGCACTGGAACAGGCTCCCCAGGGAAGTGGTCATGGCATTAAGCTTGTCTGAGGTCAAGAAGCGTTTGGACAATGCTCTCAGGCACATGGTGCGGTTCTCAGGGTGTCCTGCACAGGGCCAGGAGTTGGACTCGATGATCCTGATGGGTCCCTTCCAACTCAGCATATTCTGTGATTCTCAAGAATCCCCCAAAAGCCAGTTAGTGGTGAATAACTGTCTCAGTCACCAGAGGCTCTTAAAAAGGGTCTCAGCTGTTTCTTGGGGAAGGAAAAACCCAGCTGGGCTGCAGGAGCTGGTACTGTCCCACACGGCATGTGCTGCCCCTGAGGCAGACACAGCCCTTGGCAGCACCTCCAGAGGTGTCACCCCCAACAGACCCTCCCGAGAATGGGGAGAGCAGCAATGAAAGAAGGATGCAGTCACTCCTTGGAGGCACCACAATTATTTCTTGCCTTGGACCAACCTTTGGCAGGGCATATGCTCATTTCCTCAGCCTCTCCAAGGCGTTTGGTAGGATAAAGAATTCCGTGTTCTCACTAAATCTTTTTCTCTCAGTTAATTGATTGACAGTAGGCTATCAATCCAGCAGGTCAGGGAGATCTGGGGAAGAGTGGTGTCAAAGACAGTGACATCAGAAGGATGGGGTTTAAAACACAGCTAAATTCAAATGCTGCCAAGAACAGTTGAACTGCCATTTTACATACACAGGGTTTATCTTGCTTAAATAACCAGGAGATGACTAAAGAAATCATGCAGACCAGAGCCTGGCCCAGATAATGTTCAATCTGCACCAGGTTCTCCCCTTGACCAAGTAAGCCTGAAATCAACACTTAAGCTTCTGTGCATAGCTGGAACACTGGATATGTGTCATCTGTTTGTCCTGGTTTAAGGGAAGGGGGGAGCAAGAAAAAGAAAAGGGATAAAAAAAAATTCAGACTGGGTTTTGTTATAAATAGCACATGAGAGACAGCTCAGCTCAGGAGGTGGCTGCAGAGCTGGCAGCCCTAGACAGGATCTCCTGAACAAAAAAAATCCAGGAAATCCGCAGTGTCACTTCTCCCCACAATTGATTTTAAATGAGCTTATCCCTTGCACTTGGTACATGAGGAAGAAGAAACTTCCTGGCTACGATGGGGGGGAAACACAGTTATTAATAGCATCACAATGAGCAAGTATCAGAAGTTATGTTGCAGCCCTGGAAGATCTTGGCTGGATCATGAAAATATCTGTTGCCATGGCAGTAATTGCTATACATGGTAACAGTGAACACTGGGGTGAGAACAATTCACTTTTTGATTTGGTGCCCATAACAAGTTCCTTTTGTTTCCTTTCACCAAAACCCCAAGCATTTATTAGCTTGCATTCAGTCCAAAACTGAGCTTTTCACTTTCAGCAGTGGCAAGGAAGACAGCAAGAAAGGGGCAAATGCAGGAAGACAGCAAAGCAGGCAGCGCTCTCCCTGTCCTTCAGCAACGGCAGGGCTGATGGACTGGGGCAGAGATCTGGACCACATTCAACTTCACTTTTTATCTGATGTCCACCAAGACAATCTTTGTCTGCCTCCAGTACACAGGGTTTGCCACAGATAAAAAAAAAAAAAAAAGAGCAAAAATCTGCCCAGGCACTTACAGCAAGGACTCTTCCAAGATGGGATGGCCTGACACTCAATACCCAACGTGGCAGCAGACCACGACGGTGTCGTGACTTTCTCATTCTGTCCTTTGCTCCCCTCTTGGCAGTTCCCTAGCCTCCTCTTCCCTTCCTGCAGCGCTGCCAAGCACCAGCTGATACTTTCCAGAAACACCTGCTACCCTCAATTCATTCCTGAATTTCAGCACTCAGAATTTCTCCCCTCGTTTGCTCAGTCCATCACTGCACTCACGGACACCGCACGCTCTTCCCCAGCCGTTGCTTTCATCCCCATTTCTAGGTCAGCAGAGATCCCAGCCTGGCTCCCCCAGGACTTCCCTCCACTGTGAAGCCTGACAATCTACTCCTCATCTTTCCATTAACCCTTTATTCAACCACACTCAATACCCTGTGCCAAAACCTTTCAGAGAGGTCCACTAGACCACTCCACTTGATCACCCCTGCCATGTGCTTGCAAACACCTTCCAGATCCCACTGGAGTCACGTGGCTCAGTTTTGGTCTACAAAAGCCATACTGGCTCTTCTCTAACACGTCATACCTATATACATTCCCATTTAATCTTGGTTTCTGGAAACTTCCACAAACATAAGACACTCATCTTTGGTAAAACCAACTGTCCCTCCATTCTGTCGACAGGTGAGACACCAGGAGAGTTTTGCTAGGCAGACCATGTGAGCCTAGTCATGCCCTTTCTCCATATTCTCCCTTATTCCTCCAGAATCCACACACGTATTACAGATGCTAAAGGCACACCACTGGCTGTTCTTCCTAATAACTGTTTCAGACTGGCTGCCCATAAGTTTACGCAAAAACTTTTTCAACCTGCTGATGCCTTTTGCATCCCAAACCCCCGAGAATAATGAATTCAGAAGTTCATCACACATTGTGTAAAATAAATGGCCTTCTCCCTATCTGCTTTAAACCAATCTCCTTTAGGTTTCATTAATTGTTATTTAATGTCTTCCTTAATGACACAGATGAAGGGATCTAGTGCACCCTCAGCAAATCTGCAGATGACACCAAGCTGAGGGTGCAGGTGACACACCTGAAGGACAGGGCCACCCAGAGGGACCTGGACAAGCTCAACAAGTTGCCTGTGGGAATCTCATGAGGTTTAACAAAGTGCTGGGGCTGCACCTGGGTCAGCTCTGGTATCAATCCAGCCTGGGGGATGAACAGACTGAGAGCAGCCCTGGGGAGGACTTGGGGGTGCTGGTGGGTGAGAGGCTGGACATGCCCTGGCCGTGGGCACTGGGCTCCTCCCCAGCAGTGTGGGCAGCGGGGAGAGGGGGGGATTTGCTGTACTCTGCTCTGGTGAGACTTCCCCCTGCCGTGCTGCTTCCATCACAGGAAGGACATGGAGCTGCTGGAGCGAGTCCAGAGGAGGCCACCAAGATGATCAGGGGGATGGAGCAGCTTTGCTGTGAGGAAAGGCTGAGAGAACTGGGTTTGTTCAGCCTGCAGAAGAGAAGGCTTCAGGGTGACATAATTGTGGCCTTCCTGTACCTGAAGGAGGCTTACAAGAAGGATGGAGAGGGACCTTTTACAAGAGATGTAGTGACAGGACAAGGGGAAATTGATTAAAATTGAAAGAGAGTAGGTTTAGATTAGATTTTAGGAGGAAATTCTTTGCCTGTGAGCATGGTGAGGCCCTGGCACAAGTTGCCCAGAGAAGCTGTGGCTGCCCCTTTCTGGGGCAAGCTGGATAGAGCTCTGAGCAACCTGGTCTAGTGGAAGGTGCCCCTGCCCATGGCAAAGGTTTGGAACAAGATGATCTTTAAGGTCCCGTCCAACCCAAACCATTCTAAGATTCTATCACCTTCATGACTTTGCATACCTTGATCATATGCTATGCCAGACTTTTATGCTCTCTCCACATAAGGCAGCTGCTCTGCCCCTTAGTAATTTTAATTGTCTTTGCTGCAGTCTCTCCAGCCCCACTGTCCTTCTCATGATGCAGAAATCACAACTGCACTCAGGCTCCAAGACACGAACAAGGTGTTAGAGAGGGTCAAAATGATGCCCTCGGCTTTGCTATTAACCCCCAAAATTGACTGGCTTCTTTGAACAACATCAGAGACAGAACTGATGATTGCAGAGAACTGTCAGTGACAACTCTGAGCTCCTTGCTCAGCTGTAACCACTAGTTCCAGGTTGAGCATCAAACAGGCCCACTACAGACCATTTTTCCCTGTGGGTTCACCACATTTTCCTACACTGTAGCTTATCTGTCACACATTGGTCCACTTGCTTGGTTCTGTGAGGTCCTTCTGGATTTCCTCACCTTCGGTGAGGTATCCAGCTGCCTGCAGGAGCTGAGGATCCTCTGCAAACCCAGGAATTTCACTGCACCCCTCGATGCCTGAGGGCACCCACAGGGTGCAAACCAGTCTGAGCATCAGTCTCTTGGGCCTCGCTGCTGACTCTAATCCAGGCTCAAAAATGACCAGGAAGCCCCACCCTTTTCAGTCTATGCTTTCACCAGCTCTCGACCAAGACTTTTCCTCCACGCTCATGGTGACTTTGTCTCTTAAAAGCCTTTGGCAGAGAACCTTTGTTTGAAAACAAAGCCACATGAAGCCTTCTGGTCGTGCTCACCAACCTCCAGCAGGTCTGTGAGGCAGGGCTTGCCTTTACATCACCGCTACCTCTGCTCCAGGGAGCCCCTGGTGGTCTAGTGGTTAAGACGCGGCGCTGTCACCGCCGAGACCCGGGTTCCATTCCTGGTCAGGGCCACTCCCCGGGCAGATGGAGCTCGTTAGCCCTGTAAGGCAATCCATCTACGTCCTGAGGACC
>JAYRBT010000054.1:195715-215674 GCA_036023395.1 Myiotriccus ornatus | reverse complement strand
ATTAAAGGGTGGGCTCAGTTCCGCGCACACTGTAACTCACCTAAAAAACATCCAATGCGCAGGCTGGAAGGTGTAAAGACCTTCCCCGGTTCTTCGTTCGCGAAGACTGGCCATTACATTACCTCTGCTCCAAGCAGCTGTGCCTGGCTGTGCCTTCGGTGACCTTGCTCTTCACTGCAGAGGCCTGGACACAGGAGTCAGACCCAGCAGTCCATGGAAACCAGAATCCTTCCCACAGCCCTTCCCTAGCAGTGCACCCAGACAGACACTGAGCCACTGTGGGAGACAACGTGGCTGTTGTCACTTCCCCAATTTCCTCAAGATTCCCCACTTTTAAAAATGCCATCGCATTTGGCACCACCACTTTCCGTAATACCAAGGGCACTTCAACAGCAGGATACACACGAAAGTATCTCAGCAATTTCAGATTTAAGATCCTATGGCACTCTTGACTAAGCACTATCTGTTCCTTATAGTTTCTTATCAGTTCCTCTGTTTGCTCTAAAACTATTTCTACTGAGGCTCAGTGCAAGAACTTCTCAGACAGCTCTTCTGTAGCAAGATTGTAGTTAACAAAGCTCCTCCACAGGAGTCAAGTTGGCCAAAAAATGGTTTAGATTTTTTTGTGATGGCTTTATCTTCTACACCTTTCACCTTGATCTCTTCTGCTGCCAGTTTCCAAAAGGCTTCTGATGCATTTGAAAGTTAATCATAGCTGGCAAATTCACTCTTCAAAAGTCTTACTCTGGCCTGCCTTATTTTGATTTTAATTTGTTGAAATATATAAGGGGTTTTTTGTCTTCTTGTTTGGATACAGCTTCCCTTTTTTAGTCAACCTCTCTCTCATTCCACCATTCTTCTTTCCCCTGCACATTCCCTTTTGATTTTTGTCTTCGTTTAAAAGGAGAAAAAAAAACCCTCTGATCTGTTTTTGGTGGATGTATGCATTCCTTCTGAGTTGCTCCTGTCATGACCAAATAACTTCCGTGCCACCTCCATTCCTATCAGCTGCTCTTTAGCAGAGACATCTCCAGGCTCCAGTCTGTGACAACAGACTCAGTAGTAAACACCAGCTCTGTGGCAGGGCAGACAAGTCTCCTTAATTTTATTTTTATGCTGCCAGTCATACAGAACCCATCGTTACCCCATGCTCAGAGTTACCAGGACTGTTCCTGGGCACATCTGTACTGAGCTTTCCCAGGTAACTGCGTATTCCCACTTTCCAGATGCCCAAACCAAGATGTGTTTCCAGCTGGAAACATGTTACACAACCAAAGCACCTCCTGAAGCACCCACCAGACAAAGGCAGAGGGGTCAAGGTTCCACCTTCCCAGGGGGAATACAGGACCACAACAAAGGGCAGGCAAGGTTCCAAGAGAGCAGCACCCTGTAGCAACATCTCCCTTCCAGGGGACTGCCACAGCTTGGACCTTCTCCCTTGTTTATTTTTGGCACTGCTGAGCACCCAGAGCTGCAGCCAAGGTCAAGACCAGCAGGACCTTGGCAGGAGCTGTGCAGAGACAAGAGGCTGGGCCCAGTGGCCACCAAACTGCTAAACAGGTTTAGTCAGCAACAGCTTTGAACCCAAAAAATAAAAAAAAAAAATCACGGATTCTTGCCTGAAGCACAATAAAAATGAGGATTGCATCTCCCAGCTGTTCATTCCCCTTTTAATCTTCTGTCACAGCTTAGCAGGTGTGAAGTGTAAAGACGAAGCCTGATACTCTCCTGCGCCTCGAGCAGCACAGACAGCTCTGCTACGACAAGAAGGGGCTGGCTGAACACCCCCCAGCAGCACCCAGTTTCCACAGTCAGCCACACTGACCTTGCTCTCTGCCCACAAACTGCCTCCCCTAAGGACAGGCTGCGCTTCCCAGAGGACACATGGAGCAGTCCAAGCTCCAGCACCGACACTTCTCGCTGTTAAAGCTGTTTATGCTCACAAATGGCATTTGCCTTGCCTAGGGCAAAAAGCCACACCATTAGGAGGTTTTGCAGCTACAGACCTATAGGCAAAGCAGTACAAGTTCCTATTGCAGGAAACGGACCCAAAATGGTAATTTCAGGGGAATACTCTCAATTCATGTAAAGTCCCTCCAAACTCTGCAGTCCATGAAACCTCTGGGTTTAACCCAGGTCCAGCTGGGACATGAAGGGTAAGAAAACAGCACTGCTGGCAGCCCCATGACAAATTTGTTTGTTCTCTGACCACCCCCACACATTTGCTCGAAGAAATGGCTATTGCTGTGAATAGCAGTGGCTTGAGCAGGACAATAAGAATGAACTGTGTGCCCTCCTCTGCCTGAGCCAAGGGCCTGCCCGTGCCATTCCTGGGGGCCCAGCTCTGCTTCGGGCAGGCGCCACAGGCGCTGCCAGGACCAGGGTAATGGAGCCACCACAGCAGCTGCAGTGGCTATTTTATTTCACACCCAGAGTACAAGATGTACGTTGTATCAGCAGACACTCTCGAATAGGAAACTGTGCTCTTCCCCAAAGAGCCTCTGCTGCAGCCCAAAATCAACACGTTCCAAGCTCAGCTCACCTCCCAAACCACCCAGGCCAGGCAGGGACAAGCACATCAACCACTGGAAGATGCTCATTTTCACATTTTGAGCTGAATTCTAGGTTGTTTCACTGAGCCATTTGGTGATCACCACTCTGTTCACCCTTTTCCACCTGCATTCTTTGCTTCCTGCTCCAGAGACAGTGAGGGGGACAAAGCAGCCCAAGGTGAAGCAAGCACCCCCCCAGCGAGCACACCTTGCACCAAACACTGGGCTACCAAAAGGCTTTCCCCTCACAAACAGCTCTCACAGCTCAGCAGCAGCTTTCCTTCTCCAGAGACAGGAGTGAGTGATTTCATCCTTCCACGGCCAAATGACGTCTAAGCACACAAGCGCTCGGCTGTTAAGAGGCAGCGCTGGGTGGCGGATGCGGTGCTGCCACCAGACCCCAAGAGGCTGCCTTGCTGGGGAAGAGTCATGGGGCTGAAATCACTGACACGGCCCTCTCTGCCTGACTCATCCAGTCCTCCCTGTTTCAAGAACGAGATCAACCCAAAGAAGCATCCCTACGAAAGGAAGCTCTGCCCACAGCACCTCTCTGCCAGCCTCCCTCTCGCAGTGTGGTTTGGAATCCAAGCCAAGTCAGCCCTGCAGCACAGCACCCAAAGCTGGCCTGATGGAGAATGGGAGAGGGAATGGGAGGATAACATCAGGTCACACTAAAATCAGAGTGCAGGATTCAATGATGTGCTGTTGCTGCAAGGAGGCGATCCCCTCCATGGCCCTGTCCCATTCTTTCCCACCCCCAGCACTCGTCACACAAGGACAGTGGAGCTCCTCAAATCCTGCACTGGGCTAATCCAGCTGGCTAACTAAGAGCAGATGGTTTTCTCTTGCTTGAGTGAACTTGACCGTTCTGGTCATGGGACCCAAGGCCAGAAGAAAAAAGAATGGCAGTGCACAGCTTCACCCCCAGATCATCGCTGCCTTTCTTTTCTTCTGTGCTTGTTGCCATCCCAAACCAAACTTCTGCTCTGGAAGAGTCTTCAGTCTCCAGAACCTCAAACCTGTGTTTTAGACTCATTTCACATTACAGCTATAGTGAATTGAGACTGGATTGTCAGACCACCACCTACTCACCAGGCATTTCCTGAGCAGCTTCTAAACCCACTGTACAGAAAGGAGCATGGCAATTGCTTTTCACCCTCATTTTCCGTGATTTTAAAACTAATTTAATGAAAATTAAAGTAGCTTATTTCAGGGGCAAGCTCTCTAAGGAGTTTCCAAACCAAAACTGCAACTCTTCTGCCATTTGTGCACTAACTCAGGGCTGCAGACAAGAGCTCAAGAGCAGCACCAACTCAACTGCCACAACCCTACTTTGTCCACACTCATTTTGCTGTGCTGATTAAACACAACAACTCAGCCATATCCCAGCCAGACTATTCATGGTATTACAAGGGTATAAACTGCTACGAAAATGTACCTCCAAATTACAACATGCTTAGCATCTGTCCTCAGGCCTGCCTGCATTAAACATTCCTCATGCCAGCTGCACTCCAGGCTCTGCACCTCAGTCACAGCCCTTTCATCCCTCTTTGCTTCACTTGTTGACTGGTAATGATCAAGAATTCAGAAAACACTTGGAGCTTCTCCTCTCATCTTAGCTTAAGTGCTTGGAAGGTCTAATAAAAAACCCCCCAAACCCAACCACTGGAGCTGGAGAGCAAAGAAAAGCTAACCGGTGTGGCTGATACACAGCTGGATACTTGTAGCTATCAAGGGACTATCAAAGAACTACAACGTACACAGGGAGGAAACAGGTGCCAGACCAGAAGAGGACCAAAGGTGGCATTTGCAGTTTTACAACAAAGTGGACGTTGGGTTACTGTTTAAGCACCTACAAGAAAGACTCAGCACCTTTTCTTTCCAGGCAAGACTACACAGCACAGCTCACCCACTGCACCCCCTGGGACTGAATGTAATTATTCAGCTGTAAAATCTCTTACGATAACTTTCCCTGATTTTACTTTGTTACTGACAATATTTTACACCAATTCATCCCTCTAACCTGAGCGCTGGCTCCTCCTACACTTGAAAACTCATGCACAATACATTGCACTGCCTCACAGTCAAAAACCCAAGACAGCTGAACTCCATGTGGTCAAAGGGGATTTGCTGAGCTCAGTCTCAGTTCATCAGGCAGTATTGTGAAGGGCTTTTCTTGGTATCACTGGTGATGAAGACAGTAAGCCTCTTTGTTTATTTTTTCCCCAGAAGAATGACACGAGCAAAAGCAAACAGAAAAACCAGACCAAAACCAGAACAAATAGGTTATCCCTGCTAAGAGCACCTGGCCCTGGGCCACCAGTTTTTGATGCCCACCATGACACAAAATCCCACGACATTAAGTCTTTTCTGCCTCTGTAACAGGTTTCCAGCCAAAAAGCAGCAACTTTGTTTGCCCAGGCAGGAATCAGCCCCATCTGTCAAAGCCAAGTGCCTCATGGCAGTGTCCCACAGCTGCGAAGTTACACACACCAGTGAGCCCAGCACAGGTTTGGGGGGGACCTTTCCTGCTCGGCTTGTTTGCTTTCGGTAGAAACCCTGGTTTTTTTGGTTTGTTTTGGTATAAACCCTGCAGCTAAGCAAAAGGTTGGTTTAGAGGGGCCCAGGACTGCTCTGCTCCAGGCTGAGACTGGAACACACAGCAAGTCTTCTTCACTTCATCCCATGTCAGAGCAGTCGCCACCGAGGAAGGTAAACAGCAGCAAGAGCTTGGCTCAGGGAGCTGGGCACAAGCACAATACAAGAGGGGTAAGAAAATACACCCCCTGTGTAGAATCTGCCTTCTATTTGCCTCTGGTGGTTGATGAAGATGCCAACAAATCATTTATTCAGACCTCTCTGCTTCAGAAGGTCCCCAGCACTCTGCAGCATAAAGCTCTCAGTGGAATTTCATACAAGACCTTAAGCCCAAAGAAACAAAAGAGCCTGAAAAACATTATCTCAGCATCTCCAGTTCTTTTGCCTTTCAGTGTGTTTTTTTCAGGGGGAATTTTCTAAAGCTGATATTATCCAGCCCAAGTCCCTTCTTTGTGCCTGAAGCATGTAGTGGCGGGAGGCCTTGAGCTGCTACACAAACCATACCAACACTCCCCTAGGGATCACGGTCTTTTCCCTCTCCCATGCTTCGCTGCAAGCAAACAATCTGGATCTTCAGCACTCTCATTTTAAGCTTTCCAAATCTCTTTTGGCTGTGTGCATTACATAACCAAAAAAAATGGCAGCTGACAACACACAAAGAAGAACGCTTGGGAGAGTGGCTGGAAGATGGTCGACACCAGCTACACTGGAATTCACTGGGCAACACTCAACTACAAATATAAAGCACTTAACCTTTACAGCACTAACCTCAAACCCTCAGAACAGTAATTAGGATGAGAGAATATATCCCAAATAATGGTATTTCCATTCTCCCATGAGACAAAGACCAAGTGCAAAAAAATTTTCTCTTGACCTACAGTGTGTTGTTCCAGATGCACGAGCCAGATGGACCTCATGGCTGCTGCTTTAGTTAATCCTTTCCTGCTACTCCAAGAACTGACTGCTTTAAGAAACTATCCAAAGCAGAAGATTACTCTTCCTCATGAAAAAGTATAAAACCCATCAAACACACAGCTTGCTGCAGTGGACACTCATGACTGAGCTATTAAAAAGCACAAGAAATTGCTTGCTCATTAAAGCTCTCTATCCTAGGGAAAGCCCTTCCTGTGCACCTTGGCAAAGGCAGGAACTAACACCAAACATGTAAGTAATGACAGCAGAACTCAGAAACCCTCTATGAATCCAGCTATCATCCAATCTCAGTGCCTGCCCTGGAATTTATTTTTATTACAAATAAGAGGCACTTCATGAACTATTTGAATGTGCCCAGAGGACTTTTCAAAGAAACATGAGCATATACATGTCACAACAAGGCACAAATAATTGCGCTCCACCTGGGAAGGACCGAGGGAGCCTAAATGGAGCACTTCAAATTCTGACGTATTTATTTGCTGAAAGCTTGCAAGCATCTCCTCCTAATTGCATCATCCACCGAGAAAGCCTTTTGGGTAGTACAACAGGAATGGAAACACTGGGAAAGGAGACCACAGGGAAGGAGGAAACACTCCTTCTTTCCTTTGAACTTCTGATTAGTTTCCATTAGAAGATTCTGGTGTGTCTGAAGGCGTTTCCCATGGGCCAGGCTTTATCTGCATAGAGTCAAACACCAGTACTGAAGGCACAACAGACTCCTGGCTTCACTTAAAGACAGTCAGTCTTTCACCCCTAAACCATTTCATCTCAAGGGAACTGCCCTGGCAAGCTCACCAATATCTCCCTCAGCATGTTCAGAGGAGCAGGGATGACAGGAGTGCGTGGCAGATACCAGGCTTGCTGACACCCTCTCCCACCTGCACTTACCTCGCCTGATTTTAGAGAGCTAACAGAGACTTTTGCTACACCAGCTCATTTACTGCCAAGTGAACTACCACAACACTCACCCAGGAAAAGACAAGAGCGGGACAACCTGTTGGGGAACAGGGGCTTGTCCTGTGGTCACAGGTAGCTACAGAGAGGACTTTTATTCATGGGCTTATTTAAGCCAGTTAAAAAGAGGGTAAACCAGAACAGGGCACGTAGACCCAGTTCAGAGGATGTGAAAGGCTCTGCACTGAACAACAGCAGGAGGTTTGGATGCCCTGACAAAACCAGAAGACCCTTTGCTGCAAAGCCACAGCTGAGTTCAGACACAAAGAGCCCATCAGCAGCTCCAGGGCAGGCTGATGAAGCGTCAAAACTCTCACTCATTCCTAAATTAAAGCTTCTAAAAAACATGGAAACTAGTATTCATGCAAAGGCAAATTACAGCCTGAATTAATCTGAATTAACTAAACACAACAAACTCATACTCAAAAAATGCAAGATTCGATAACAAAATTAAGAGTCTTCACTGTAATCACAATAAAGCACATCAATCCTTTACATTTTGTATTACTCAAATTAAAATGGCCAGCCAGACCAGCAGGTTTCCTGCTGAACAAGCACACTCAGTACCATTCCCAGTCCTCCCACCCAGTTAACAGGACTTCAGCAACCCCAGTATTTCTGTGAAGGCTGGAAGATCTCCCTCCACACACATCCCAAGGCTGTTTAATTCAAACAGCCACAAACATGCTGCTAAAACAGCAGGGCCAAACTGAGGCGCTTTCTTCTCTGTAGGTAAAATGGCAACCGAGCAGTATTCTTACTAAAGCATTTACCTGTCAGGAAATATAGATATGACATGTTCTTTTATGACTTCAAAGAAAGTGTTCATAAATATGAGTATTTATTAAATGGCACTGCCAAGGGAAAAAACAACCCACCCTCATGGGCCAAAAAGTCAGAATCCTACAGCAGTTCATGCTTTGTTATCTTTAATTACAGAAGTAATTCCATTAAAGCTTATTCTGTGCATCTAACAGTCCTTCCCACAGTACCTCAGCAATGCTAATAATTCTTCCTCTGTGGCTCTAAGAGAACAAGAAACCCTGCTCCCTGGTTTACAAAACTTTACCTGGTTTCAAGCAGGCAATTCCCCCAATCCTGTAAAGTCAGCCCCAAAAGAACGGCCAGATGGATTAAGAAAACACCTCCAAGCTCAGTCACCAATACAATGAAATCTGCAATACTCTTACCCCTTAGGCAGCTCACGACAGGAATCTGGAGCTCTCCTTTCATCTTTGCACCACAGCACATTAAGTTTCTCTAGAGATCAAGCAAATCAGTTGAATGGGAGGCATTTGCCTTTTGTGTCCCTAGAGCAGGGCAGTGCTCAGCGAGCCCCATTCCCTGTGTCTCACTGGCACGTTCCACGTGCACATCTCACACGGATTTCCACTGTAGATCCAGTGAGGGTCAGGCTGAGAGCAGCCTCCTGCATCACAAGGATGACCACAAAATTCTCTGTTACAAAATGTACCAGGCCAGTGTACTGAGATCTCACTGTAGCTTATGTGAACCCAGCAAAGGCCAAGACATCTGTTTCAGCTAAACAAACCTGTTGTGAATACAGAAGGCATGTGAACCATCTGACCAAAAACCTGGCTCCAAAACCTGCATTCCTATAATCCGCTGTGATCTCAGCAACACTCCAAACAGCCTCCATCCAACTGATAGGAAAGAGCTGTCTCATCAACCCAGCAAAAACCGAGCTCGAAAAGCACCAGAGACAGCCAGCTGGGATATGCTGGGATAACACGCTGAAATCCAACGTGAGAAGCCCTGCACTGGCTAGTGCAGCGATAGCCTCAAACCTACGTGGTTTGTCAGATTTTCCAGTTTACCCTGCAATGAGCAACCCACCACCTCGATCCCTGCCTTGACAGCACCCCTGGCCGTCACAAGCAGCGAGGTAGAAGCAGACACTGAGTTGCTGCTGCTGGCAGAGCGAGAGCATGCTGCTGTGCTCATCATTTTGCTCTGGATGAATTCTGGTATTCTTCAGCCACCCTCAAGGGGCTTTGCTATCTCTTCCCAAGATGCTCCTTACAGACTAACTCAAACCATGTTCTGCTGGAGAAGACACAGGAGAGAAGGGGAAGAAAATAAACCAACTTCAAATGCAAGAGAAATAAAAAATTATTCCAAACACCTTGCACCGTCACCGAGGCACTGGGCAAAACGCCAGCGCAGCCCTACCTCCTCTCCCCCAGACAACGAGAATGTGAGAAGCCAGCTGAAATCTGGTGCCCCTGGGGAGAGCCGCGCTGCAGGAATGTTAAATCGGCCGAGCTTTTAATCTAGGACGAAAAAAAACGCTGGCGAAACAGCACAGCGGCAACTGGCATCGGCGATGGGGAGGACGGTGCCTCTGACAGGCTCTGCACCTTCCTCCCGGCAGAGCCAAACTTCATTCAACCACTTCTGGCCGACAAGCCGAGGCGCAGAGCGACCAGGAGGAATTCTCCCTGAATGGGGTTATTCAGAGGAGCCATAAAATCCGCCTGCGTTTATCGGAAGCCGGATGCAGCCTGGGAAACTGGCCTGGCTACCTGGCCCTCCATTTTCACTCCCAACAGGTGATCCTGGCTCCCCACCCGCTGCCAGGTGACGAGGGAACCCTCTCCTGGTCTCAGCTCTCCAGCAAACCAAGTGCAACAGCCACTCCTGCGCCCGACAGCGTTCTCGCTGTCGTTCTGTAAAAGTGCTTGTTTTTTAAGCAAGGGAACAACCCCCGAGCAGCGCCAGGAGCCCGGGCCGGGCACAGAACCCGGCGGTGCTCCCGACGAGCCGCCCGTGCGGGGGCTCCGGCGGGGCCCGGCCCCCGCGGCTCTGACCCACCGGGGACGGGCAGGACGGGGGGCTCCGGCCCAGGGCCGGGCCGGCTCAGTTCAGCCGAGCTCAGGGCGGACCCCCGTGCTCGGAGCCCGCAAACAGCCCGGTCCCGGCGGGAGCTGGGACGGTGCGGGAGGGAGTTTCCCCCGCAAACAGCCCGGGACGGCGGGAGGCGGCCCGGGACCACCGCCCGCACGAGTCTGGCCGCTCGGCTCGGCTCACCTCACCTCAGCTCGGCTCGGCTCAGCCTGGCCCGGCCAAGCTCGGCTCGGGTCGGCCCGGCTCACCTCAGCTCGGCTCAGCTCAGCCTGGCCCGGCCAAGCTCGGCCCGGCTCAGCTCTGCCCTGCCGCCTCTCACCTGCGGCCGCGGCTGGCCCGGCCCGGCCTCGCCCCGCACCACCCCGGCCCGTCCCGGCCCCCGATGCGGGGGTGCCCCCCGGCCCTGCCCGGGCAGCGCCGGGCCCTCCCGCCGCTCAACAGGTGCGCGCGGCCGCACTCACCTCTCCGCCATGGCCGCTGTGCCAGCGAGCGGGGCAGGATGTGAAACCCGATCCCGGCCCCGCCCGGGGGCGGCGCGGCCCGGCCCGGCCCGGGACCCCCGGCCGCTCCCCGGGTCCCTCTGCCGGGGGCCGCCGCGCCGGGCCGGGGCGGGGCCGGGCGGCAGCGGCGGGGCCGCGGTTCGAGGGCAGCCCCTGGCGGCGGCGGAGCCCGACCGAGCCCCGGCCCGGCCCGGGGGGTGGAAACGAGGAGCGGGGGAGCGGAGCTGGGGCGTCAGTTTGGGAGCCGCTCAAGTGTTATTTGAGCTGCAGGTCGATGGCGACGGGCGGCGGTCGTGACCCGTTGTGTGAGGAAACCCGCGGTCGGGGGTCACCCGCTGCCCCCGCTCGGGGACCCTTGGGGAGCGGTGTTGGGGCGGCCCCAGGGGCAGCCTGTGCCCGCTGCTGGGTCGGGGAACCGTGCCCCCGGCGCTGCCTCCCCCTGCCCGCGCCGCACGGGGCTTTGCTGGCCCTGCTCTGCCCTCCGGTACTCACGGCACCCTCCAAGGGCGTAGATGGAAAGCGGCAGAACCAGCCTGGAGCATCAAGAGAAGAAAGCGTCTTTGCCTATGCTGGGTGCAGGGCTGTCCCTGCTTTCAGGTGAGAGAGTACCAAACCTTGGCTCAGTCCGAGCTGAAAGACTGCCATGTTCTGGGTTCGCCCAGTGTTCTTTTTTTTTTGCCCCAGCAATTTTGTCTGGGCAGGTATTGTGGATTTTCTGTCTTCCTCTGTGTCCTGAGAACACAGTAGACTGGCCAGAGCTGTGCAGGAACACCGAGTGTGTCCCCAGTGCATGCAAAGATCCACCAGCAAGGTACAAACAGTGTAGGTTCAGAGGCCTCAGAAACAAGCAGAGCCCTGCTCCTCGGCCAGCCTGAGGAGTCTGAATAAACAAGCCATGCACTAAAGGTCAGCCCTGCTAGATCAGCTTCAGTCAGCCACCGGTTTGGAGAGTGTCACTTGGCACGGTGGCACGGCAGAGCCCCTGCTATCTCAGTAACTGCTGTAATGTGGCACTGCTCCCAAGCTCCTATGCTTCCAGAATAGGAACAAACCCATGAGGAGGCAAATCCTGGGAGCTGAGCTGCCTGGATGCCTTAGACCTTTAACTGCGGGGCAAAACTTGACAGATATTTGGTGGATTTTGCCACTAACAGGGTGATTTTTGGCCCATTTCACACCATGCAGCAAATGTCTGCTACAGTCAGAAATGAGTCTGTTCAGTTTACTAATGACCCTGGGCAGCCCATGGCCGGGGTCCCACACAGAGCAACACTGCACTCGCTTGCAGACGGCATTTTGGCACTTCTGAAAACTTGAGGGTAACTTAATCTGGAGACATTCCCGTGAAAGTCCCGCTGCACTTTTAAATAACAAATAGAGAGACAGTGAGATCATGGCCGCTGGGCTCGGGGCTGCTCTCACACTCTCACAGCTGCTCTTGCTTGTGGGGGGTCCCTGAGCGGGGCCAGCAGGGGCTGGGAAGCTGCTGGACATACCCGAGGTGCTGCGGGACAGCAGGCAGGGCAGGCTGAGTTCTGTGGGGCTGGAAGCTCAGGGACTGAGGCACAGGCTGGCAGGAAAGGAAGGGTGAGAGTTAAACCAGGTCTGTGTCGGAAACAAAAATTTGCTGGTCTGGCTCTACTGTGGTCAAATTGGCAGCTCTCCTTGTGGAGGTGCAGAGATTACTCGCCTTTGCCAGTACAGGCTATACCTGTCCTCAGGGAAACGGCGAAACTGGGAAACTGCTCGTGAGCAGCCTGACAGTCTCTGTTCAAGGGCTCCTGCAGGTACAGATCTGGTGTGTAAGAACTTTAACAGCCTGATTGACATCACTGTGCTAGCAAGAGACTTTGGACAGACTGAAAATAAGAGCTGGGGACGTGGGAGATTATGGGAGCTCCAGCTTCAGGGGACCCCGCAAAGTGAGGGACCTGACACAGTAAGTGTAAAGTTGGCTGCAAGAGGGGCCAGACAAGTAGTATTTTTTTCTGTGATGTTCTCGTTTTATTTTGCATATTTCAGGGGTTGATGATAAAGGGTAGGCTGTTTTCCACCTACACCTTCAGCAGCCTCGCTGGAGAGAACCTGAACGTCATTGCTTGGCTGCTGCAGCACAAACTCTTGGGATGTTATTCTGCACAGAGATCCCGTCTCTGTTGAGGCCAAAGAAGGTAAGGATGCAGAGGACACGCTGGGATGACATGCCAGGTCGGTCCGACTCGTGGGCTGGCAGGTCTGTGCTGACCTGCACGAAGTCACACAGCAGCAGGGCATCAAAAAGCGGAGCAAGGAAACCACCACAAACTCAGAACCTCTCCACTGCTGACATCAAAGACACTCCTGGGAGCAGAGATCCCCACTGCTGGAACAGGAAATCTGGGTGAAAGGGGGTTCAATTGCCAGGCACAACAGACAGCTCTGAGACTGTGACTTGCACACAGGAGGGAAGCTGCCTGACCAGAGTCCACCTCTTCAGGAGAGCCAGGGAGTGCCAGTGACTCAGGGAGGGGGAGAGGAATCTCAAAGGGGAACAGTGAAGCAGCTAAGGGGAAAGCCTCTTTTGTAGGAACTTTGCAGTGACTTTTTCAGAGACTTTCACAGTTCAAGCAGTCATGGGATGAGGAAGACTTCTGCTATTGGTACCTGGTGCAGTAGCACAAGGAGGTTCTCCTCCAGAAATACAAGTAGGTCACTCTGTGACATGTACACAGGAGATCAAGCCCACCAGTCAGAATGCCTGTTATCAATACACCAAAAGGGGCAGCAGGAGGTGAATATGAAGTGACTGAACAGCCTTTGAGAGCATGGCAAAGACATTGCACTGTCTGTGAGAGAAGAGGGCCTTAGCTCTTTTGCTAATAAAAAAAACATATTGCCTACAAGAGGAAACAGCCCTCATGAATTGTGAGGCTGTGAACACCAGATCCCTGTAAGATGAGTTAAGTATGATCAATGTTTCCAGGCCAAGGTATCCCCTTGCTGCCTGTTCTGAGCTGAAGGCTTTTTCCTACAACTGTCACTGCAGATCTGCAAAAGGAGCCAGCTCTCTGAGATCATGCTGGAATTGTTCCTCAGATGCTGCTCCCAAGTAGAAGAAACTGTATTTGGAGTTGTACACCCTTTTGTGAAGCTGCTCAGCTGATGGACGTTCATTCTTGGGCACACACTCCACGTCAGAAGATGGCAGGTAGAGGACCTGGCGTGAGGGGTCTTTTTCATCTGGAGGTGTGGAAGAACCAGTGATGCTACAGCTATGGAGAGCTCAGGATTGCACTACTGCTGCCCTGCCCACTTGGCCCAGGCTGAGAGATGTTTAATGCCCAGGCAGATGTTCCATAGCTGTGAGCACAGCCAGCATATTGCCCCTGAGCTGTGGGCCAGCAGTCACTGCCCTTGCTCTGCCCCATTAACAAACTGGGCTGCATAGCTTGGAATCAGCCCAGCCTAGCCCCAGCCCCACAGGAACTGTCTCCATGTACAGCGAGGGGAGGAGTAACAGCTCCAGTCAGGTATGACTACCCTGTGTTGAGGAGAGACTGGTGATACTGGGAGGAGATGCCTGCAGTGCTTGGCAAGGTTTGTGTGGCTGGGCTTACAGTCAGCACTGCCCCGGTGCAGCTGCAGCCCTGGATCCACCTTCCAGGGCATCAGCGATGGCGGGAGGATGAGCTGGGAGATGCTTCACTGGGAGCTCCCTGCACCACTTGGGAGCTGCATTTGAGCTCAGGTCCTCACCTGGACCTCACCTGAGCTACATTCTGGTGAAGCTTGTGCCAGACCCACCCACTGGCTCAGCAGGCACTTGATCCTGCTGACCCTGGTTACTGTCACCAAACCTGCTCTGCTCCTCTTGTGTGGTGAGTATGGCACTGTTGGGCTGTCACCTTCTGTCCAGCTTGCCTGTCACCTCCTCCTGCCTCCAGCGCCACAACCCCCATGGCTGGGAGGGGGGGCAGGGGCAGGAGCAGCTCTGTGCACTCTTGTAGTGAAGGAGCCAATCCTACCAGAAAACTTTCTGTTTTGTGAAAGCCCTGCGTTAAACAGGTCAAACTACTGCCCAGATACTCCGGCGAGTGCCGACACGCGGGCAAGGTTTCTCGCTCTGGGGAGCTCTTTGTTGCAACAGGAAATAAGATAAAGTGCTAGGCTGGCTGGGGCTGCTGGGTTCACTCAGATGGGTGATGGAATCTTTGTCCTTGGAGATTTTCAGGGTTTGGCTACGCAAAGCCATAGTTGACCTGATCTAGTGCTGGTGATGGTCTCACTTCAAGGAAGAGCTTGGGCTAATGCCCACTAAAGGTCCCTTCTGTAACTCCATGTCCGGGAGGTGGAGGTTTGAGCTGGGCAGACATATGTGGTGAATTCTTCAGTATTTCAGCACAGACATCTTGTATCCAAGGTCTCAGATACCTTACTGAATGGGACCAGGCTGACCCGGGTGGAGGAGTTGCTGGCTGAGGCTCTCTGGATTGTGTGTTGTGAAAATCCTCTCTGACAAACAGCCTTAGCAAGTATGAGGCAAAGAGAAAAACATCCCTGTTCTTCCATAACCTTGTCTGTTTTGTGAAGCTGACTGAAGACACTGAATAGCCCAGAGCAGTCCTTTGCAAAAAGATAGTTGGAGATATTTGACCATTTGTAAAAATACCTGTTTTTAAGCAGCAACCAGCAGGGATTTTTTATGGTGGGCACAATGTAAATTTATATAACCAGCCAGGTGTTCTGCAGTGGGGCTTTTTAAAAATCATCCTCTCCTAATTTTTTCTGCCCTGCCATCTTCAGCTCCCACGCGGGGTGAGCAGCCGCGCTATCGCGTTACTGCTTGGCAGTGGCAGCTGCTGGCGGTAACCCAACCGGAGCAGCGTGGGACAAGGAAACAGATGGAGCAGCAAATGCTCTTTGTTTCCTTTTCTGCTCCCTAAAACAGATTGTGACTGAAAACATACAGGAGAGGCTTTTGCCATCTTCCCTACTACTGTGGCTCCCTGGCTGCAGCCAAAGCCATGGCATTGCATGGCAGGGGTAACCCCTCCCCGCCGCACAGCCGAGCTGTGCCCTTTTGGAGCAGAGCTGCAAAGAGGGGAAGGGCAGCAGGTACGATGGGTACAAGCCCTTGGAGGGGAAGGAAGGGTGCAGTGGGTGAGATGGGTGAACTGAGCTGAGGACCCTCCATGCAACAAGTCCTGCTCCTGCTGCTCTGAGTCCTGGTGCTGGTGTTCATTTGAGCTTGAGTGAACCACATCAGCTCATTAAAGTGGCACAGAACAAAAGTGAGCGGTGTTTTGACAGGTTAGAAACCTGAACTGGCCTGATGGATGATCTGGCAAGCCCTGGGATTAAAATGAGGAGCAGAGCCACCCCAGAACATGCCAGGAGAAGAAGAGAACAGGGGAGGCAGGTGGAGATGGGGTGTCCCTGGTGAAGCAGATCGACTCTGCTGTCCAGGGCAGTCCTTGTCCCAAAGCTAGACAGGGCACGGGAAGGGAGGTCCATGCTACCAGGTCACATTCTATGACCCAGACTCTGAGGCTGCTGGCAATGAAAGTCAGGAAAATGTCCCCAGCAGAGGTTTACCTGTCTTGCTTCAAAATTCCTGTGGGATGAAGACTCCCCAAATATGTCCCTGACACCACATCAGTTACAGGTTCCCAAAGGACTTCTACTGTATCACAGCCTCCCACACTTTTCTGCATCTGGTAAGAGCTCTGCTGCTCTCAGTCTGTGTCTGCTAAGAACTTACTGACTGAGCTGGGCAATTGTGCTCTCTGCCTCGCAGGAGATTATACTTTGGAAAATGTGAAGCTGTCTCACCAACAGCTGCCTTGAGCTGGGGGACAGCTGCCCAGAGCAGAGGACACTTGCTGAGAGGCCTGTGGCCAAGGCTGATGACACGAGACTGAGCTGGCAGCACCACGTGCACCCAAATGGCAGCGTGAGCGGTGGTGACACAGCTGTGCTACCTCCTCGAACCTCCCTGCTCCTTCTCCCACCGAGCTGCGTGTGCTGCCTGGCCCGTCTGGTTTTGCTGTGGCTGATGTTTGTGCCAGATGATGTAATATTGTTTTAGGTACTTGCCAAGAACGGAGTTTATTGTTTAGCCACAGACAGAACCTGTAATTCCTCAAGTTAATCCTGCAGTCTGATGTTTTTTTCTTACAAGCCTTGGTGAGTTAATTGAATCCCCATTTCCGTGAGTAACCTGGAAGGAAGGTCCCACAGTCAGGACTTGAGAGTTAAAGAAAGATGGGGATTTGTGAGATCATCTTTGCCATTTCTCACCAGCGCAGAGGCTCTTCTGGGAGTACTTCTTGCTGGCCTTGTCTCCTGGGGTGATCATTCAGATAGCTGAGATCCTCTCATTGTGTTTTGCCCAAGTTTTATTAGCTTCATCACATTATTCTTGTTCTTCTTAACTAACAGAAAAAAATTGTTCCATTTTGTTGTTTATAGGTGTCCTCAACTGCATGTTGTTATTTCTTACTATATCCTTTCAATAAAATAATGCAGATTTCATTTTTTAAAACTCAAACTTAATCCCTTTTGCCCTCAGGTATTGTGTCGAGCTCTGCCCGTGCACCCCCTGCTTACTAGTATATGCTGATAATAGAAATCCTATAGTGAGCACAAGAAGTGGGTGATTACTCTTTATCTGTTATTCTTTCTCATATAGTCAAGGGTTTGAGGACCAACCACATTCCTGCTGAAGTCAGTGGGAGCAGCAGCAAGTTCTTTGCTGTGCCGTGTAACCGCAGGGAGGAGCGAAGGTTCCAGAGCTGTGGTTGCCAGCGTTGCGATGCCGAACGTCCCCGTGTGCTGCGCTGCGTCAGGCCAGCTCGGTTCCTCGCAGCATCCAGGTATTCAGCTTTAGGCAAACCCCTTTGAAAGCTGTTCTTTGGTAGTTTTTTAAACATCTTGGAGATCTACTAAGCAGATCAACTCAGCAAGCAGGTTCTTGTGGTTTTCGTTTGAGTGCTGTGCACTTGGGCTGGGTGCTGACTGCCTGAACCACGCGCATCTCTGTCCGTGCACCTCCCGGGCCGCCCACTGTGAGCAGCTGCCGTCACAGCAGAGAGGAAACGTGGGATTACACCTGAGCAGAGTCCACCCGATGCAAACCCCAGGTAGTCCCCCACAACAGCACAGCTGCACGAGGCCAAGGTGAGCCTTGCTGTGCTCGGGGCAGCCCAGACTGTCGGGCAGCTCATGGGGAGCATGAGCTGAGGACAACCTGGAAAGTCAGTCTGCAGGTTGGGAGTGGGATTGGGTCAGTGATGGTGACCAGGGTCAGACACAGTCCAGTGACAGGTCCACAGGGATAAGGCAGAGCTGAGGTCAGGCCAGACAGGCAGTGTGCAGGTGAGGGTCAGAGACACCCAGGGCTGGGCATGGGCACATCAGTGAGAGCACTGGGGACAAGCACACCTCAACACAGCTTAAGTGAGGACTGAGGGCCCAGGGCTGACCTGAACTGGGGCTTCTGGGCAGGGCTGGGGTGCAAGCCCCAGGAGAGGCTGATCTTTAAGGGCTTGTTAGTGCCCTCAAGGCCCTGAGAAGAGCTTCAGGGGCAGATGCAGTAACAGCATGAGCATGGCCAGTTTACATGAAGCCAGAGTTCTGCCTCCACCAGGTCCTGATCTCCAGGAGTGGTCGACAAAGGAGACCTTCCCCCTTCCCTTACAGGCAATTCCTGAGCAGAAGTGGAGGGGTGTAGGTGCTGGCAATGCTGCTCCTATTGGCAGCTCACCAGGGTTTCTGGAAGGAGAAGCATTGCCCAGCACTAAAACTAGAAGAGAAGCTGAGGACAGGGAGATTGATCTGTGGGAGAAGCTCAGATCTCACCACCAGTGGGGTCCAGTCCTTGGGGAGCAAACTGGCCCTTATATCACAGAGATGGACTACAATCACCTGGCAAAAAAGCAGGGTCTGTCAGCCAGTCCCTCCCCGTGTCCTTTGCAACTTCATGCAGGCCAGGGGGCTGCACTTGGGATCCATGTGAGGGAACAGAATCTGCTCAAATCTACCTTGTGTAGTTACCATCAGATCCACTGGATACCTTGGAACATATTCAGGATTTTCTTTGCTGGTATATGGACATGGTCTACACCAGCTTCACATTTTGAAGGGTATTTTATTTTTAATTTAACATTTCAACAGCTGTCTTCAGAGTGCTTTGTAGCCATAGCTTTTTCCTCCTGGTGATACAAACTGTTCTGAGCCATTTTAGAATCTCCATGCTTCTTACAACCGTGTTATCCTTTTGGTTTATTCATTTTTAAATAATCTCTTGGGGGAGGAATGTCTTTGTTGCCATTGCTCTTTCAATGACACCAGATAGAACACATTATACTCCCTGTTATACATGGCTGTTCTAATAGCATAGTTCTGAATGAAGCCCCTCACACAACTCAGCACTAAACCCAGTTGCTTCTTTTATGTTCTCCAACCAGCTGCTCCAAAAATCAAGCCTTTGTGGTATCTGAAATGTAGCAACCGCAGGATATGCTGATGTGAGATTTACTCACTCAATATGGGGGTAACTGGAGACTTTTCATAATGATGATGTTTTCTGCCTTGGCAGCCACTCTGATCTCCTAAATATATCACTGTCACCACCGCTGTTTTTAAAGCCTGTTCACCTCAATAGTCCTAATTCTCCCCTTTGCCTATTTAGGTGTGATTCTTCTATCTGCAGGGGTTCAGTGTTACATGTTGGAAGATTAAAATGGTTTAGGCACACTGACTCCAAGGTTTCTTCAGCATCCAGGATCACTCCTCCACACACACAACAGAATCAGTTCTCCTGCAGCCAGCTCTAGCTCTGTCCCACCCGCCCCTTGCCTTGTACCAGGGTCTGATAAGGTTGTACCCAGTCAAAACAGTGCAGTTGTTGTGCCTGCTTTTGTGAGTGTTCCAGTTTGTACAGGAGCACACTGGTGGCTCTTACTCAACTTTTGTACCTTTTCAGGCTGGACTTCATTTGTTCATCCTCCCATTAGGCATTTCCTGCTTGCTGGTTTTGTCAACCTCCAGCTCCGTCTTTGAACTGCAAAAGCAAGTGGCCCTGCACCCCCAGCCCACTCCCTGCACCCCCCCTGCACCCTCCCTGCTCCCTGCACCCCTCCTGCACCCCCCTGCTCCCTGCACTCCCACCCCACCTCCTGCTCTCAGCCCATGGTGCAGGCAGCGAGCGGTGGTCAGCAGGCAGTGAAGGCACGGACAGGAGGTGCAGGCAGGCAGCAGTACAGGCAGGCAGTGAGGCAGCAGGCAGTGCAGGAAGGCAATGCAGGCGGCAAGTGGTGCAGGCAGGTGATGCAGGCAGCAGGCAGTACAGGCAGTAGGCTGTGCAGGCAGGTGATGCAGGCAGAAGGTAGTGCAGGCAGCAGGTAGTACAGGCAGGCGGTGCAGGCAGCAGGCAGTAGAGGCAGGCAGCAGGCAGCGCAGGCAGTAGAGGCAGGCGGCGCAGGCAGCAGGCAATGCAGGCAGTAGAGGCAGGCAGCAGAGGCAGCAGGCAATGCAGGCAGTAGAGGCAGGCAGCAGAGGCAGTAGAGGCAGGC
>JAYRBT010000054.1:160152-192780 GCA_036023395.1 Myiotriccus ornatus | reverse complement strand
ACCGAAATGCCAGGCCTCTGTATTTTTTTTTTTTTTTTTTTTTTTAGAAGAAGCCGGAAGGTGCTCGGTGAGAGATACTTGAAAATCTATCGTGGTTTTCTGCTCAGTTGAAGTTAATAAGGGCTTTTATCCGTGATTTTTTAAAAAAACGATCAGCTTATGCGTAGCATCATTATAAGCGTTGTATGGCGTTGCAGGGTTGATAACAGGGCTGTGTTGTGTGGACAGAAGGTACTCTGATGATAACGCGGCGTTATCCCGGTGGAAGTGTTTTTTTGCAGAGTACAGAGGGCACAGATTGCCGGTGTGAGGCCGAAGTGCAGCTCAGGAGATACTCAGTGGCGGTGGCCAGAAGTCACTGCCAAAGAAAGACCGGGAGAACAGGGCAGTGGCACAGCGACACTTCTCTCTGTGTGCTTAGTTGTCAGCTCGTTGTGGCTCAGGGTCACGAGGCACTTCTTTGTTTATGAAAAGCTTTTTCTGTAAACTTTTGTGCTTTTTTTTTGTTTGGGTTTTTTTGAGCACTGCCTGTGCTTTTTTTGTTTTGTTTTTTTTTCCCCCTTTGTTAGGATCCACAGTGCTCGCTGACAGTGAATTCAGTGGCTAAATGCTTTGTGAATGATGACCTTTGTTTTGAACTCACCGGATGATAGTTCATCCCTCCTTGTTTGGGGGAATCTGCGCTTTTCTACCGCACTCAGGGTCTGATGGTCCGTGTTACAGCCGACCCTCCGCGGGGTGAAAGATCCCCAAGTGCAGTTGCCTGTGTTGCCTGAATTACACATCTGAAAATGTGACTGTGGGTGGGAGTTGTCACCGATGGGAATTCTTTCGTAGAGTCTTGGGTTTGGCCTGGAGCTTTTTCATGGCCCTTAGTCACACTGATGCACTTACTCATCCCACATACTGGCAGAACAGCAGTGAATTAAGTCACGTGCCTGTATGGAGTTGTCTTGAAAAGCTGAGTGTAAATACTCCAGTAAAAAGTAAAATTGAGCCATTACACGTAAACGAATCACAGAATATTCTGAGTTGGAAGGGACCCACAAAGAGCATCGAGTCCAGCTCTTTAGTGAATGGCCCATAGGGGGTCAAACCCACAACGTGGGTGTTACTGGCACCTGCTCTAACGAGCTGAGCTAATGAAGGTGATGATACCTATAAGTGATGGCCCTGTATCCCAACAGGTAATAACTTGAAAATGAGGTCAGTGTGCCTCGGTTAAGTAATTGAGTGTGAACTTGCAGTGCTGTGATACTGCTTGAGGATTGTGTTTTATTCTGGGTTGTATTCCTGGGCCGTGGTGGGATGTGCTGCAGCTCTGGGAAAGCATTCTCAGTTACGGGGTTATAGGTGACCATTTTAGAGGATCTGAAGTGTTGGAGCAGTTTCAGTACTCTATCCAAGTCTCAGGACAGTGCAGTTCCTGCAACAGTGCCTGGAAACAAGGTTCCAGACTTAACCTATATGTTCAAAAATCCATTTCATTGTGCACGTGCAGGGAAGTCCTCACTATTGGGCTGTCTGACCGGGATGGAGAGGACTGGCTGTGAGTTTAAGAAAGAAAAAGAAGAGAAGCTTTTCTAAAGAGATTTGAGGAAGTTGAGTGTCTGTAATGCCAGGAGTCTTGAGGTTTTTAATAGCAGACCTGAATAGGGAGAGGAAATCAAGTGTCAGAGAGATTCAGAGTACAGTGAACATAAAATTACCCTAAGGGGTTGAAGTTGGAAAATAAGAGGAACAGCTGAATGCAGAGTTTGTGGTGACTAGTGTCACCTGGTATGGTGGGCCTCTCTTGTCTCAGACTTGAAGTTCCAGCTGGGATGGACCTTGTGTGTGCTTTGGTAGCTCCCAGTGCTGGATCAGGAATGTTCTCCCGTGTCCCCCTTACGTTTCTCTGAGGGCCTCGGTGTGATGGTGGCCAGGGCTGGGAGACTGGGAGCAGGTTTCCTGAGTGCTTTGTGTCCCTGGGTCAAGCTCCAGCACTTCTCAAGATGGCCCCAGCCGCGCGTGGGTGCTCCGTGTGGTGAAGGAGTTGGTGGGATCCCTCGGGGGGTTCTGTTGGTTCGTGGTGTTCAAGCACATTTTGTTGTTCGCAGCTGTAATTGCTTTTTGTACGTTCTTTATCATCTCACCGGGCAAAGCTGCATTCCAGTTCTCCTTGGAAATACCCACTGAGGCACTGCTCGCTGAATTGAAGTCAATGCAGGGATGGCCTCTTGAACAAACGCTTTTGGAATATTAAGCACGATAGTGTTTTTCAACTCAGGTGGATTTTCCTTCTTTCAGGTGTCCTGAAAAATGGCTGATGATATTGATATTGAGGCGATGCTTGAAGCTCCTTACAAGAAGGTGAGAAAAATGTGCCATGAAGTCGTGTTTACCTTAATTTAGCATTATTCATGAAACTACTGCTGAACTGTAAACTAACATCCCTGGAGCCCTCATGATTTATCTTATTGGACATGCATTACATGTAACTTTCAAGTTAATATATACTGTTAATGTAATTATATTGTGCAGTAGTTTCACTTCAGCGTGATGAATAAATGCCCATCTATCTCTCTTTGTAGACTTGCCTAACGATATCTCACCTCTACTCCCATGAATTCACCTTTGATTCCAGTGTGAACTGTCAATCATAAGGTAGTAATTGAGTGACGTATCGCTGTACCGTGGTCCCCTAGGTTAAAAAAAATACAACCAAAACAAAAAAAAACCCACCCCAAAACCAACCAAAGAAAACCAAAAGAAACCAAAACAAACCAAAAAAAAACCAACCCCCAAAACCAAGAATCCTAAAACCTCTCCTCTAAAATGACCAGGTCTAGTTTGGTATAGCAACAAGGTGAATGCAGTGATTTGGGAAAACAACAGGGTTCCAAGAATAACCTTTTCACCAGTCCCATGGCAAGTAAATATTTGAACAGTCTGCTCAGTGCAAGAAGAGTGGGACTTGCTTTTAATGCAGAAGGCTGCTGGCGGTTAATCTTTCAACAGGGCAGATGAAAATCAATTGCTGAGTGAACGAATTTACGGAAATTCTTGGATCCCTGAGTAGAACGTTCTTAGCAAGTAAAAGACAGTATCACAGTCTGCGGTGTCATTCTAAAATAAGCTCTTGTGTTCTTCTGTCCTAGTTGTTTAATTAGGAAATGTCAATTTTTATGTGAAATTTTTATCAATTAGCGTAGTGATGTCTTTTACTTAAACCAGCAGCAAATGAATACTGTCTTTTTTTGTTTTCCACCAAACGGTGGTGAAGTATGGACAGTCTGCATGCTTTAGCACTGGTTTTGAAAGAAATGTATATTAACTTTAAGTCGCCTAGGAATTGTACTTTTGATGTAACCAATGTGATTAAACTGTAAAGCCAGTATATAAATTATATAGCAGCTATTGTTAGTCTATTTTGCAGTGTTTATTACAACCATGTAATGAATTTTGGATGAGCATTTGTAAGTTTTAAATGTATATAATATTTAGCAGTTACTTTTACATCTTGAAGAAAAGTTTGTAAACTATTATGTTGAAATTCTTGTGTCCTGGCTTAACATGGATATTTTCCATGTAAACAGGTATGGAAATAGGGAATGTTTAGGCTGGACTGGTGGATTATTGCTGACTTTCTTGGGAGTCGACGTTACTAAAGCAGTGTGAATCCCTGTTTGCTTCAGGGCGAGATGTGTGACAGAGGTGACATCAAGCTCTTACAACCCTTCAACGAAAATGAGCGAAGATCTCGGGAATGGCATCGGTCACAGGAAATCCATAGGAAATCCATAGTGGCTGGCTGCTAGCACAGCCCCGGGGCTTAGGCAGAGATATAGCCTTGGGACTGAGCAGAGGGGCACACAAACACACACCTCAAACTTCCTCTTACATTTTAGAGAAATAACATTTAACCACTTGAGTGCTGAATTCTACAGGATAACTTGCTCTCTAAACCATGTAAGGAAGTATGTACAATTTAATACACACTTTTAAATGATGTAAGTCTTGTATTTTGTAATTGTATGACTTAAATTTAAGCAGCAAAGTGGTTAAACATGCCTACCTAAATATTCTAAAGTTTTCCACATTAAACTGTAAGCAAGTAATTTAGTATTAAAATTTTTGTTTTTTATTTTCTTATTCCTATTCCCATTACCCTTTGACCACTTGAAATGTTTCCACTTCGTCCTCACGATGTTCTTCTATCAACCCTGCTTAGGATGAGAACAAATTGAGCAGTGCCAATGGCCACGAAGAGCGCAGCAAGAAGTGAGTGTTGTCTCGGTTCGGTACTTTTGGGGAGAGGCTGCTGAGTTTTGTGAACTTGGGAATGCATGTCAGTAGTATTTAGGGAGATAAAATAACAAAGCTTGGTATTTGCAGTTGCAGCAATTAGGAAGTCTTCTCTTATTTACAAATGTAGTTAATACCCTTGCAACTGATGTCATCTAAGTTGTGGAAACATTTAATTAGCATCAGATAGAAATACAGACTTGGTATGTTAAGCATATTTAACATTTTTTTTGTTATTTTAGCTGTGCAATGGATTTTGCATTTTAAAAATGTGTTTGTTGTAGAATTTGTTGTAGAATGTGATTTGGAGCAGTGCAAAGCATTTAAAGGTACCAGTGCTTTCTTGAAAAGGTTCACGGTATTGAATCCCTTCCTCTATTCTCTGCATACCCCCCTTTGAAAACTTTTTGGAAAAACAAGAGTAGAAGCCCACCTTCTTCAGCAAGCGTAATTCCAGGGTCTGAACACCTTCTGATACCCCAAGTGGTCTGGAATGAAACCAGAAATTGGAAGAAAAATGCCTTACATGGGAGTCTCTTAAATACCCCAAATAAATTCTGTACCTTACAAGCATCAGTTGGTGGTGAGGTAATTGGTGTAAAAAAGACAAATTTTTAAATTGATATTTGACTAAACAAAAACCAGTGCATGTTTGTTTCTGGGAAATGACACAGAGGGTGTAGAATATGCAGTTTGGGTTACACCCACACAGAGGTGTACTGGTCCTGGCCTCTCTAACTAGGACAGTGATACACAGCCATCTTAACAAGTCAGCATGCGTGCTGCTGTCACCTTCTGAAATCACACAGATCACATGCTCAAGGGATACAAAGAAAGTTTTATCCTGGGTGTATGAATATTTGGGGAATTATAAGTCCAATTCCAAGGTCAGGCTTTAGTTGTAATCAAATCTAAAAGTGATTATACCTTATATCTGTGTTCTAAACAATACTGTGAACATCCTTCCCGTGCTAAATCCTAAGGCCTCTAAAACCCCACCAAAAGCAGCTGCTTGCAATATTTTTAAGCTCTGGAAGTTCATTTTGATGGAGCTGCTGTTCCTCATAATCTTTAAAGAACGCACTGTGTTCTTTTGTTTGTGATTGTGACAGTGTCCTCTGTTGCTGAAGACAAGGGTGTATTTAGGTTTTGCAAGACTTCTTGCTATGCTTTAAATCAAATAAATTATGTCCAGGTGATATTGTTTATCTACTTCAGTTGGGCAAATACTGAAATAAGATTCAAACCGTCAAGAAAACCCACAGCAAAAATCAGCGAGTTAAAAAAATAACTGCAGCTTTCAGTAATTGTCAAATGATATTAAATGTCTGTGTCAGTAATGGGAAGGATGAATAATCTGCATTCTTCCTGGATGTGTGTCCCGTTCAGTCCTGGTGTGGAGGCACAGTGTGGCTCTGGACTGTCAGGAGTCTTTGCCCCCGTCTGATAGGGAATGGCTGCCCTTACCACTTACTGGTGCTGACCAGGACAGGGAGCTACAGCCGGCATTTTTCAGAGCTGTTGTGATGGTGTTTTAGGGTTAACATGGGGAAATGTTGGTAAGTGATGGGTCCTAGAGAGGAGGGACGCTGCCTGACCATCCCAAACTGCACCGATGGCACCACCCAGAAATACAGAACTGTCAGAGATTGTGAGATTTCAGATATCGGGCTTTGGTGCAGCAGCTTCTCTGTCCATACAAAAGTAGTAGAGAAACTGATGGAAAAAAACCCAAATATTCCAGTGTTTAAAACCTAATCACAAAATGTTTGTCTTCAGAGACAAATACTGAAATAGGTTTAATGGGTCTTCCTAGGTGGAGATTGGAGAGCAAAAGCAGCTAGTGATGATTAGGCTTAGTTAGAGGTGGCAGGTGAGAGACTTTTTACTTTAGAAATGGAAACTAACAAGTCTCAGTTTGTTCACGGCCATAGAAAATAACAATGATGAACCTTTTGTAATCCACACGCCCCTTTTAAAAGGTTTTTAGGTGTGTGAGTGACCACTTTGAAAAAAGGTGGTGTATGCAATCAGAAGGCCCGAAAGGAGGAAGAGGAAAAATTCAGGAATAAAGGACAATTCAAACTTCAAAAGTTTAGCAGCAAAATTGATTCCTTTGCTGTCTTAACTATTGGCTTGAGCATCTGTTTACCATGTGTTTTATGTGTACATAGGTATGTATTTTAAAAATTAGGGGACTGTAAGCTTTGATGATCTGAGGCTGAGATAGAGGAAAAGAATTCGCAAATAACGCAAATGCCAAGAACGGAACAGTTGCTCACTGGTTTTCAGATATGAGGTATAATTGACTTACAGATCTTAAAAGATTAAATTTTTTAAGTAAATGGTTTTTTAAGTTAAGAAGATCTGCAGTTTGCCCCAAACCTGTGACAAGCATAGACTTAAAAAAAGCAAGTGGCTTATGAACAGGAGTAGCAAGTAGGAAAGAAAATCTTCTCAGCAGCGTGTTGAGTGATGGTAGGGAGTGTTAACCATCCTTCCTTTCCCTCAGATTTGAGTCTTTCTATTTTGGTTGTTTTGTTTTACTTTGTTGTAAAAGTATAATTTAATCTTAGAATCTTGGTACTGTGTTTAAAGTGTGGTTGAAAGCCACATGAAGTGCTGCAGCTGGTGTGTACTAGATCTAACACAGGAAGTGGTTTTTTAGTCCTTTTACTCTTCTGGAAGCGTTCTCTAGCAATTATGAAATTTAAAACAAAGATGTGCTGTTGTGGACTTTAGAGTGATAGAAGATTGCTGACATGCTTAACCACCCATTTAACAAAAATAGCATATAAATACTAACAGGTGGAAACTTTTCCTGTCGATGTCTTTGACGTCAGGTTGGGGGAACTGTGGGATTTGAGGCAGATAACACTGAGCTGGGGCTTAACCGAAGTTGTGGGTTTCTTCTCAGGAGAAAAAAGAGCAAGAGCCGAAGTCGAAGCCATGACAGAAAGAGAAGCAGGAGTAAGGAACGCAAACGGAGCCGGGACCGGGAGCGGAAGAAGAGCAGGAGCCGGGAAAGGAAACGGAGCAGAAGCAAAGAGCGCAGACGCAGCCGCTCCAGGAGCAGAGATCGCAGATTCAGAGGCCGCTACAGGAGCCCCTAGTAGGTTATTGGTGTCGAGGTGCACGTGCTGCTTCGTGGTGTGATGGGGAAGCTGCAGGTTTCGCTCTCTGCTTTCTAAATGGGTCACTAGTTACCTCAGAAGGTTAGAGGTTAAGTTTGAAGAATGTCAATAAATACAGTGTGGAAAAGAGGAGGACAGTAACATATCCCCCTTTCCTGCTGGTTTTCATTCTTAGCCAAAGTAAAAGACGTAAAAGCAGTGAAAGAATGCGTACAGCTGACTGGCAAACAAAGTTTATTACAAAATCAAAGCAACAAGCAAATTTCCTACTTGTCCAAACTGTCTTCAGTATAAAACTTGACAGCTTAGCTGTCAAAAAATGAATGGTAGTCTATGACTTTGGTTACAAACTCATAAATCCTTCTTTTTGTATTACTGGAGATTTTTATGGTCTTGCTGCTCTTAAACACTTTACTCCATAAATGCATCTACACATAAAAACATCCCATGTTATTCATCCAGACTGGAAGCATCTTGTCTTAGGAATGCCCATGTTTTGCATATTTGCCCTGCTTTTTATCAAACTTGTCTAGAGGCTGTGAAAGAACGCTTTCGATCCTCTCAGATATTTAGATGGACAGAACCTCTGCTGTAAGTAGTTCCTGGCAGTTGTAAATCAATTCTCAAAAGACATATTTTTTCATCAGTATTTGTTTCTGATGGTTTGTATTCCTGCTCTCCCCTTTACTTCCTATTGCCTCCTTGCAGAAAACCAGTGGGAACTGGTCTGTATCACTGACTGTCCTTCTAACCTGAGGGTGCTCCCTGTGTCTGCTGTTGTCCAGGCCTCGTCTCCGCTGTTACCAAGTCTGGGAATGCAAGGTTCCATAAAAAGCAGGCAGTTGGAAAGGATGTATTTTATAAATCATGGCATGTAATGTCATGCACGATGAAGAAATCCCGCAAGATGTTTGAGCAGACAGTGTTTACCTTCTGATAAATTGCAGGCTTGTGCAGTTTTAGCACATGAATGATTTTCTTGGCTGGGTCCCAATCCAGGGAACGCGTTTTCTTTTGTACTCTCGGAATGCAAACAAAACTGCCTGAGGTCTCAGGGTCTCGGTGCTAAGTCACCTGGATGGGGGCATTCTGATAACAAGAACTTGGTGCAGCCCCTGGCTCTGCTGAGGAGCAGTGGCATCCTGTGCACGTGGGGCTCACAGAGCTCGTCATCCCCGCTTTGCCTTCGGTGTCCGGCCTGGCACAGCCTCTATACTCTGCTCTGGGCTTCAGCTCTGATGATTTCAGCAGGGCACAGTTGGCTTGTTTTCCTACAACTCTTTGGCACCTGTAAGGTTACAGTAGCTCGTTGGGTTGTGCCAGTGTCATTGTGGCTCAAGACACAGAGGACCTTGATCCAAAACTTGAGCCTTCCATGTGTGGAGCCTGGCAATCTCCCCTCTGGTGTAGTGGAGCAGGGAGAGGATGTCCTTCATCTCTGCACAGAGTTGGGGCTTGCTGCATTTTCCCACCTGCCTTAGAGAGTTTTGTTCTTTGATATTTTGTTGTCACTAGGTGAAAAGGTTCTTCAGCTAGAGAAATTTGGGAGTTCTAGTGTTCTGGTCTTCCAAAATAATTTCCTCAAGTAGAGGTTGAAAGTACAACAACCCCTGCCTGTTTTAGTGCATTGAGATACATTATGCCAGAAAAGTGAATGATTGTGAGGGGTCTTCTTCCCTCTTCTGACACTCTTCCATAGCTGTTCTGGGTGATTTCTCTGGAAATACAGTGAACAAGAAGCTGAGATGGTCTGGGATGCCCTGAGGACGTGTAACTGTGCTTATTGGTTTGGTAGTTCTGCTGCAGTTGCCAAATTGTTGCTTTCATTTAACCAAGTAGAATTTTAGTGTTTGGAATGGTTTAGTGGAGGACTGGTAACAGGGGAGGCACATGTATCCCACAGGGATTGGGGTTGACTGTTGGCAGTCAGCAAGCAATTGGCTGTCATTCACTTGTAGATCATGGATGATGCTATTGAAGTAATACATATGCTAATGTGATTCCCAAATTCTAGTTTTGTCTCAAAAGGTGTGGAAGAGAAGGGCCTCAGAAGATACCGGAATTGAGAGCTCTTAATTTCCTGTTTGGTACTCTTCAAATGCAGAGGCCCACCTTTAAATCTGTATAACTGGCACTGACTTTCAGGGAGACAGGAGTTTTGGAGATGAAGCCTCCTGCACCACTGGCTGCCTTTGGCTCAGATAACTTTGGATCTATCAGAACTGGTGCTTTCGTTTGAAGAAATTGTCTGTTTCAGTACCATCAGCTCAATATTTCAAGAGTAACTGCCAGTAACTCTTGCTGGGTGGGGCATTTGTATCTGGGATCTCTCCTTGTGGGGCTGTGCAGACAGTTCTGGGATGGGGTTACTGCTGACAACATTGTAGCTGACTGCAGCACCTAGATCAAAATGCTTTGTGGCTTCTATTTTATCTTATTTGTTACTCTTCCTCCTCCTTGGATCTTTCTCATTTGCTTTATAAAGGCTCCTTTTCAGGCTCCTCCTGATACCTGTAAACTGAAATGTTTTTGCTGCTGGGGCAGTTAAGAGGCATCTCAGCAACACTTAGAAGAATTAACCTAGTATAGGTAATTCTTTAGGAAAGGAGAAGATAGTGCCACAGAGAACCTGAAACCTTGGAGTTTGTCACTTAAGCTTTAGAAAGTGGTTAAATGCTTCAATTTTTTAAAATGGGGTGACTGGCGTGCATTGCTTAATGTTGACAGGGTTTTTTTCTAATGTTATTTTCGCACATTGTTCTGTAAGTGTTTTACAGCTACATTATTAGGTCTTTTAGTAGAAAGAACTTGACTGGGAATTCTTGCTTAGACATTTGTCTGGCAAATCCCAGACACTGCTAATGTACAGTAGAAGTCACTTAGACCACCTTGTTTCTGTTCTGAAACCAAGAATTTGGACAAAGCTGTTGGGAAAACAGATTTATTACATGAGGACTGAAAGTTCATCATGATGCCCCTGGACTTTGCTAGCCAAAGTTTGCCTTGTCCAACACTGTTTTGTTGGAGTCTTGAATAAGAATTAGCAGGTAAGAGCTGATAATTTGCTGGCTGATAATTTACTGGCTGTCTTGTGACCTGACTGTTGTTGGGCCGGGTGGCATCATGCAGGTTTGGGAAGGCGTGTCCCTATGGACAGGGGGACTCCTTAATATAAAGATTGATTGCTTGTGATGTGGCACTGCCTTGGGGGATAGCAGGAGCTGGGCAGCAGCTGTAAGGGCTGTGGGAGCGAAAAAGCTTTCCCTGAGATCTGCAGCTTTACAAGCAGGGCTCCTTAGAAAAAAAAAAGGGAAGTGCATCCTGCAGAATCCTGCTGGAAAGGGATCTTGAGAAGGTAACTCGGGCTGTCACCTTGCCCCAGGCAGCTTTTCTGCTCAATCTGTTCAGTGGTCTGGGATGGCTTTAGGTCACTTGGGTTTGTCAGTGTTTCATGGAGTCCTGTAAATAAGATACTGCTAGTCAAGAGCGAAAATGGAAAAGAGATTCTTGGAGCTGTGGGTTGTGCATTTTTCCCCCCATTTTTTCCTCTTCTCTCCCTCCCCCCTCAGAAGCTGTGCATGTACTTGAAAACTGTTACAGTGTTACTTATCAGTTGTTTGTGTTTTGGGGGTTCTTTTCATTAGATTTAGGCAAACACTTAAAACATTTTTCTCACCATTTCCTTAAAAACTCATAATTATTGACTATTGTTTAGTTGCTGTGCATGTCAGTATTCTGGAGTTACTGTAATTGGTGTGTCTGGCTGCATTTGAGCTGAACTGGAGAACTCCATGTTCTGTATGGGGGGGTGTGAAGGTGCAGGGTAGTCCCATGTTTGGTAAGAAGTTGGCCTCTGGAATCAGTAGCAGCGTTTCCAGGTGCAGTTTCGGCAGCTTCACAGACACTGGAGAACCTGAATGGATGCTCCCAGCAGTCATTTGTCTGGACTTGAGTAGAAAATGGAGTAATTTATCCTAGGCAATAAAAGTCTGAGTTTGATCGATAGCAGTCTCATCTTACCATGTGCCTGTGTTTTATGTCTTAATTTCTCTTAATAAGAAGTTTTCTGTTCTTAACAAGTAGTTTCTAAATGGTCTTTTTTATTTTTTTTTTCCAGTGTTGTACAGGGCCATATTTCCCTTGCTTTACCCTGGCCAGCACGGTTTTGGATCTTGGCCCACTACTTCCACCTGTGTCATGACACGTTTAAAAATGGGCATCCTGCTCCTTGTTGTGGATGCTGAGTTTAACTATAAGCATTACTGCTCCACTGAGGAGCCAGAAGACGTTTTACAAATTACCTGGCCACATGGATTTAGTGGAAGACTACTTAATGTCTTCAGCCCGCCGTGTCTTTCAGGGTGTTTCACATCAATTTGTAGCTACAGCAGAAAGACTCAATTGTGTGCAGCTGGAAAGCCAAAGCCCCAGTGCACAGCGCTCAGGCTGTGCAGCTGTGCCTCTGCTCGGTGGAGATACAGGAAGAATGTTAACAGGTGTTGTTCTTTGCCTTGTATCTACCAGGAGATCAAGTTCAGGGAGAACACGATAGGATGAGTCTTCCTGCTCGTGTCACAGGCTGTCCCCATGTGCCACGTTAACCAGTGAGGACTGTCCTTAACGTGGAAGGAAAGGGCAGGTTACAGTTTGTTCTGACAGACTCTGTGAAGCCTGGAGAACTAAAATTAGATTGAGCCAAGAGGTTGGATTCCTCCTGTGGTTACATGTCTATATATAGGGTAACTGCTGGGTTCACTGCCTCTGTGGTTTGGTGGCCATTAAGAACTTTAGGAAGCTTCATTTGCATGTTTGTAGCACCTCAGTGGCGAGAGATGGGACATTAGTGAGTGTGTCCCTTACAGATGTCTGCAGGGAGCCACTTTGGTTTCTTCTTGCACCTTAAATTTCGTGAAACTTTCAATTTTAAAATGTTACACTTGAGCAAATAGTTATGCCAGCACCACTTTGCACACAGCTCTGGGGCTGAGCTCCAGGGCATGAAGGTCCTGCTTTGCAGTCATCAGGACACAGAACTTGCATGTGGATACAAAAACGTGTGAAAATGGTTACAGCTGTAACTGCAGCTCAGAATGGTTAGCGCATACAAATGTGCCGTGTCTGGCTGGCCCATAGTTCAGTTCTTGGAGTCCTGCATATTCTGGGGTTTTGTGACGCAGGTGAAACAGAGGGGTGCATATTCTCTGCCTGGTGGTCTGGAGGCTGCATGTGTTGATATCCTATTGATAACATTATGCATGTGTTGGGTGCTGCTGATGGAAATGCTGCCCAGTTCAGGGGCAAGGGTGGGTGAGCACTTGCAGTGTAATGTGAGTACAGAGAGGCAATCCTGAATTTTGGTACTCAGGTGAGTAATGTCTCTCTTTTCTTTTGCTGTAGTTCCGGTCCAAAATTCAACAGTGCCATCAGAGGGAAGATTGGTCTGCCTCACAGCATCAAATTAAGGTTTCTGACTTTTCTCTGCTTTTTATTATATCATTAATAGGTTTTGTTTAAAATCAGACTGGTGTATTTGAAGGTTTTCTTCTAATCTTGTTTCTTTCTTTTTAGCAGACGTCGCTCCAGGAGCAAAAGTCCCTTCAGAAAAGACAAGAGCCCCGTTAGGTACGACTTTTTACATGTGTTGGGGTTTTTTTGTCCCAGTGAAGTTGGGAAAGTGATGGTGAAATAATGCATGGCTACTTGCTCTCTAGCTTACACTCAAAAGTGACGCTGGAATTCATTTAGACAGCCAGGAGAGGAGAGCATTGTTGATATTCTCCCCATGTCATAAACAGTTGTAAATAACACCAGTTTGCCAAAGAAGCCTTGCTTTGGTTTTTGCATTTGTGTTTTCAATCTTTTGCCCATTAATTGGGATTTTTCTGCTAAAATGTACTTAATAATCTAAAGAGTAGAAAAGTATAAATGCTTCTTTTTGCTTTTCAGTGTTTATTCATGGTATTTGTAGAGAGGCTAGATACCTCTGAAATGCAGGAGCTGCTTATCCATTCTCAGGCTTCTCATTTAAGGGAATTGGATTTAGACAGATGGTAATGAGATTATTCTCTTACATTAATACATTTAAATTTAACCAATCTCGTTTTGTTTTTTAGTGACTAGCAAACTCCTACTGAGATAATTCAGTGTAAATTTTTCTTGTGTATTCTCAGTGATTACTACCCATATAATTAATAAAAATATATATTCCATGTCTGAAAACTTAGTCCAGGATCCAGCATGCTAATTCTGTCCTGTACTCGACTACAAGTCAGATTTTTTGTTTAAATTTGAAGCTTCAGCACCTTAGAAGTGGTGTATCTAATTTCAGGTAGTGGTTCAGTATTGAAGTAAAATTATTCTAGTGCTTCTGGTGTCAAGAGCTTTTTTATGCCAGCTGTGAGTTTGCAAAGCCTGGTTGGCACTACTTATGTGAGAGTTTGGGCAGCCAGTCTGTGCCAGTTCACCCTGGAGGCCTCTCGTCTCATCTCCTTCACTGCGAGCTCCACGGTGGTCCTGGGACCATTTCTGGACAGCAGCAAAATGGCACCTCTGATTAGTTTGGGCTCCTGTAGGTAAAATAGAGTTTTTCAGGGATATTTAATGCTCACAATTGAAACAGGATTTTCAGTCATGTTATACAAGCAAATACATTATCATATTAATATTAGGTATTCACTTCTTAACCCTGCCTTTTTTAAATACAGCAGGCATGTTTTTCACTAGCAGGCTGGGAAGTACTGATTATTTAGTGTTCAACATGCAGTCCAGAGATGAGTTAGCTTAATTCAGTTTATTTTTTAACTGAACTTTGCTCTTTCCAGAGAACCTATTGATAATCTTACCCCTGAAGAGAGGGATGCTCGAACAGTATTCTGCATGCAGTTGGCTGCAAGAATTCGACCAAGAGACCTGGAAGAATTTTTCTCTACAGTAGGGAAGGTAATTAATAGGGAAGTTAAAATGATTCTGACTGCTGCTTCAAGCTGGCCTAGTAAAACTTGAGTACAGGATTGATATTTTTGAGAACTGTAAGCAAGTGGAGCTTCCTGTACCTGTGCAAAGGGGGGTGGATGATGATGAACAGGAAAATGTAATTTTTCAGGAGTTCATTGTTCGTATGATGTGATGCAAAACACGTCAATTCAATTCTGATTCAGACAACTTAATTGTTCGTATTTTCTGTCCTTTTCAGACAGTTATAGTGTAACTTGAAATTTCATTTAACTTCTGATTTTGAAAAACTTTTGTCATACACTACATTTGACTTTGAACAGCAGCTTTAGTGCTCGGTTGCCTCTGGGATATGTTTGTTAAAGCCGTATGCTGCCATAGATTTTCAGCATAATTACAGAGCCATTGGCTTGGTAAATAATCACCTCATTATTAATACCTGTCAGAAACGGGATACATTAGGTTTTTTCCTTTATCTCTGAAGTGTTTCTGTCTCTTCTTGCCTTTCAGGTTCGTGATGTGCGAATGATTTCAGATAGAAATTCCAGGCGCTCAAAGGGAATCGCTTATGTTGAATTTGTTGATGTTAGCTCAGTGCCCCTGGCAATAGGACTGACTGGACAGAGAGTCCTGGGTGTACCCATCATAGTACAGGCATCACAGGTAAGGAGTTGTAAATCTCATTTTTGTTCAGTTTGAGTTATGCCTCTTGTGTCTTGCTGGGGAACTTAATGTTTGAAAGTTTGGTTACCATTGGTTTGGCAAACCTTAACAAGGGTGATTATTTAAGCTAATTATAAATGGACTTTTGTTTCCCATAGATGACAGGTAAATTAAAGCAATCCAAAGTGATATAAATGCATTTTGAAGATACAGATTTTAAGCAAGTAGTAGTAAAGAAATTCTAAAAGTTATATTGTGTATGCTTTCCAGCATATGTAAAAACTGGTAATTTACTAGATACAAGCATGAAGTTGTTCAGTTTGAAGGCTTTTGGAATCTGTGTCTCTGTACTTGGTCACGGTCTTGGGTTTTGTAGATTTTGATTTAAAGTCCGATGGACAGTCTGCAGATTATACAACAGCTTCTGTTTTTTTGGTGAATCTGCCTAGTTTTGATCTGATAGATACATACTGCTCATGTTAGGGTTTCTTATGAAATTCTGACAAGAAGGTGAGTTTTTATTTTCTCCTTTTCTTAGGCAGAGAAAAACAGAGCAGCAGCAATGGCAAATAATCTGCAGAAGGGCAGTGCTGGTCCCATGAGGCTCTATGTGGGATCGTTACACTTCAACATAACTGAAGATATGCTTCGAGGAATCTTCGAGCCCTTTGGCAGGGTAAATGTTAATTTGGCAGTTGTGTTGTCATAGTTTATCTGGAAAACCTAGATTAGCTGTGGAGCACTCACAGCTTCTGCAAATAATTCAACTTCACACCCACGAAACATTTGTTCCCTTCTTGCACTGCTGTGCCCATAAACATTCCCAGGCTTTAGGTACACGGGTGGTGTTGGAGAACAGATGAGAACCTGGATTTGTGGTGGTGTCCAGTGAATTGGAATGGCAGGTCTTACAAAGGAAAGCTGAGATGTACCTAAATTAAGGATCAGGGGGAAAAAAAACCCAAAACAACAACCAAAACAAAACCTCCCTACATTGTATCTTGCTCCTGTGACCTGTAAATACGTTTCCCACCCGTGATTGTGAATGAGGGCCCCTTTCACAGCTTAAAGCACAGAACTGGGGCTGAGGTCTTGGATTATTTTACTATCTATCAGCTAGTTTGCAGCATGGCGATAAGTTTTTTAAAGAGAATTATGAAAGTGAGCAGATCAAATCCAGACTTTCCAGTGGAGCTACAATAACTTAGCCCTACTGTGCCAAGGTACCTGGGGTAAAAGTTAGGTACTTAATGGGCAAAAAGAAGTCCATTCATGTTTGGGTTCTTCTCATACTGTCCTTGGATATGAGCCCTGCTTCATACATATGGTGGCAGTGCTATTCACATGCATTATTCCGACCCAGTGTGCCCATCCCTTTAAATCTGTTGTGCAAAACCCTGGGAAATTGCTCCAGATGATTAAATTTTAATCCACATGGCTGCAGTTCTTGTTTGGGTTTTTTTTTCTCAAAGGTCTGGCAGTAGCATTAAGGTAGTTTTAGGAGGGTTGCGTGTAGGGCTGTGAAGGTCTTTCCTTCTTATTCCATATATTCCAGTCCTAAACTCAGTTCTGTCTTACTTCTGTGTTGCTGCCTCTTCCAAGCACTACTTTATGGCTTATGGATGCCTCAGCACTGTGTTTTAAATTCAGTCACTGTAAACTTCTAGGAGTTCCCAAATACCAGTAATTATTAAAACACACAGCCCTTCCTTATAGACCCTGGTCAGTCATGCAAACTGCTTTGCTTTGCTCGCAAAACAGCTTCTCAGCACGTGAGATGCATGCCCAGTGTGTTTCATATCTGTGTGTCTGACAGGGCTGTTTCCACGTTGTGTTTTGGTTTCTTGTGGGTTGTTCCAAAATGTTGGATAATAAGTAGCTTTATTCTTATCCTTCAGATTGAAAGCATTCAGCTGATGATGGACAGTGAAACTGGACGCTCAAAAGGATACGGATTCATCACGGTATGATGGCATTGCCAGCTCTCTCAGGCCATTTCTGAGTGTAACCTCATGCAGTAGTGATTTGTGTAGAGAGCCTTATCATGTAGATGTAGAGAGCAATCTGCATTGCTGCTGTATATACACCTTATCAATCCAGATTGCTGCTGTATCGAGACTGCAGCTACTCTGTTGCTCCTTTATCTCTGTTAGGTCCCATTTTAGAAGTGTCATGTAGAGGACACAGCACTGGCCCTTTTGTTTGTTTCTGCCAGTTGTCTGGGTATTATGGGTGAACAATGGACGTGTTTAGGTGGGAATAGTTTCCTTTGGAGTCAGTGCCTGGGAAAGCAAATGCTGCCTTCTGCAGGCAAAGACACTAGTAAAGGCTGGCATTTTTCACAGTTGTGAAAATGATTGAATTTGAGCTTTTTGGGGGACATAAAACTTTAGAAGGTAAAACTTTTACTTGAAAACATCTTTCCTCTTTGCCCTCAGGTACACAATTTTGTGAACTTGAGTTTCTTGACTGACCTGGCAATTTGTCATGGGGACAAAAGTCTCGTCTGGGACCTCTGGCACTTGGACACAAATGAAACCAAACTAACTATATAGTTCAGTCTTGACGGTTTTAACACTAATAAAATGTTTGTATATTTATTTTGATGTTTCACAGCATAAAGCAGAGCATCTGTTAGGAATAACCAGTGAATGCCATGGTAGTTGTAAGGTTACAAAGAAAGTGACTGTCACTCTTTCAAGAGAACTGCAGCCCAAGACTTCTGTTTATTGCAGTATCTAGATGCTGTAACTTGAACTATAATGATGTTTAAATACATTACCTAAATGTGAGACAGTAAATAGCAAAATCTGTGTGTTTGGTTTAGATTAAAAATACAGAACATATTTAAGTTAGCTTGTTGCTGTTATCTTAAAGAGTTTCTTCTGTTTCTGTAATTGTGGATATTGCATACAGTAGAAGTGTTGCTGAATCCTGTAGGCAGTATAACTGAATTTCCCATTTTCCAATCTACAGTTCTCAGACTCTGAGTGTGCCAAAAAGGCCTTGGAACAACTGAATGGATTTGAGCTGGCTGGGAGGCCGATGAAGGTGGGACACGTAACTGAGCGTACTGATGCTTCCAGTGCCAGCTCCTTCTTGGACAGCGATGAGTTGGAACGGACTGGAATTGACTTGGGAACAACTGGTCGCCTTCAGTTGATGGCAAGACTTGCAGAAGGTGTGTGTGATGTTCAGTAGGAAATGTGCAAAAAATACGCAAGTTTGCAGAGTTTGAATTAAACCCCCCCCAGAACTCGTGATAGATGCATGAAATGGTCTCTTTAGTCTTTTGACAACACTGAGATTTCTGATCCTTGTGTTAGTGCACCCCTGACTGAGTGGCAATGCCTGCTCATGGTCCTTGTTCTGTTGCAGGTACTGGTTTGCAGATTCCCCCAGCTGCACAGCAGGCTCTGCAGATGAGCGGCTCTTTGGCCTTTGGAGCTGTGACAGGTAAGAAATGATGACCTATTTATTTTTCAGAATTACTTTATGCTTTATAATTTTGTGCCTAAAGGTACTTTCATATGTTTTGTGATCTTTTAAAATGAAAACACAGGTATTGCAGCGTGTTTTACACACTGTAAAACGCTGCAAATCCGTAAGCAGATAACCAGGGACAGTGTATCTATCACAGTTGGGATGGGTGTGATTCACTTTGCAGTATTCTTGCAAATCTGTTGTAGTTCACCTAATTCATCCCGAGCCTTCATCTCTTTATCTGTACTATTCTTTGTGCTAATGGGGACTTGTAAGTTCTACTGCACTGTAAGTGTTGACTGCTAACAATGGCAGGCCAAGATTTGAAGGGCATTGCCCCCTATGAAAAGCCTGAGCTGTACCAGGGGCCAGGAGGTTGTTGGGACTTGATGGGGGACGTGTCCCCAGGGTGGCAGCAGTGCAGTGTTACATACACCCAGTGTGTGTCCTGCTGAGGAAGGACACTGCACGTCAGGGGGGTTGTGTTGCTTGGATTTGGCTGTAGCTGTCGGTGTGTTGTGCAGGTGGGTATGCTGGAGTGAGGCTGAGGATGTGATTGCTGCTGCTGATTCTTACTGGCCTAAACAGCAAACTGTGCAAGGGGTCTTCAGGACTAGGGTAACCTCCCATGGGAGATCAGGGTTTCTTCTTTTTGTTACCTTTGGTTAATACCAAGAACAGAGAACATTCAGCTGTCATAGCAGTAGAAAAGACTCAATGTCACAAATAATAGATGCTGGAACGTGTGAGAAAGTAGCAAAGAATAGTTGGCATTGTTGTGTTTGCCTTCCAGCAGAGTTTGTGACAGAAGTGATTCAGACTTAATAAGATAGACCTGGATCGTGTTACTGAAGGTCAGGTGCAGTCCTGTGAAGAGCACACATGTAAAGCTTTAGACAGTTGCTAAAAGAATATAATAGGGTTATTCTAGAGATGTGCCCTTGGAAGGAAAAGCAACTGGCTAGTGAAAGGAAAATGTTGGTTGTCTGTTAGAGAAGAAAAGGAGGAGAAAGGCACAGAGGCAAGGGAAAAGTGTATCTAGACCAGAAAGAGAAGGAGAGGTCACTGCTACCAAAGTCTGATCACTGTTTATGCAGGTGATACAGTGGTGTGGAAACAGGTGTAGGCAATTAGAAATGAGAAAAGTATTTTAAAAAAACCTCAATCCTTTCCCCACCCCCATTTGAAACAAGCAAGGCCAAAAAATCCCACCAAGCTCACCAAATCAAGAATATGGCTAGAAATGTCTGACACAGAGCTGTTCAGATAGGTGGAATCAGCATGAGACAACCTGGCTGTGCAGAAATAAATGATAAGGCTGAATACAGGTGTTTGAAGAAGGCGCATGTTGAGCAACTGTAGAAATGAAAGTGGTAGGGGTAGCATTGTTTATTCCACTGGTATTGTACAAAAGGAATCATGCAGACATGTGCAACTTTAAGTAACTTTGGAAAAAGATAAAAGCTTTTTGCTGCCATAGAGTCATGAGCTATCCCCAAAGTGAGATTTGGTTATGGATTAAAGATCTCTTTACTCTTGTTAGAGAAAATTGCTACCAGGAATTATGTCATTGTGGGAGACTTTAACTTCCCTGATACAGATTGGAGAAGAATTGCTAGTAATAATGGTGGGGCCCAGATATTCCTGGATGTGATATCCGACAAATTTCTTCATCAAACACTCACTGACTCATGAAGAGGGGATGCTATTTTTAACTCAATTTGGTAAGTAATGAAGATGTTATGGATGAGAATAGAAATGACCATTGACTTGAGGGATCGTGAGTTGCTCATGTTTAAATGAAAGGATAAACAAACAGGTCTGTAACTAAGGCTTGTGATTTCAAAAGCAATGGTTGAAGAAACAAGGCAATAAAGTCATCTGGTCTGAGCAAACTGGGTGTTTGAACAGGCAGGATGTGAGAAGTTCTGTTCCACATTGCTAATGCTGTGCTGGGTCTGTATTACACAGAAAGAAGAAAAAGCCCCATTAAAAATGGGCTCCACGCTGAACCTGGGGGATTAACTACCTCAAAGAAATAAGGAATATAAGCACACAGCCTATGAAGAATAGGAAAAAGGAGTAACAACTAAAGAATATTTTTAGTTTGGGAAACAGATACAAAGAGAATTATCTGCCAACAGTCAGACTGAGCTAGACATTGTAAAATACATGAAAGGATAGATGAAGGTTTACAACTCTTGGAGAACAAAAACAAAGCAGGGCTCAGGTGAATGAAAAACTACTCCCAAGGTGTTTTTAAAAGTATCTCATTGCCTCAAGTTTTTAGTGGGTACACTGGTCATAAAGGCTGAAATTTGAGGAGGGTAGGCTAGGAATATGTAGTAAAATAAAAAAAAGGTAGAAGCAAAGCTAAAAGAGCTGAGTGTAAACAGTTCAGAGGAGTTCCCGCTCCCATGAAATGAGTGAGGGAATAGATGTGTGAAACATGAGATTTCATCTCTGGTATTGTCCATAAACATTTACAGTGTGATATTGTGTATAGCTGGAACATCTAACTCTATCTACACAGGAAGAAAAATGCCATCTGGCCAGATTTTGGTCCTGTTACTGTCTCGACTTCACTCCTGCAGAAGTCATACTGACGAAGGGTAAACTGGAGAATATCGTGGAAGTATAGCGTCCTGTCAGAGGAACTGCATCTCAAGGCTCACAGTCCCTGGCAGAGGAGCGGTAGCTGAGCTCTTCTCACTGAGCTTTGGGCTCCTGTCCATGGCAGGTTACTAAGCCAGAGAAGTGGGTAGTACAGGAAGTACAGGGTGTGTAAAGAAGCTGGCTCAGAGAAAGAGGATTTTTTCCAGGTGAAAGCTGGGAAGGTTAGAGGCTGCTGTTGAAGCCAAAATTCAGGTGTTGGGCTTATCTTGTTTAGCACTTAGATGAAAAGCAATGGTGAACAGTGGGGGTGAGGTGAGTGAGCACAGAGGTGCTGTCAGTAAGAGGTTATTGGGGTGTTGTATATTGTTCACCTCTTTGGGGTTAAATCAAATTCCAGTTGTGTAGCCTGGGAGCTGAGCAGTGAAGGGTTGCCCAAGAGGAGGAAAATACCTAAATGCTGCAGTTTGGGTGACAGGTATGACCTGGCAGCTGATGCCTTGTAACGGTCAGCTGCACATCGAGCACCTGAGACAAGCTACACACCCAGGAACTCTGAGCAGCCACCCTCAGGAGGGGTTAACCAAACTCAAAACAGGCAGCTCAAGAATCAGTTTTACAGGAGACCTGACAACTTGGCCATTATTCGTGCAGGAAAAGGAATTAAAGCTGAATAGTTGCAGCTGTGTACCCTGTTCTCTGTCTAAACATGTGAAACTTATAATATTCAGCCTATAGAACATTCCTCTAATGCTTTCTGGGGCAAAGTATTCCATCCTGGTGGAAGGAGCTGTCTGTTTTTGGAAGAGATTGAGATGGTGTGCTGCCAAAGAAGAAGGAATAGGTGTTATCATATGGAACCTCTGCTTGGTCTCTGTTCTCTTCACAGTCATGGCTTGGGACGCTGGGCATTACTTGGCAGGCTTTGGCCTATTTAAAGGCATCTGGATTTCAAAATAAACACACAACGTTTTGTGTTAAGACACAAAGTGTTTGGTAGCTGTTTCTGTATTTCTGCTGTCTCTGTGCACTGAGCCTGTACTCCCATCAGGCCAAAGAGGTTATATACACAGAACACACTGGAAAAGTTACTTAGATCTGAACTCAACAGATGTGTTAATTTTAGTTTCCACATATTATTTAAAACTACATGTAGGGAATGAGTTGACGGTAAAGAGAGACAATGAATTTCTGAGTTCTGAGTGATTTTAGAAGCGAGAGGAAAGGACCATTCTTCAGTCCTGAGCAAAAAAAGAATTCAGTGAGCAGATGAAAGATCTGGTGAACAGCAGGTTCTGTTTGAGGTGGTAGATAATTAACTGATGAAACTGTTGCACAAGACAGTGGCAGCTGATTTTTTCCTGTGTTTACAGCTGTTCTGGCTCTTGGCCCTGGCCAGACTTTGCACTGGTGGTATGTGCAGCTTTGGTGCAGGAATTCTGGAGCGTTTGGCTCTAGAGCCCCAGCTGACCCACCTGGACAAGTTCAGCTGGACACGATGTGCTGTGCAGTTGGGTCAGAGTTGCAGAGGGAGAGTCTGTCCTCATCTAAACAGGGGGAGTTCAGAGGTTTTAAACCTCTTTGTTTTCAAACAGGTATGAGAATTAATGAGGTAATTAGTTACAGATTGGCCAAATCCTTGCAGAGAATACAGGCTAAAATAGCTGTTATGATACTTCTCCCTCTATGAGGTGAGGTTTTCTTTGTGTTCAGATCTGGATGGAAAAGATGCCAAACGCAGCCAGCTCTTGTTAAAGCTTGGTCGTCAGAGCTTGCTCCTGCCAATCTTGCTTTTCAGTACGTGTTCTTTGGAAGGCACTTGAAGATAGAGAGAAAAAATCACTCCTGTTGGTTCTCCAGTGTTGTTGAGGAGTTTTGTTTGTACCTGATGCCCTCGGGTGTTTCCAGGTCAGCTTGGAAGCTTGCTTGGTGTCCATCACTTTGCTGCTCTCTAAACCAGTGAATTGAGATGATGGTTTACTTCAGTCTTTTCACTCCTCGTGAAAATGGAACATTATTGAAGGGGTCTTTTCTTACAGTTCTTGAATTCTGAAGTTTCTGTTGGGTTAGAGATGTTGAGTGTCATGGCTAGAAAGTCTGCATTTGTTTGCTCTCATCACTTCAAATTGGGACAGCTCTATGTTGCTAAACAAGTAAGTGGTGTTTTCTAGGCAAATTAAATGTTCTCAGCTCTTAAAAAAAAGTTTTGAATTTGAAAAATACCGAAGGTTCTTTTGTCATTATGACATCTGTATGGAAAGATAGTGGGGGAAATATCACCTTATTCTGCTCAAAATGAAATTTGACAACTGCTTTGAGAATGTCAGGTTTCTGTAACTGTGCTTAACTGCTTTCTGTTAATAAAGATGTCAGACCTCCGTTGCCTGTCAGAATTGCTGTTAATTGTTTTCTCATGGAAATAAATTGTAAAGAGTTCAAGCAGAGCAAAGGCAAGGAGAGGATGGTACATTGAATTAAAGGACGTGGTCATGTCCTTTGAAGGTGTTGCTTCTCTGTGACATGCACTGATCTTTGTGGTTATGGAATCTGTCAAGTACAGAATGGCCCAGCTGAAATTAGCGCAACTGCTCCCGGCTAGAGAGGAACTGTGAGAGTGGGTTGAGGCACTTCAATAAGCTCTTAACCACAGAAATACAGGCTAAACAACCTGGCTGGCAGGCAGTGATGCTACCAAGCATACTAATTAACTTCTCTGTATTTTTCTTTAGATTTACAAACAAGACTGTCTCAGCAGAATGAAGGTAAACTAGCATTTGATGAGAGTTGTAATTAGTAGGTCCTATTGCAGATGGCTATAAGTGAAATGCTTGTGGTGCAGACTTTGCCCATACTGAGGCCTTTTTATTCTGTAGATGTCTGTGGGGAGTCATCTGTGATTGATTTTTGAGTGGAAATTCTTTGTAGCATTTCCTCTGTGTTGGTAACATTCCCCAGCCACGTGTTAGTCCGAGAAAACGTGTGGGGTGGTGGTTGTGGGTTTGGGCGTGGCTGGGTTGGGGATGTTCTCCTTGCTTAGAGGGGTCATTTGGGAATCAGGAGCTGGGGTTACTGTCTGAGTTGTTCATTATCTGACTGCACAGCCCTAAATGTCTGCAGTGCAGGGGGAGAGGGCCGTTATTCCAGCTCCTCTGACAGAAGCTGCAGCCTGTGGAAGGGCACCTGTGGGACAGTGTTTAATACGATGTATTGGCATGAGGAGCAGCAAGAAATGACAAGTAGTAATTTCATAGTTACAGGGAAGGAGTATAGATCTATCCTGCAGTTAAATGTTCATAATTTTTGTTGTCAAATGTTACCTATAATCTGCATTTTCAAGGGACAGAAGTGCAGATACACTTTTGAAGCATAATTGAAGGTGCTTAAAACAGGTTTTGAGAATTCACCAAGGTCTCTGTCCCTTGCTGTGCAGTCAGCTGGGGAGGTGCCACTGTCCTGAGCTGCTCCTGATCTTCCATGAGGAGCAAAACATTAAAGGTGCTGCTGGCATACAACTCAGGCAGACATTTCAGATGCAGGTGAAGATGCATGTGTCTCTGCCTTTTAATGTTTAATTGGAAAACCTGCCAAAATCAGTGTACAGGGTTATCTTTTCACTTTTCATCTTCAGCTGTGGTTCATACGTGCTGGTGTTGGTATTGATCAGTTTAAATGGATCTGTCATTGATACTGTCTCGTTATGAGTTTTGCTTTCCTGCCTTCAGTTTCTGTTTGGTCAGAACTGTTTCTGCTGTGGCTGAATGCTGGGATTGTAAACAGATAGGAGATGCTCATTTAAGTTACAGCCATGCATGGTGGGTTCGTAGATACGTTACTGGTATTTTTTTTCCATTGCAACAGTTCTGGCTGCAGCTGCTTCTGTACAACCACTTGCAACACAGTGCTTCCAGCTTTCCAACATGTTTAATCCTCAAACGTAAGTGATTTGTTCTTTTGTGGCATTTGTTGATGAGTGTTATGTGTGAGAAAGGAGTGTGTTTGATGGGTTTGGGCTGGACTTTGTCTGAGTGATATCTCTGTCCTGTTTTTCTTGTCCCCCATACAGTGAAGAAGAAGCTGGCTGGGACACAGAAATTAAAGATGATGTGATTGAGGAATGTAACAAACATGGAGGAGTTATCCATATCTATGTAGACAAAAACTCAGCTCAGGTATGCCTGGTTCTGGGGGGACACTGAGCAGCTCTCAGCAGTTCTGTTGCTTTATTTTCTCTAGAGGGAGCATTGCAAATATGGAGTTTTTCCCTAAACTGAACCGAAATTCCTTGAAGCAACTTTGCATTTTGTCCAGGGTGTTGGTGGTTCCCTCCTGTTGTGAATCATCTCGTGTAACTGATGTGGGTATGAGCAGTTTGCTGCTGCTGCTCTTGCAGATGTACCCAGCTGAAGTTCTGTGGCTGAAGAGCAGTAACCACTTCAGGCATTTGGCTTTTCTCCTAAGCTGTGCATTTCCCCCAAGTCAAGGACTTGCAGCTTCCTCTTCCTGGACAGCCCAGGCTTCACAGGGGGCCCCTGCTGCAGCAGAATGGGGGTGTGCAGGAAAGGGGAGCCTCATCCCATGCTTGGGAACAGTTGTGGTCACTGATGACGTTAGAGCCTTGCAGGGGGACAGTCTGAGGGCCTGGAGCTAGAGTGGGGAATTCCAGATTCATACCTGCATCTTACACAGGTGAAGGTATTTTTCTTCACTGTGTTGACACAATCCCCACATTAGTTACCTCTTCCTTGTATTTCAGCTCTTAGAATACATAAACTGTGGAAGGTCTGTAAATAAACTTGGCTATCTGGAACCCCTTTTCTAAAGAATTCACAGCCCAGACTGAAGTTCAGTTTTCAGATGGTCTGACAGGCTTTCTACCCTTCAGGCCCTGCAGGTGTCCTGTTGTGTTCCGTCCGTGGTGTGAGGCTGGAACCCACCGTGCTGTCCCAGCCTCTTTAGGTGGGGTTGTTCTGCCCCGGTGATGCACTTGGCACTCACTGAGCATTGCTGTCATTGTGCAGCTGCCACAGTGTCACCTGAAACACTTTCCCATGGGTTACAGGGAGTTCAGGTGGGAGCTGCAGTTTAGTACATAAAACAGTGTCCCTGGCACCTTGTAATCTTCAAGATCACTGCTGTATTGGACTGTTGGGAGGCAGAAACCTTTCCCACTGTCTGTCTGTTACTGTCTGAGAGATCACTGTTCTCTGACAGATAACAAGACCCAACCAACAGCCCAGAACAGTTCCCCCCCAAGCCCAATAACTAAACACAAAACAAAAAAATTGTCACACAACCCCCTCAAAAATGCACCAGCCCTCAGTATACCTCACATATGTTCTGAGCACATGGAGCTGCAATTCTATTTTACATCAGCAAGTGGATTTAAAAGAAAAAATTAGTTACTATGTCATGAGTTAAATGTTTCATAAAAAATGAAACCCTTTTTCTTACAGTAGCACGGCGATGACCCAGATATCAAACACCCACAGATATTTAAAAATACTGGATTTCAACCTAAGTTCCCTTGTGCTGTTCTGTTTTGCAGGCTGAGATTCTGAGCACGTTCAGGTCTCTGTCCCAGCCAGACTGGCACACTGAGGCTGGCAGGGCTTGGCCAGGAGGGGGTGATTTGTTGTGGGTGGAAGGGTTGCAGTCCCAGCTGAGTGCACGGCTTGTGTGCTGCACTGGGGGGTCAAGGGAAACCACGGCTTTGTGTTGCTGTCCCTCATTTTGGGGTTTAGGCAGCCTGGGTGTCTTTGCAGGAGGAGGCTGAGAACAGAGCTGTGTGTTCATTACTTAGTGCCTTCATCAACAGCCCCTGAGCTCAGGTTCACTGAGCAGGGAATGAGCTAAATCAGTGGGAAGAGTTAGTACAGGCTGGCAAAGGCTGCTACAGGGAAGTCTGTTTCTTAATATATTATTTTCCTGAAAAACCTCTTTCAGCTAGAATCTGATCTGGTTCAGGAATTACTGATGGTGGTCTGTTTTTAAGCAGGCATCCAGAAAAATGCCACACATTACTGTGGGCATCTGTGTGTCTCGGAGTTGTTGGATGTGATTGTTGCAGTTCTCCGGATTAGGGAGGCACAGTGCTTGATTTACAGATGGGAAACTCCAGGTATCTCTGGCCACGTTCAAAGATCAGTCTGTCCTTCACCTTGGGGACCATCTCAGGCCTCCTGCCCTGCTGGGATGGGGTTTTCCTTTTGCCTCAGTCCTTGTTCAGTAAAGACAGATAGATGCTGAAGTTCATATAGGAGAATTGTTACAGTATCAGTGTCCCTTGAAGTGCTGCATGTCCTTCCTGGCCTGGGGAATGGGGAGTGCTGGTCCTTGTGGAACGGGGCTGGGAGCTTGGCCTGGGGAGAGAGGGATCCGTGGCTGAGGTGAGTGGCTCACAGTGCCGGGGGGCAGCCACGCCTCGTGTGCTGTTCCCTTTCACAGCCTTCAGGGCCCCTCGAGAGGGCTCTCAGGAGCCACCCAGGGCTCGGTGAGAGCGGATCAAGTGCACCTTTGAGCTGTCTTGGGAAACCCTGCTTAGAAAGATGTGCTGCCCTACCTGTTCCCGTGGGGCGGTGCCTGTCGGGACACTGCCCCCTTCCCCCGTGTTCCTTCTGTCTCTGGGTGTGGCCAGGGGCTGGCTGGGGCACAGCCATGGACGTGTCCCCTCCTCACTGGCTGCCTCCTCGTGTCTTGCAGGGCAACGTGTACGTCAAGTGTCCCTCGATCGCCGCTGCCATCGCGGCCGTCAACGCGCTGCACGGGAGGTGGTTTGCAGGTGGGTGTTTCGCCTTCTCACCCCTACACTCCTCAGCCCTTGCAGAAGTGCCCAGTGACTGACGGTGGTTTTTGTTTGATCCTGTGCTCAGGTAAAATGATCACAGCGGCGTATGTACCTCTTCCAACGTACCACAGCCTTTTCCCAGACTCCATGACTGCAACCCAACTACTGGTTCCTGTTCGACGATGAAGATTAATTTAGTCAGTTTTGTACATAGGTATTTTTTGGAGGAAGATTGAGTTATCTTTTATTTAGATAAAACTAAAGGAAAGGATTTAACGTCATTTTGTGTACACTTCCTGCTACCTTTAAAAATAAAACAAAGTAAGCAGAAATGCAGTGTGTTCATTCTCCCTAACTAGCATTTCCACTGTATACAAAGCTGTTGACTTCTTGTTCTGCCTTGTAATTCTTGTACATTGACTAAGGTGATCCGTAGGAACTGAGAAGTAGCTCATAGATAACAAGTTCTCTGTAAAAGGCAGATGGGACATAATGACATTTTTAATGTTTCACAAGCCTTTCTTTTAATGCAGCGAAGACGTTTTACATTTCACTAAATGTGGGTGATCTGCTCAAGGGTAATATCAGAGAGAGACTGGATGAAGGGACATATTTAGTGTTTTGTACAAATGAAAAATCCAAAAGGCTACTGAAAGCTGACTGCGGACAGCTACTCAGCTTGCTTTGTGCTGAATAATCGGTAAGAATAGAAGGATTGAAGGGTTTTATTTCTTGATGGTAACTTTTGATTAATGTATCTGTAAAAGTTTCTTTGTAAATACTGTGAGGTGTGTCTAAGTTTCCAAACAAAACGATCTCTGCATTTCCAGAGGAGTTTCCACGTGTGCAGTGAGGCAGAGCTGACAGATTCCAGCCAAGGCTGAAAAGGGGTAGGAAATACAGAAACATGTTTTGTTCTGGTTGCATATAATCTTTGCTCTTTTTAAGCTCTGTGAGCTCTGAAATATATTTTTGGGTTACTTCAGTGTGTTTGACAAGACAGCTTGATATTTCTATCAAACAAAGACTTTCATATTGCAACAATCTTTGTAAGAACCACTCAAATAAAATTCTCTTAAAAAGGCCTTCATGAAGCTTTATTTCTCTGCTCTCCCACTGACTTAAGCAGCGTGTGCTGAGGCCTGCAGGTGAGTGATGGGTGCTGTGCAAGGGCAGATGTCAGGGATACCACTGCAGATACCCCAGGTGTGGTTGGTGACCTGGGCACAGCTCTCACCCTCCTCAGGCCTGCTGGAAGTTCATTCCAGAGCTGCTTCCCTCCTGCCCACCTCCACTCCCATCATTCACAACTGGGTGAGAGTCCTAGAGTTGGAGGAATCCGTTACCTTGGCTTTCACTCTGCTTTCTGCAGGGAGCCTCCCCATGCTTCACCCTTCCTACCCCTGTCCTGCCTCCCTGGCCTTTTTAACCACTCACAAGAACTGGCCAAAGTGGAGAGCATGGAGTGAGAACATTCCTCCTGCTGGGGGAAGTGAGGCAGGCACTGCAGGGATCCTGCTGTTCCCAGAGCACTGGTGGGATGACCTGCTCTCAGCAGGGCTGTGTGTGGCTGTTCCTGAGCTGCAGAGGGGAGAGGGACTGTCCCCAGCACTCCAGGAACTGGGAGCAGGTGACTGGAGGGAGCACAGGGATGGGGAGGGGCCAGGAACACACTGCAGGAGGGTCTGGGAGTTTGTGACACAGCTGCTCTCTGGCTGTGCTAGAGCTTTGTTTTTTTAGTGTCCAGTGTTAGTCCCCCAGTGCCAGGTGGAGTTACAGGAACTGTGCTGGGCTGACCCCACAGCAGCAGGCTGAGAACAGGCTCTGAGTGCTGGATTTGCTTCTGCCTTAAAAACGGGGGAAAAGGCTCCTGCCCCAGGTCAGGGCTGCTGGGCAGGAGCTGGTTCAGGCAGTGCTGCCACTCACCTCCCACAGAACCAAGGCAGGAGCAGAAAGAAGCCCTGTTTCAAAAGACAAGTACTGAAGATTGCAACACCAACCACCATTTCCTGGGTCTGCTGCAGGCACTGCTTCGGGGCCAGGGAATGGTGGGAGGGATCCCCAGCTCTCCCAGGGAAGCGCTGAGCACCCTGTGGGCCCGCTAAGGCAGGTTGTAGGGAAAGGCTCTTTCTGGGAGCACAGCTCCCCCAGCCTGCCCAGGTCCTGTGAGGGTGTCTTGCCCTTGGTCACCCGGAGCTCGGAAATGGGACTGGCTTCAACCCACCTTTTTTGCAAGAGGAGAAAAATTCAATTGTTAGTCTGAATTAGCCACCCAGTGAACTTTCCTCGACTCAGGAATGCCTGAAGGCAATGGAGCTGCTCCACATCCACATGGGAATGGGAGCTGCCCAAGTGCCAAAGAAAGACCTGTGTACGCTGTACTTACACCTGTGAAACAGGAACTTTAATGCAGTACAAAGGATGATTAATTCTCATTGTCTTGGGAGCAAATGATGGGAGGGAAGTAGAAATTTAGTAAAAAGCAGGTTTAGAATAGCAGAGTGTGGAGGGTGGGGCTTTGCCGTTTCATGAAGAGCTCTCACTTCCAGGTATCTAAAGATTTTATTATGGTACAGAGCAGGAATGGCTGGGCAGGGGCACTGTGGGATACATCCCAGGCTCGAGGCTAGCAGCGTATTCCCATACCAATGGCCATGAATGTCCCAAACGTCCCACCGCTTTGCATCATCGTTTTGCCAACTCCACCCATCAGCTCTCGTCCTCTCATGCCAATCCTGAGATAAAGAAAACCAGGGAATTACACAGAAGCTGAAACCTGGCAGGTCACAGACAAGCAGCAGAAAACATGGGAGACACCCAGCTCGTGGTTCCAAATGTACCAGTCCTTCAGCCTCAGTCTGTGCCGTGGCACCTCTGCTGCCCCCGACAGTTGGTGGTGCCCCGTGCTGGAGCCACTGCAGGGGCTCCTGAGTGACCCTCACCAATGGCCCACCTGTATTTTCTCCTGCAGTGGAACCCTCCTGCCACACCACAGCAGGAACAGCTTTGCCTCTTAGTGCCCCAAATACCCTTCATATGGGAGGAAAAAAAAAATCTTGCTGTCCAAGTTTTTGACTTCCAAGAGAACAAAGAGTCATCTGAACTATTGTATTGCCATCCCGTCTGGATGCAATGGCGGTGTTTTTAATGCCATCAACTTAAAATTAACTTCCTATTTACTGCTGGAATATGAGAGACACCTGAAAGGCCTAAAAGTGTCCAGAGGTGTTTCTGGTCTCCAGTTCTCACCTACCTGAAGTCTAGCTGAAATAAAAAGAATTGTTCTGTCTCAAGAAGCTCCAGTGATATTTGGCTTTTAAGCACTGCAGTGACTTCAGAGTCTAAGGAATTGCATCCACTTGATTCTTAAAACATGAGATTTTCCCTCAGAAATGGTACAGCTGAACCACTGTAACTGCTTCTCCTAAATCCCCTAAATCTGTATTTTCTGCCAACATCGTGACACTTAAAAATACTGTCTGGGAACACAGATCAGAAAACTTCAAACTCCCACTGGATTAGACTTTGTGCCTTTTCCTCCTGTGTTTAATCACAGGTGAAAACTGTGTAGGAGCAGGAGTTGTGCAAAGTATGAAAGTGCTGAGTGCGGTGGTTCCTCGTCACAGGAGATGTGCAAAGCCAGTCAGCAGTGCCAGAGCGAGCCCGAGCAGTGAGTGTGGCGTTTCCAGGCTGGTGAGCCCCAGGGAAGGTGGAATGTTGTCCCTCTCTGATGCACAGTGAGGCTGTGCCCACACTCCCGAGTTCACACCCGGGGCCAGTTCAGTGACTGCCCCTTTGCAGCGTGACCACTGGGAGCCCGCAGAGCACCTCGGGGACCTGCAGGGCCCGGAGAGGGCTGCACGCATATCTGCACGGCCCATTCATCCAGCTCCTCCTGGAGCTGATCCTCCACAGTCTCGGCTTCCCAACAGGTGTCAGGAAAAGGTCTGTGGAACTGCCACCTCCTGGCACAGGGGCGACCCCCCCGCCAGGGGTGATCCGTGTGGCCAGTCTGGGGTCCCTGACAAACTTCCCCCCACGGACAGCACAGGCCCAGCCCCGATCCCCTCCCAGCCCCCAGCAGCGCCGTTTCCCTCTGGCTGTCGCCCTGTCTCCACCCGCGCGGGGCATTCCCTCGGCGTACCTGAGGCAGGAGAACGTGCCGAACAGCGCCCCCGCAGCCATGCCCACGGCAAAGCCCATCATGAAACCCATCTTTATTCTGTCGAAGCAGCTGGGTTGCGACTGCCCGTACGGGCCCACGGTCACAGGCATCTGGAAAAGAAAGGACAAACCGCACAGGCTTTACGGCTGTGTGTGACAGGCCCGCACGCCCACGGCGGGCCGGCCCGGGCTCGGAGCCCCCGCGCTACAGCGCTGTGCCGGCCCCCGGGCAGGAAGGGACCGACGGCCCCGCTTCGCCCCCAGCCAGCTCCCGCGAGCGCCGCGGGGCCGCCCCGGGGCCTCCCCTGTGCCCTCCCGCGAGCAGCGCCCGCGGCCCGGCCCCGGCGGCACAGCGAGCCCGGCGCGGCCTCAGCGGGGCTGGGGGCGCCGGTGCCGGAGCGGGGGGTCCCGGCGGGGCCGCCCCTCAGGGCCCGGTACCTCTCCGGGCCGCTCCGCGCTCCGCCCGCCGGCCCCGCTTCCGGCGCGCTCCTGACGGGCCGGACCGGGCCGGGCGGCCCCGTGCGCGGCCCCGCCCGCGCGCGCGCCCGC
>JAYRBT010000054.1:125343-159560 GCA_036023395.1 Myiotriccus ornatus | reverse complement strand
CAGTGGGGGCACAGGGACACGGGGCAGTGGGGGCACAGGGACACGGGGCAGTGGGGGCACAGGGACACGGGGCAGTGGGGGCACAGGGACACGGGGCAGTGGGGGCACAGGGACACGGGGCAGTGCGGGCACCCCCAGGGGCCCGAGCCCCGCCGGCAACCCCGGGCGCGGGCAGGGCAGGAGGCCGGCGGGGCTCACACCGACCCTGCGGGAGTGGCCGCGGCTGCGAGGGGCAGCAGGAGGTCAATTCGACCAAAATACCGGCCTGTCATTTCTCCTGACACTTTAAGACCTCGTATTTCTTCCGCTCAGAAGAAAGGCCAGGTTGGACGGGGCTTGGAGCGCCCTGGCCTAGGGGAAGGTGTCCCAGCCCACAACAGGAGGGTGGAACAAGATGAGCTCTAACGTGCCTTCCCACCAGTCTGTGGTTCTGTTTGCTTGGATGGTCCTGTGCTGTGATCACCTCGGTGCAGATCAGGGTTACATTCAAGGGCACAGAACACAATTGCAGACGCTGGTGTTGTCCATAATGTGTAATAAATAACCTCATTTTTTTTGAAATCTGGCCTGAGCTAAAGCGAGAGACTGCAACAGAAGTGCTGCTGATCCTGCAGTAGGGGTGCATGTCTAGAGGGGACAGAGATGCTTTTCCTGCTCTGTTTCTAAGGCTGGGTGTTTTGTGTCCTGCAGGATCCCAGGGTCCTGGACAGCATGCTCCCATACCTGACAGCCTACTATGGCAACCCCCACTCCAGGACCCATGCCTATGGCTGGGAGAGCGAGGCTGCCATGGAGAAGGCGAGGAAGGTGAGTCTTCATCTTCACGGTTGTGGTTTTCCTGCTGGCAAGGAAATTCAGTGTCGAAAGAACATCAAAATCAGTGAAGGAAAAAAGCCTGTTCTCTGTGGGCTGGATTCATCAGCTTCCTCTTTGCTTCGTTTTAGTAGATTTATTGCAAGAAAAAAAGAGAATCACAGAATATCTGGAGTTGGAAGGGACCCACAAGGATCATCCAGTCCAACTCCTGGCCCTGCACAGGCCTATCCCCAAGAGTCACCCCCTGTGTCCCAGATGATCATCCAAACCCTCCTGGAGCTCTGGCAGCCTTGGGGCCGTGCCCACTGCCCTGGGGAGCCTGTTCAGTGCCAACCACCCTCTGGGGGAAGAACCTTTCCCTGAGATCCAACCTGACCCTGCCCTGACACAGCTCCAGCCGTTCCCTCAGGCCCTCTCAGTGGTCACACAGAGCAGAGATCGGAGCTGCCCCTCTGCTGCTGCTCGTGGGGAAGCTGCAGAGCCCCAGGGCGGTCTGGCTTCAGTTTCCTGCAGCTGAACAATCCAAGTGCCCTCTGCTGCTCCTCATATGGCCCCTCAAGGCCCTTCACCGTCTTTGTAGCCTCCTCTGCACAGGCTCTGTAATGGCTTTATATCAATGGCTTTATATATTTATAATGGCCCCTCAACCTGCCCCAGGATTGAGGTGATGCTGCCCCAGTGCAGACCAGAGCAGGACAGACCCCCCTCACCCTGCTGGGCCTGAGGGCCCCCAGGACAGGGCTGGGCTTTGGGGCTGCCAGGGCACTGCTGGCTCCTGTTCCACCTGCCTCAGCCCAAATCCCTGATCCCTTTCCCCAGAGCTCTCCAGCACCTCATTCCCATCTGTACATCCAGGGTTGTCCTGTCCCAGCACTTGCCCTAATAGTGAGATTAGAGCAGCTGAAGTGGCAGAAACCAATGCTCTGTAGACAAAGATGCCTCAGGAATTTTGGTTGTGATGCTGCAGTAGTTGGGCTACTCCGTATTTTATCATTCTCCTAATCTTAGGTGTGGGTCTTTGTAATTTTTTTTTTAAAGTAATATGTAATGGGGTTTTGTCTACTTAGCTTTTTATCTCTTTTATGACAGGCTACTTCTTAATACCACTCCTGCAATGACCAGAGATTCCTTGTGTATTTTATATTAATGCAGATATTTAGACTATTGTACCTGTAGCGTAACGTTGTTAGGTATCAGCTGTAATCCCTTTGAGGCTCGAGGGGGTATTCTTGAAAACACTTTGCTTGTAAATTGCTGTGGTGAATTCACTGTATGTTTTCTTAACAAATCAACGTTGTATTTCTCTTTAAACAGCAAGTTGCAGATTTAATAGGAGCTGATTCACGGGAAATTATATTTACCAGTGGTGCAACAGAATCTAATAATATGGCAATTAAGGTAAATTTATACTGATAGTTATTTATGGTATTAAAATCATGCTCTAAAGAACTCTATGCATCTTCGAACAGTTTAAGTGGAGTAGGTAGCAAATATTTGCATTCCTGGATCTACTCCTTGTGATCCTCTGTTACACATGTGGAGGAAATGCATGGAGGAATGTTTTAGTGCACAGGACATGTTTTTGAGGACAGTTTAAAATATTCAGTGTTTATCTTACATGCACTAAATACAACATTTCTGCTTATGTAATTAAAATCTTCATCGTGAAATACAGTGGACATGCTGATTAGGATCTTTTTTCTGACAAAGCCTGGGTTGTGTTTTAACCTTTACTATGTGGTTGTTCAGACTCGTCAGTGTATATGACTCCACGTAAAATGAATTACAACAAAGTAATGATTTCTTGCTTCCAATCATGGCTTTCTTCAGTGGTCTGATGGCCAATTTCTTGTTCCTGGGTTGTGCCTGACAGGGTGTTGCAAGGTTCTATAAATCCAGGAAGAAGCACATAATTACTACACAAACAGAGCACAAGTGCGTGTTGGATTCTTGCCGCTCCTTGGAAGCAGAAGGTTTCCGGATCACGTACCTACCTGTTAAAAAAAATGGGCTCGTAGATTTGAAGGTAAGTTGTTACTGACAGACAGAAACTGAAAACAGAAGAAGTTTTTGCTTCAAATTACTGCTCAAGAGGACCTTGAGTCCGTTGTGACCTGTTAGTCACAACTTCTGTCCCTCTGAATCTTTCACCAGGAGCTGGAGGCTGCATTCCAGCCAGACACAAGTTTGGTTTCTGTAATGACTGTGAATAATGAAATAGGAGTAAAGCAGCCAATTCGTGACATTGGTAAGTACTGTGTGGCTTCCAGAAGCCAGCTGAAGTTGCTTCTGCTTCATTTTAGTTGATATTTCAGCCCCAAGTGGTACTGATGCAAAAGATGAGGTGTAATATAGTTAAGGAATAAATAACAATTTAAGTATTTAAAAATAAAAACATAATGTAAATAAATAATACTTCTGTCCCAAATAAAAACTGATTTTAAAAGGGAAATAAGAATGAAATTCACTGCTTTCACAGTGAGCACTACAGCAATTATAGCCTTGTATAGATCAGCTGCAGTGTTTCCAGTTTCATTCTGAAATGAATGTTGAATGAAAAAATTGCACAGAATACCTGGCCAGATTAAGATTATATAATATAACAGTTTATTGAGCACTTGTAGTGTTTAAGAGCAGAAATGTGCAGGATTTGGGGAGGGAGGGGGCACCACCCTTCCCCTCGGTATTGCCATACACAGTCATGAACGTTGGTTTGGAGGCCAAAAGGCTGCTGAAGAGCCAGGTTTCTGGAACAGGAGGCAGGGAGGGGGTGAACCAGGCTCTGAGCAGGCAGCTGGAGTGACAGAGACCTCAGAGCAGTTGAAAGGGAGACCCTGGAGAAGCAGGGTGATTGGAGCAGGGAGGGTGAAGGGGTTCCTGCACACCCTGGATCCCTCAGTGAGTTGCTGATGAGATTCCCAATGACAGTAACAAAACATACACCCCCCCCCTTCTGTCCTGCTTTAACCCCAGGCAACCCCCAAGCCCCAGCAGCTCACTCACTCCAGATAGGATTAGAAGGGTAAAAGCCAAAGAACTCATGGGTTGAGATGAGGACAGTGTAATGGGGAAAGCAAAAGCCATCACACAAAGCAAAACAAAACAAAGAATTGATTCCCTGTTTCCCACAGTTGGGCAGGTGTTCAGCACCTCCAGGAGAGCAGGGCCTCATCCCATGGAACAGTGACTTGGGAAGAGAAACCCCTTCACTCTAAACGTTCCCCCCTTCCTCCTCCTTCCCCCCAGCTTTATATACTGATGTCATATGGTCTGGAATATCCCTTGGGTCACTGTGGGTCCTTGGCTGTACGTGTGGCAGTACGAGAAGCAGAAAAGACCTTGGCCCTGTGTAAGCCCTGCTCAGCAATAACAACATCACTGTATTATCAGCCCTGTGTTCAGCACTAATCCAAAACAGCCCCATCCCAGCTGCTGTGAGGAAAGTTAACTACCAAAACCAGCACATGTGAAAACATTGGTGACAGGCTCAGGTGGTAATAATGAGCATGTGTGACAATTCTGAGAACATTTTCAAGGCCAAGCGTTGCAAAACTTGGAGAGTAGAGGAAATGACATAAAAATACTTGGCAAATATAAATGTAAAAGTAAGGCTAGTTTATGCTGGAGTGGTGTTGGGAAGAAAAAGAATCAAGAAAAAGCCATTTTTGTCCAGCTGTGGAGTCATCTCTGTGTGCAAACTTTGATGTCTCATGCAACCATTTGTTCTTAAACTTGGTAGGTGTGAGTTTGGAAACAATCTCACTTCTTAAGAGCAGTAGACTTTTTAACTTCTCAGCTGAAGGAATTCACCATAGTCTTGCCTGCCTAAACCTGTGCCAAGGCATCAGCTACAGTAGTCCCTGCACAGCTTTATTTCCTTTACAGCCAATTCCCTGTAAAGGAAACATCACAGTCCTTTGTCGCCTCAGAACTGGTCCCTCCTGTTGTTTAGATTCGCTGATGCTTGAGATGCATTGTTGGAATCCTTGGGATCGTGGCAATTGGATAAGATAATGTGGTTTGCCTCGGTGTCTTTGATGCAGGTGAGATCTGCCGTGAGCGGAAGGTTTTCTTCCACACGGATGCTGCACAGGCAATTGGTAAAATTCCTATGGATGTGAACGACATGAAAATTGATCTGATGAGCATCAGCGGCCATAAAATTTATGGGCCAAAAGGTACTCACTGAAGTGCTTTCTAGGGGATTGTTTCCATGCCTGACTTAAGCTACCTGCACAGGGTGTGAAGTCAGAGCTGTTTGTCATGGTGCCAGCTGTAGAAAACTGCTCTAAGACTGGTGTCGGGTGGGCTTTGGAGCAGCTCAGGCACTTAGAGCTGCAGCAAGTGGATCTTCAGGGCTGATGGGTTGAGGTGGCTTCACTGAAGGAAGAAACTGTGGTGTCTAATGGTGGCAGCTTTGCAGCAGGGCCTTTTCAGGAGCTTGGTGTGAGGCAGAACTGGTGCTGAAATGGTTGAACTGCAATCTTTGGGTTATAGGGCAAAGTTTAGACACAAATGTTACTTGCAATGAGGAGACCAAAAGATAACTGGAAAGTTTAAATTCTTAAAGAGTTTGGTTGTTTTCTACTTCCAATGGCTTCTTTCCCACAACTCTGTTTATGCATTCTTCTTTGCAGAATGGGGTTTAAAATCCAACTATGGATTTTCTAGTTGGCTCCCAAATACTAAAAGTCCAGGTATTATTGCTGTCACGGCCCATTTAGTTTGTGACAGTGGGTTTAGAAAGCCAGAAATCAGGTTTGCTGTATTCTATATGCTCTTGAGAAACAAAAGGCAAAATTGTTGTTTTGCAGTATGCCTTTTTTTTCTGTGCAAGCTCTCCTGAGAGCTGAAGACATTATCTCTGGACAAGGACTAAGTTCTCAGCCAGTAGCTTTGGACAAATGACAGACATAAATTTTCACAATTTATTGTGGCTGGAATTTGCAGCTGTTCTTTCCATGTGACAGTCACTCAGTAGGAGCACCAGGGCACATGAAAATTGGGTTTCTAGGCGAGGAGAGGGTGAGATTGACTGGCTGTCAAAACTGGCTCATCTAATCTGCCCACTGCAAATTGCTACCACTGGTGAGTCTTCCTAATGAGAAGAAAGGGAGAGAACTCCTGGGACTGGTGTGGGCCTGGTAATCCAGGGAAAGGAGTTGGAAGTCAGTAAGGGACCTTTATCAGTGAATGAGATATCTGCACAAAAAAACTTGATTGCAAGGGGATGAACTTCAGCTCTGCATGGGAATTGTGGGAAGGAAGGGAAGAGAAGAGTCCCTGGGTGGCTGAAGCACAGTGCAAAACCTGAGATCCTATGGCTGAAGCTCTGGCAGCCTGAACGTGAGCAGTGGGAACAAACACCATTTCCTAGAAAATAATACTATTCTGTACTTGTTCACTACATTTTTCTCCAGTTAAGTGTCCAAATGTGTGTTTGCTGGGGAAATAAGGAGTGTGACCAAACCTTGGAGTCCCTGTGTATAATTTCAGAACTGTGGGCACGTGGTAAAACAGCTCTCCTTGTTCCCAAGGGGTCGGTGCTCTGTACGTTCGCCGCCGCCCGCGCGTCAGGCTGGAGCCCCTGCAGAGTGGGGGAGGCCAGGAGAGGGGGCTGCGCTCTGGGACTGTGCCCACCCCTCTGGCAGTGGGCCTGGGGGCAGCCTGTGAGGTGGCACAACAAGAGATGGAGGTATGTGCAAGAAGGTACTTGTCCTGGGTTCCAGAAAACGATACAACAGCACCGCTTAGGGCTTGGATTCCTTAGGTCTTCTTCTGTCCATGTGCCTCAATTAAATTTGCTTCTCATGCTTTAGCATCTCTGAAACGATAAGTCATGTTTACATAATGTGTAGTGAAAAAATAAGCCTTCCTAGTTCATTATTGTACCTATAATAGGTAAGCTCATGTTCTCTGCAGCTTTGCAATGAAGAATTTATTTTCTTTTTTCCTAGCTTGGGCAGTAAAGTTTATTTGCTAGGTCTGGTGTCTGAGCCTTTGTGGGCACCAATGCCTTCCTTACAGCTGGAATGTAAAAATCCTTAAGTACAGTGCCAGTGGGATGCACGGGCCAGATATCTGCACACACAGGATCAAGCTTCTTCCCAGGAGACAGGCAGAATTCCACCATCTGAGCTGGGCGGTTATGGAAGCTGAGGCCAGAGAGCCTGCAGAGTCCAAATTCTGCACAAGCCTCAGCTCTGGATTCTCTTCCTTGCCTGGCAGAGTCCTGGCATTTTGAAATCAACTGATAGCCTGGTTTTCTTCTAAAGCTTTTTCAAATGTGCAAACAAGCATGAATTGTGTTGTGCTCCTGCGGCTGGTTCTGTGTGCCAGGGCAGGTCCCAAACCTTGCTGCTCTCTCGGTGCCAGCGAGCTCACTCTGCAGTGTAGAACAAGACGCTGCACGTGGGCAGTTCTCACCGTGCAGGTTACTGCTGGTGAAAGCTGAGCTCACACTGGTTTGTCAGTCCATCTCTGGTACAGTTGGAGAGCTGGGGAATAAGGAGCAACTTGCAATAATAGGTGCCCTTTCTTGTGGTGCAAAATGCATCATGTTGTGCATTACCTAACTTGTCTTTAAACACAACTCTGTGCTTTTATGAACGGCAGTTTGGCAGCTTGTATATGTAGATCTTTCTGCATGGTTTGTGGCACCTTTGAAGACTGAGCTAGCCAGGAGCCAGGTGGTTATTCTCTTTTGAAACACTCACTAGGGCAGGCAAAGTTTGCCAGTTTAAGTTCCAGCTGTGTTTTTTGCCCTGCCTGGCCAACCCCAGTTCCTCAGGGCTGCTCGCAGCCGGCGACACGCAGCAGTGAGTGAGGTCAGGATGCCCACTTTCTTACATGGGTCTCCTCTGGTTTCTTTGTTAGTATGACCATAAGCGAATCTCACAACTGGCAGAACGACTGGTGACCAAAATAATGCGTGAAGTGCCTGACGTGGTGATGAACGGAGACCGGGAGCATCGTTACCCAGGTAACGGAGCCCTCCGAGCTGCCTGCGCTCCGTGCTCCTGGCCAGGGCTGAAGAGTGCAGGTGATGCAGGGCCTGCCATGCAGGGGAGGATTTGCCTGAGGTGTCAGTTGATGGATTTTTTTTTTTTCTATTTTGTTTATTTCTGTGTAGGATGCATCAATTTATCTTTTGCATATGTGGAAGGAGAGAGTCTTCTGATGGCTCTGAAAGATGTGGCTCTGTCTTCAGGAAGGTAGGTGGAAGGTATGGGAGGGGTAGCAGTATGTTTTGGAGAGCAAACAGCATCTGCTAATGGAGGTAAAGGCTAAGGAGTGGTCTCTTCTGTGCCCCATATTTGCATATTCAGTTAATGAGTCAGCCTGGCATTGATTGCATTCTAAGGTGGTATTTAAGGGGCACATTTCTACTGAAGGTCAAATTTACTCATCCTGCAAGAAAAAACCAAACAAAACCACGAACACAGCAAACCCAAAACAAAATCCAAACAAACCCACCCCACAAAACCCAACCTACAAATTTCTACCTGTCAGCCCCAGCTTTGCAGACTGATTACCTGTGATCTGAGTAGCCTTGGCTTGTACTGGTGATACTGTCATTCTAAAGGCCACCAGCATTTGAGCAGCTTCTGTCCTTCAGCAGGATTTAACTGCAGTCTTGTGAGGCTGGGCAAGTATCTGAGTTAAATCAGCTCATAGTCCCTGTGTTAAATGCAACAGCACAAAGAAAGTGGCATTTGCTTTTATGGAGTTCTGCTGACTACAGGAGTGATGAGTAACCTCTCTGTTATCAAGGCACTCCTGATGTTTATGATGATAGGAATGGAGTGTGAGGATGCCCCTTCCTTCTCTCACCTTTGAGAACAAAGCAGTCAGCATATCCTAATTAGAAACAGGTTGGCACGATGAACAGGGAGAACAAGTCTGCACATGACTGTGTCTGACTTGTGTCATGTGAAGATCTCTTCTGAGTCTCTGCTTTGTGCACCAGGGAGCTGTAAACAGCTCTCATTTGTGCTGCATGTGGCTGCCTGTTAAAACTGAGTCCCAGGACGTAACCAGTTTTCCCTACTGCTTCAAGGTGAAAGTTTTCTCTGCTGGCAGCTGTAACTGGATCATCTTGCTCTGAATTCCTCTGTGCACTGTTTTTCATTTATTTGTTCTGCTGCCAAACAGCAGCTTGTGAAGTCTTCCTTTTTCCTTATGTGCCTGGTGTGTAACCTTCTCTGGATAGTTCTATCTTGGCTCCTTTGTCTTTTTGTCACAGCCTTTACTTCAGCTACCTCCTAATCTGCATTCCCCCTGCCTCTGTGTGGCATTGTGTTCATTCTTGCTGCATTATCTGTGTTCTCTCCTTCCCTTATGCTCCTAATTTATTACCCCCATTTCCCTTTAATGCCTGCCCCTTCTATTCTTTTTTTCTTCATCAGCAGAAATACCACTTTTCTTGCTTGTATTACGGTGGTTTCTGAGAGACTGGGGAAGCTGGTACAGGTTGTTGTAAAGAGTCACAGTAATAAGAAACGTCTGTAAGTGACGTGTTCTTTGCTGGAGGAGGTTAGTGCAGCGTTAATTCAGTGTAGGATGTGCCTGTGAGCAGAAGTGTGACATTTCCCTGCCTTCCCTTTCCCAGTGCTTGCACCTCAGCCTCTCTGGAGCCTTCTTATGTTCTGCGGGCGATCGGAACAGACGAAGACTTGGCTCACTCGTCCATAAGGTGTGTGGAGTGGGCTGCCCTGATGTTTCCACGTGTTCTTCTGTTCTGATTGAAGTAGGTGGATTTGTTCCACCTCTCCACATGCAAATTACTGTGGTCCTTACTGGTTTTCCTTTGGTTTAGGTTTGGCATTGGTCGTTTCACTACAGAAGAAGAAGTGGATTATACAGTGCAGAAGTGCATACAGCACGTGAAGAGGCTGAGGGAAATGAGGTGAGCCATCCTCTCACTGAACACCAGGACTTCTTAGGGGTCATAATCATGGGAAGAGTTGGATTTAGTTGAAAGTAATGGTTTTCTTGAAAATCTGGTGGTGTTTCTGTAAATCAGCAAGCAGTGTCCCCAGAGTGGGTGATGGGCCTGATCTTAGTAGAGACACAGTGGAAGGGAAACAAACCTGAAATCAAACCTTTTCACAGATCCTGCCTTTGTCAGAGAAAGAATACGAGTAGGGCAAGCACTTAGGGCAGTACCTAGAAGGTTCTAATGCAGAGATGGCATTACTGAGTTACTGTATTGACAAGTTGGTTTATTCTGAAAGTCGTGACTCGTCTGGACAGTGAAAATGTGAGGGCTCAGCCTGGGCAAAGAGATACCTCCTGATTGCTCGTGTAATCAATCAAATTGTCTGGTTATTGTTGTTGATGATGTCCTGTGCATTTTGGGTAGCCCTCATTTTTCTGCTTTCTTCACAGCCCCCTCTGGGAAATGGTGCAGGATGGCATTGACCTCAAAAGCATTAAGTGGACTCAGCACTGAGAAAACGTCACTATCCTTGGACTAGATGTGGATTAAAATGTATTTTTCTGTACATTCTTGAGCAAATTATGCAGCACTTCTGTTTTCTGACACTTGCAGTTTGATGGGAGAACTGTGCTTTCCGATCACAAAGTCTAAGAAGCCAAAAATGAAACTAGTCTTTATCATGCAGAAAGGCAGGCTGATCCAACACCCACTGCGTTTCCACTGACACACAGAAGTTTATGCGAAAATGTGATTTATTTGGGAATGTATTTTCTGAGAAAATTAAATCAGCAGGTTCCTCCCAGGCCAGTGTAATCCTGGCAAGGGGTTGTTGCATCTCAGTGTAACTCATCCCAAGTCGTTGTGTTTGCAGCACAGACCCGGTGCCGCTTTGCTGTGTTTGAGGGGGGTGTCCTGCACAGCAGTTGGGCTTTGCCTCTCTTTGTCCTGTACTGCTGCAAGTTCTAAATAGGAAGATGCTTGGCATCTCTAGAGGAAAGGGATGTCTCAGTGTGGCTATGTGCCTTCACAGATAAGTTGTATGTGCAGTTAAGAACAATTTTCTTCTGAAATTAAGTATTTTTGGCTGTTTTTCCTGGGTTTTATCTTTTTTGTGTGTGTGTGCATTAATCCAAACGATCCTTCTGTGTTGCAGAGTTTATGATACAATCATGATGCACTTTGCTGTCCCCTCCAGTGGTTTTCTTCCATGCAATTTTGCCTGAGTAAAGAAAGAAAAGTGACCTGGCTGGGGGAGGGGATAGGCAGGATATGTCAGCTTTGATGGCAGCAGCAGTTTGGTGGGAGCACGAGTGGTGGAGGTGGTGGGGAGAGCAGACACGGTGCAATGTCTGAAGTTTGTGGGGTTTGTGGGTTTTTTTGTCGTTTTTTTCTCCCCTTGTGTGAGTCCTTTGGTGTTACTTGGTTTGCCTGTGGGCCCTCGGCTTCTGTCAGTGCAGGGAGCTGTGCCCGGCTGAGCCTGTATATCTTGTCTGAGAAAACAGGTGGCTTTGGAGCTTCTCTGTCTCACAGACTGTACTGTCTGACTGGAGACCAGGAGTCCATTCCCTGCACGTGCTGGGGGAAGTGTCTGTTAAAAAGGGTTTGATGAGATTAATTCATAGCAGTGTTTCTCCTCTCTTACCTTTGGTGATCTTTCCAGTAGGGAACTGAAGCCTGGATGACAAAGTGCCTTTCTTTCAGTGCACAAGCAAATAGCTCTCGAGTGAGTTGTGTGATTGATGGATGCTGTGTTTGGTGCACCCCATGGACAGTACCTTCTCTTTGGGATGGAATCTACCTCGAGGATCAACTGTGTCGTGTAAAAGCCAAAGCTGAGTCTCACAAGGCGGATTGTGTTACAGAAGCTTGTGCTTTTTTTTGTTACTAAGGACAGATTTAGTTGTTTGTAATGGAAAGCTAATCCTCAGTTGTTCTATTTGAAATTATTAGCTTTAGCAGTTTTACTGTTGTAGTGCTGGCACCTTATATTTTGTCACATTTTTAAAATATCATATGCATAAATAGGTTTTAGCAGTGTTGTATGGACTCTCTTTTATCCTTGGGCCATATATATTTTCTGGATTAAGCATGTGGTAACGCTTTCCCCAGCATGTTTTAGAACTATATGTTTATGAAATTGTTCTTTGTCTTTCAAGAATGATTAAAAATTATAGGTAAGACTTAAAGTTGGCTACTGTCAGTCTTTTCTGATGCACCTTTTTGGGTGAACCTTGCAGCACCACCACTAAGTTGCTAAATTGCAGCTTTCATCGGGGAACAGGGGAAGATAAACTCCTGACTTTCTGCAAACACTGTTAGAAGTTCGCTGTCAGCAAGATTACATTTGACTTTTGAAGTGTCATTCTTCTCAAACTCTGTGCCTGATCAGGGCTAATTTTTAAAAAAAACTCAAATAGCTTAAACTGTGATTATTTTGAGAAAAGGGACCCCCGAATCTTGCAGATTCTGAGCACTTCTTATGTGCTAAGATCTAAAGTACAAATTCTACATGTAAAGTTTTGGGAAACTCATTCATAGTGGTAACAAATGTTTGTTTGAAAACGTTTATGGGACAAGATGAGGAAAAATGTATAGTGGAGATACTTTTCTCCGTGACAGGAAGAAGTAATGGCAAGGATGAACATCCAGTTTATCCCACTGAGTGCACTTCAAGCCTTTGCGGGAGGGGATCTTCCGTCCATCCCACTTTGATGCCAGTGGCATCTCCAGAGCCTGGAGAGGAGTCCCAGGTCCCAGGAGAGCAGCTGGAAGGGCAGCACAAGGGAATTCCAGCGGCCTCGTGGGGGTGGGAAGGGGAGGCCACTTAAACGTCTGTGCAGAGGAGCATCCCCTGGGGAATGAACAAGAGGAGTTAGAGCCGTGCACGTACCTGCAGGGCTGTGATCTTACGAGCAGCAGGGAGAGGTGGTGGGATGGCTCCTGTGACTGCAGGGCTGGAATGGAACGTACAGGCTCTTCGGGAAGGACCGGCAGGAGAGAAGAGGAAGATCCGTTGCCCTCTGTCTGACCAGCTGGAGTGCCTGGAGCTCCACCTGGGGATGGATGAGGGAGCTGACTAAAGAGCTTAGGAGTCAGGATTAAGGGAGGGATAGGTGACATCAGCTATCAGGGATAGGTGGGAGTCTGGTACTGGCCACCTGACCAGGGAGACTGAGCCAACAAGGCCCTCTACAGAGAAAGAGGAACGTTGTCATGTTCACAAGCCCTGGTCCTCGTGGGGGACTTCAACTACCCTGACACTGGGGGAACAACCCAGCAGGGCACAGGCAATCTGGGAGGTTCCTGGAATGTGTGGATGACAACTTGCTTCTCCAGGTGATGGAGGAGCCAGGGAGGATGGGGGCTCTGCCACCTTATTACCTGCGAGTACAGGCCTGGGCTGCAGTGGCCATGAAACGGGGCAGTTTGAGATCCTTGGGGCACTGAGGATGCCCTGGACTCACTGCCCTGGGCTTCAGGGGAGCAGACTTTGGACTCCAGGGATCTGCTTGGTAGAGTCTGTAGGATAAAGCCCTGCAGGGAAGAGTCCAGGGAAGCTGGTTGATACTCAAGGATCACCTCTTCCAGGCTCAGAAGTGATGCATCCCAACAAAGCAGAAGTCAGGCAGAAACACCAGGAGGCCTGCACAGATGAACAAGGAGCTCCTGGACCAACTCAAACACAAAAGGGAAGGATGCAGAAGGTGGAAGTGAGGACAATTAGCCTGGGAGGAGTACAGAGAGGTGGTTCGACCAGCCAGGAATCAGGTTAGGAAAGCTAAAGCCCTGGTGGGATTAAACCAAGGGTAGTAAGACAAGCTTCTACAGATACCTCATTGATCAAATGAAGAGTAGGGCAAAAATGGTCCTCTCCGGAACAAAACGAGAGGTGTGTTTTACTGGGACACGGAACAGGCTGAGATACTCCCAGACTTTTGCTTTGGTCTTCACTGGCAAGTGCTCCAGCCATACCACCCGAGTCACAGAAGGCAGAGGCAGGGACTGGGGGAATGAAGAACCACTCCTGGAGGAGAAAATCGAGACCATTCAAGGAACCTGAAGGTGCACAAGTCCATGATGAGTTGCAGCTGTGGGTCCTGAGGGAACTGGCTGATCATTATCCATCAGTTTGAAAGCTGTGGCAGTCCAGTGAAGTTTTCAGTGACTGGAAAATGGAAAACATAACCCCCATTTTTTAAAGGAGAAATAAGACCTGGGGAACTACACCTGCCTGATTGACTGTCCGGCAGTTCTGTCTGCTGTGATGTCACTCATGGGCCAACTGTTTCTAGTCCAATTTTTTCTGCTAACGTGTGTGCCCTATGCTTTGAAATGATAGAGTTTCCCAAGGCTGAGTCCCAAAAAACTGCCCTAAGAGATGTCTACCATGGACAGCTTTGATGACATTTCAGGCTGCTGAATAAGGTCCTGCACTGCGAGGAAGCAAATGCCAGTTTTTAAAACAGACAAGCTGAGTGGCTGGGAGGACTGATCCCTCTGACAGCTGATGTTCCCCCGATCTGTCCAAATCAGAGTCATAAAAAAAGGCTGCTACAAGATGCTCTTGTAAGAAGCAAAGCTCATATTAATGAGCAATCAGAGGGGTTCTGTGCTGAGTAGGCACATGTTTGATTGTAAAGAGTAACTATACAGGATCAATAAGGGACATCATAGCTGGCTGACAGGTTTTAAGTAGAGATGGGGATGAGAAATGCAGGGAGTATTTCTGGGAGGCATCTGTGAGCTTTACTTTAAAATGTCCTGTGTAAATTTTCTTGCCCTTCTTCAACTTTGGTTTAGGTGGAGGACACAGATAAATTAGTGTGCTCCCAATGGTTTCCTAGTACTGAATAAAGGCAAATCCTATTCATTTCTAATGCATTTTTTCTCTGCCTGCCTTCCCCCACATGCATGTTACAGGCATCACATTGGACACTATTACTCATGATCCCTGTCCTTTAATCTTCTGCCTATCAGTGCTTTGCTTTCCACAGACACTTTCCTCCTGCTGTTGGTAAGTAACTGCATCGTGCAGCTGACTCTTCTTTGATACTCAAAGCCACTTGGCACGATCCTAACACTAATACTGGTAGTAATACCAGTCCAGGATCTTGTTCCCTCTCATCCGTTTTTATAACAAATCTGCTTCTGTTAATCTTGAGTGAACTGGGCATTCTTTGCCTGTGAAAATTTAGGTACGGCTGAGAAGGCAGTTGGAGACTTGTTGGTATAGTCTGTCAAAGGCATCTGTTCAACACTTTGCTCCGAGGTGCAGCTCAGACCAGGACACTGGAGGTGCAAGGACATGTGCTGGGCTGCAGGTGCTGTCCAGGGCAGCAGGATTAGCTCTTCACCGGGCCTTCATGGAGGCTGTGCAGCCACAGTCCGGAGGTCCACTGAGGATTTTGGAGTTTGGTTCTGTTTTTTTTTTTTTTTTTTTTTTTCTGTCCACACAGTAAACATCACAAGTCTCTTCACCTGACCTTATTTGAGCAACAAAAAGCAACATGGTAACTCAACACATTCCCCAAAAGCTAAAAAGTCTTAGTTTCCTTCTGACCTGGGACTTTCCAGCGCTGCCCTTTTGTTACCCAAAGGGGCCGGTGCAGCCCTGAGCTGCAGGTGCTCCTGCCACCCCTCACTGCCACCATAAATACCAAATAGAATACAAAATCTGTAAACCCGGGGAGGATAGGGAGGAGATAAGCGAGTGTGGGCTGTTTCTTGGGAGGGGGTGAGGGTGGTAAAGCAGAGTTTGGGAGTAGAAAGAGGGAATATACATGGAAACAAAGGCTGGGGCAGGGGGTTATTGTGGTGCTGAGCACACCCATCGCAGTCCGGCCCTGCTTCCTGTTGAGGGGTGTGAAAGGACAGAGTTAACCGAACTGCTGAGCCCCAAATCCGCTGCAGAGGGAGGCGGTGGTTTATTTGGATCCGTTTCTCACAGAGGAGTCCCCAGGGGGGTTCCATGGGGAATGGCCGGTGCTGCCGTGCCCGTGTCCTCAGCGCTGGAGCGCCCGCGGTCCCTCCGCTCAGGGCACTGTGTGGTCATCGCGGCTGCGTTCGGTCAGGCCAAGGATAAACGCGGCACGGGGCATCGGCCCAGGGGAACCTTTCATTTCAATCCTGCGACTTGCTCCTAAGTGAAGAAGTCAGCCGCTCTCAGGGTTCTTCTGTTCGCTTGAAGCTCAGTGCCCTCTTCAAGTCCGCTCTCGCTCGGCGGCGCCGTCAGTGCCTGTCAGCAATGGGCACCCGGCGCGGTCCGGGGGCTGTCGCTGTCGCGGACCGGGGGCTGTCGCTGTCGCGATCCGGGGGCTGTCGCGATCCGGGGGCTGTCGCTGTCGCGGTCCGGGGGCTGTCGCTGTCGCGATCCGGGGGCTGTCGCGATCCGGGAGGGTCGGGCCGGCGCCGCTCCCGCCCCGCCGCCCTGAGGGGCCGCCCCCGCCCCGCGCACGCGCCGTCCCCGCGCGCGCGGCCCCGCCCCCCCGCGCCGCATCGCGGCGGCCATTTTGTGCGGCTGCGGTGGGTGCGCGGGGCTCGGGCGCCGCGGGCCCGGGCGGGGCGGCTCCGTTCTAACCCTTTTTCCCGTACAGATCCCTCGGTAAGAGCGCGGCGGGGGGTCCCGGTGCGGGTCTAGGGGGTCCGGAGGCGGCCGCGAGGAGGGTGGGGGTGCAGGGACCAGGAGCTGGAGGGGGCGGGGTGGGGAGCCCGGGAAAGGGCCCGAGGCGTCGGGGAAGGGCCGGTGCGGGTGGGGCCGGCGCAGGGCCCGGGCCGCGGTGTTTGGAGCTCCGCCCGACAGGGGCTGCCCGCCCCCGGTCCCTCCCCGGTCCCTCCCCGTGCCGCCCCCGGGACCGCCCCCCCGGTGCCGCCCCTTCGTCCGGTCCCTCCCCGGTCCCTCCCCGTGCCGCCTCCCGTGCCGCCCCTTCTCCCGGTCACTCCCCAGTCACTCCCCGGTACCTCCCGGTGCCGCCCCTTCGCCCGGTCCCTCCCCGGTGCCGCCCCCCGCCCGGTGCCGCCATGCCGCTCCCGGTGTTGCTGCTGCGGGCGGCGGGCGCTTGGACCCGGATCCGACCGACCTCCACCCCGGGGCGAAGGTACGGCGCGGAACGGGGGGTCCCGCGAGGGTCCCAGACTTCCGATTCCCTTGAGAGGGAGGGGAAGGAACCCAAATTCGTGGTGAACAGAATCTGGACTTTGGGGTCCCGGGGGAGCAGGGGGGCTGTGGAGGGATCAGGGCTCCCAGGGAGTTCAGGGGTGCGTGGACATCCCGGGGCAGTGTGGGGGGGGATGTCGGGGAGGGCGCGATACAGGGACAGGTACTGGGGAGCCCCAGAAGGATCCTGGACTCTTTGCAGTGGGGGGAGCTCAAACTGCAGTCCCGGGATGTCCCGGGATCTCAGACTCACAAGTCCCTTGGGTGGTGGGGGACCCCAGCTCTTGGTCCGGGGATGGTGGGAGGAGCGGGGACTCAGGGATCATGATGGGTCCCTGAGGATCCCCGAGGGTCCCGGTGGGCATCTGGACTCCTGGATCTCTTGAGGGGTGAACCCCAACTCTTGGTAGGGTGTGGTGAGCCTGGACCCTGGAGTTGCGAAGGGTCCCGGCAGGGTACTGAACTCCTGAGTCCCACTGTGGTGGGAGCTGGGACTCTGGGGTCCCGGGGGATCTCTGGTAGTCCGTGGAGGCTGGGAGGCGGGTCGAGGCTCCCGGGGCCCCAGAAGCAGGAACAGGGGGAGCAGCAGGAGCGGGGTTGGGGTCTCCCTGCGCCAGACAGCCCCAGGTGGTGGGGGGTGCTGGCCCTGCTGAGGGTCTCCAGGCTCCCTGGGGCTCCCCCCATTGGGACACCCCATACTCACTCCTCTCCCCAGTTTCAGGTATGGGGGGGGCCGCCTGGGTCTGGCCAGGCCCCCCTGGCTGCCCCCCCGGCTGCCCCCTGCGCCCCCCGCCCCCCTGGCCTCCCGGTGCCTGCTCCTGGCTGGCTCAGCCACAGGCTCTGTGGTGCTGGGGCTGCTGGGCACGGCCGCGCGCTGCCAGGAAGCCACTGTCCCTGCTGGCCCCACGGTCCCTCCTGGTGTCCCTGAGCCCGTGGAGCCCCCCCTGGAACCCCCCTTCAACTGGCAGCTGTTCTGGACCTTCCTGCGCCCGCAGCTCCTGGCGCTCTCAGCCGCTGTCGTGGTGAGCAGGGGCGGGCGGGTGGCCACGGTCCCCTCCTCCCCACTGTCCCCGTGTCACAGCTGTGCTGGGGGGTGGCACATGCTGTCCTGGTGCCACAGCACAATGGCCAGGGGCATGTCCCAGTGCTGGGGCATGATGGCCACTGTCCCATTGCCATGGTGTGACACCCACCGTCCTGGTGTCACAGCATGACAGTCACTGTTCCACTGCCACAGCGTAATGGCCACGGTCCTTGTGTAGTGGTATTGCACCTGCTGTCCCCATGCCACAGTGTGACAGCCGCCGTCCTGGTGCCATGGTGTGACGGCCACTGTCCCAGTGCCATGGCCTGACACCTGCTGTCCCTGTCCATGTCCCCGCAGCTGGCGCTGGGCGCGGCCCTGCTCAACGTGCGCATCCCGGTGCTGCTGGGGCAGCTGGTGAACGTGGTGGCCCGGTGTGCCCGCGGACATGTCCCCACGTACCTGCGGGAGGTACAGCGCCCGGCCCTGCGCCTCCTCGCCGTCTACTGCCTGCAGGTGAGTGGTGACCTCCCTGAAGGGCAGGTGCTGGGGGGCCCCAGGGGTGCCTCCATCCCTCCTGACTTCCCCTCCCACAGGGGCTGCTCACCTTCGGGTACATCGCGCTGCTGGCGCGTGTCGGTGAGCAGGTGGCCGGCAACATGCGCAAGGCGCTCTTCACCACCCTGCTCAGGTAACCCAGGGGGACGGGGGCAAGGGGAGAGCAGGGGGAGCAGGGACCCCCACCCACCGCTCCCCCGGCAGGCAGGACGTGGCCTTCTTCGACGCCACACGCACAGGGCAGTTGGTGACGCGGCTGACGGCCGACATCCAGGAGTTCAAGTCCTCCTTCAAGCTGGCCATCTCCCAGGTGAGGTCAGGCCTGTCCTGGGTGAGCCTGGTGGCCCCCTGGCCCCCAGTCCCCCCACCTACCGCATTCCCCACCCCAGGGCCTGCGGAGTGGCACCCAGACTGCTGGCTGCTTCGTGTCGCTGTACCTGCTCTCGCCCAAGCTCACAGGACTCTTGGTTGTGGCGCTGCCGGTGCTGGTGGGCACTGGGGCCTTCATTGGCGCCTTCCTCCGCGGCCTCTCCCGCCAGGCACAGGAGCAGGTAACTATCACCTGCCCCCAAAGCCCAGCCCTGCCACCCCCGGGGTCCACAGCTGGGGGTGTCCCCACTGTTCCTCCTCTCCCCACAGGTGGCCAAGGCCACCGTGGTGGCAGACGAGGCGCTGGGGAACGTGAGGACCGTACGCGCCTTTGCCATGGAGGAGCAGCAAGCAAGGTAAGGGAAAGGGTGGAGGGCTTGGGGGCGGCAAGGGGCAACGGGCAGCAGTGGGGACCCCAGCCTGTCCCTGTCCCAGGCTGTTCTGTGCCGAGGTGGACCGCTCTGGCCAGCTGAGCGAGCGGCTGGGGCTCGGCATCGCCGCCTTCCAGGGGCTCTCCAACCTGGCACTCAATGGTGAGTGGGGGCCATGGGATGGGACCTGGGGGCTGTGGGTCAGGACCACTTCCAAACACCACCTCTGTCCCCCACCCCACAGGCATTGTACTGGGAACCATCTTTGTCGGCGGCTCCCTGATGGCAGGGGACGAGCTCTCGCCAGGTGACCTCATGTCTTTCCTGGTGGCCTCGCAGACAGTGCAAAGGTCAGGGCAGGGCCTGGTGTTGCCCCAAGTACCCCCAGTGCCCCCCATTCCGCATAGCCTGCGCTGGCACAGACCTGAGTGCAGCCTCTCCCCTTGTGCACCCCAGGTCCTTGGCCAACATCTCCATCCTGATGGGGCAGGTAGGTGGGGCAGGGGCTTCTGGCACCCCCCAGGGCTGGCGGTCTGGGTCTGGGAGTCTGATGGTGCTCCCACTGCTCCCCTGCAGGTGGTGCGGGGTCTGAGTGCCGGCGCCCGTGTCTTCGAGCTGCTGACACTGGAGCCCCTCGTGCCTCTGCAGGGGGGGGGATCCATCCCTGCCCACTCCTTGCGCGGCCGCATCTGCTTCCACCGCGTTTCCTTCAGGTGAGCCCCCTCTAGCCCCCCGCAGCCTCCCATACTGCCCTGCAGTCTGTGGGGCTAGCACCGTGTCCCCGCAGCCCCCACAGCCTCCCTCTCCTCTGTCTGCAGTTATCCCACCCGGCCTGGCTACCCGGTCCTGCAGGACTTCAGCCTCACCCTGCCTCCCTGTCAGACCGTGGCCATAGTAGGACCCTCTGGAGGAGGTACCAGCCCACCTGGGACCCTCTGGACCCCCACATCACAGCCCCGTGGGACCTCAGTGTCCTGGCCCCTTGCCTCTCTCTGGGCATATCCTCCTGCACCACAGTCCTCTGCTCAGTGCACCCAGTGGGTGCCAGGGACTGGGACCTCTCCGGTGCTGTCAGAGCCAAGGGGCTGAGAGTTCCCCTCCATAGGGAAGTCGACAGTGGCGGCACTGCTGGAGCGGTTCTACGAGCCCACGGCAGGAACCATCACCCTGGATGGGCACGACATTGCCAACCTAGACCCCTCCTGGCTGCGGGGGCAGGTCATCGGCTTCATCAGCCAGGTGGGGACAGGAGGAACAGGTGAGGGGCTGGCTGTCCCCAGGGCTCAGCACTGAGGCCCTGGGCACTGCTGCAGGAGCCGGTGCTGTTTGCGACAACCATCATGGAGAACATCCGCTTCGGGAAGCCGGAAGCCTCTGACGCCGAGGTGTACGAGGCTGCCCGGCAGGCCAACGCTGACAGCTTCATCCGCAGCTTCCCCCAGGGCTACGACACCGTTGTGGGTACGGCTGGGGCGGGAGAGGGAGGGGTGGGTGTGGGACCCTGGTAGGGGTGACCCCCGTCCCACGACAACACTGTGTGCTGGTCACTGCCAGCACTCAGCTGTTCCAGAGGGAGCCATGGCCGTGCTAGGCTCTGGATAGGAGGGGTGGAGTTTGGGTGAGGAGGGTCCCTGGCTCTGGGTTGGGGCTTCTCCCAGGATAGTACAGCAGTTGTTCCCCCATCCCTTGGTTGTCTCCCCCATCCCGTGGCTGTCCCCCCATCCTGCAGCATCTCCATGCTGTCCCCCCATCCTGCGGTGTCCCCGGTGTCCCTTAGGTGAGCGCGGTGCGGCGCTGTCAGGAGGGCAGAAGCAGCGCATTGCCATCGCCCGTGCACTGCTCAAGGACCCGGCCGTGCTCATCCTGGACGAGGCCACAAGTGCGCTGGACGCGCAGGCGGAGCGGGCGGTGCAGGAGGCGCTGGACCGGGCAGCCACGGGCCGCACCGTGCTGCTCATCGCCCACCGCCTCAGCACCATCCGCGCCGCCAACCTCATCGCCGTGCTGGCCCGCGGCCGTGTGGCCGAGGTGAGACCAGCACCGGGGTGGGCACAGGAGAGGCACGTGGGCACCCGGGGGTGACACTGTCCTCGTTGTCTCCGCAGGCAGGGACTCACGAGGAGCTGGTGCGACGGGGGGGTCTCTACGCCGAGCTCATCCGACAGCAAACCAAGCAGGGATCCTGAGGGAGGGCCCCCCCAGCTGCTCCCCAATGAACAAAGGAGGGGTCTTGAGGGGTCCCCCCGCTGTTCCCCAGTGAACAAGGGGGGTGTGCTGAGGGGGTCCCCCCTTTGTTCCCCAATAAACAGGGATGGAAGGCGGATGGGGGGCTCCGCTCCGCTCTGGTGGGACGCAGTGTAGGGTCCTCCGGGCCGCTCAGGGGCGCCCTTGGCACCGGGGAGGAGGGGGCGGGGAATGCGTCGAGGGACGTTCTTTTTTATGGGCGAGGCTGGCCGTGCTGCCCCCGCCCCTTGCTCCGGCTCCGCTGCGTGCGGGTCTGGGGCTTCCCCTATGTTAGCCCCTCGTTGGGATGAGCCTTTCCTCCATAGGTGGGAGACCGACCCCTGTGTGGTCCTCTTAGGGTGGGGACCCCCTGCATTACCGCTGGGATGGGGGGACCGCTGCGTGACCCCCCGGAGTTGAGGGTTCCATGTGTCGCCCGTGGAGTGGGGGACCCCTATGTCACCCTCGGAGTGAGGGAAAGCTGCATCACCCCCGGGGTGGGGGAGCTCCTGTGTCACCCATGAGATGAGGGGCCTCTCTGTGACCCCGTGGGGTAGGGAGTCCCATGTGTCACCTTCGGAGTGGGCGACCCCCTGGGTGACCTCTGTGATGAGGAGCCCCCTGTGTGATCCCCGCTGGGGCGGGGCGGTCACCTGTGTCCCCGTCCAGGGTGGAGGACCCTGTATCATCCCTGAAGTGGAGGAACCCTGGGTCACCCCCTGAAGTGGAGGAACCCCGGCATGACCCCGGGATTGGGGACCCCTGGGATGGGGGTTACCCCTGTGTGACACAGGGGCTGGAGGGTCTGCTGTGTCGCCCCTCAGGGTAGAGAACCCCTGTGTCACCCCCCAGTCTGGGGGAATCTCTGTGACCCTCGGGGGTAGGATCAGCCCTGCATGACCATCCCGGAGCGGGGGGGTCTCCTGTGTCAGCCTTAGGATTGGGGGACCCTCGAAGTGGGGGGACCCTGCGACATCTTTCTAGGGTGAAAGGACGACTGCATCACCCGCCGGCGTGGGGGAACCTCTGCGTGACCCCGGGTTGGGGGGGACCGCTGTGTGACCCCCGGGGTGGGTTCCCCTGGGCCGCCCGATGAAGGGGCGCTGCTGACCCCTCCCTTCCCCGGGGGTCTCAGCCCCCCGTACCCCAGTGCCGCGGCCGCCGGCGGGGGCGGCGGGTGGAGCCGAGCGGGAGGGGCGGGGGCGGCGGCGGCGGGGGGCGGCGGGGACCGGCGGCGGCGGCGGCTGCGCCGCGGCGGGAGCGGAGCTGGGAGCGGGGCTGGAACCGGGTCCGGGACCGGGGCTGGAACCGGGTCCGGGACCGGGGCTGGAACCGGGACCGGAACCGAGACCGGGGCCGGGGCTGGGGCTGGGGCTGGAGCTGGGGCTGGAACCGGGACCGGGGCTGGGGCTGAGATCGGGGCTGCGCCGCGGCGGAGTCCCTGCTGTGTCTGGGGCTGGGACCGGATCCAGGACCGGTATAAGGATCGGGACTGGCGCTGGAACCAGGACCGGATCCGAGACCGGAGCTGGAACCAGGACCTGGGCTGGGGCTGCGACTGGGACCGGGGCTGCGCCGCCAGCGGCCCCGCGGCACCGGTTGGGCAGCACCGGCACCGGCAGCACAGGGGAGCGGAGCGGCCGGTCCTGTCCTGCCATCCCCTGCCTTCCTCTGCCCTGCCCACCCTCCTCCTCCGTGCCCTCCCCGCCGGCAGCGCCCTGAGCACGGCGCGGCGATGGGCTGAGAGTGCCGGGCACGGCGGGGCCCCGGTGGCGGCAGGATGAGGGGGGGCTCGGAGGGCAGCGGGGAGGGCGAGGGGCTCTCGAGCCTGCGGGCCTTCGCCCACAGCTCCTCGCTGCACGGCATCAGCCACGTCTTCGCCTACGGGGCCGTGTCCCTGCGCCGCGTGCTCTGGGGCGGCTTCTTCCTGGGCTCACTGGGGCTGCTGCTGCTCGTGTGTGCCGAGCGCGTCGCCTACTTCCTCACCTACCCCCACGTCACCAAGCTGGACGAGGTGGCTGCCCGCAACCTCACCTTCCCGGCCATCACCATCTGCAACCTCAACGAGTTCCGCTTCTCCAAAATCACCCGCAACGACATGTACCACGTGGGCGAGCTGCTGGCGCTGCTCAACGAGCGCTACGAGATCAGCAACCCGCAGCTGGCCGAGCCCCACGTCCTGGCTGCCCTGAGGGATAAGGCCAACTTCAAGAACTTCAAGGCGAAGCCCTTCAGCATGGCTGAGTTCTACAACCGCACCGGCCACGACCTGGCTGAGATGCTGCTGCAGTGCACCTTCCGTGGCACCGGCTGCACCGCCCGCAACTTCACCGTGGTGAGTGCCCAGAGGGTGGGGCAGGGACCCCCATGTGCCCCCGGGGCTGTGGAGGGACACGGGTGTCCTGCCAGGGTCAGCCACCCCTCCTCCTCCCATCCTGCTGCGCGTGGGCACATCGAGGATAGGGAGGGGACCCGCTGTGTGGCCCTGAGGCTAAGGAGGGACATGGGTGTCCTACCGGGGTTGGGCATTGGCAGCTGAGCCCCTTCTTCCATCCCGCTTCTGCATCTCACCACCCACAGCACCATCAGCCCCTGCCCACCTTCCTGGGCACTGCAAAGGGACCTGGGTGTCCTGCCAAGGTCAGGCACCTGTGGGTGAGCCCCTTCTCTGGCCAACCAGTGCATCCCACCACCCACAGCACCATCAGTCTCTGCCTGCCCCTCTGGACACAGTGGCTGCCAGACAGGGGTGTCCCTGCCCCGCACGCTGCAGGGGTGCCAGGCGGCTGGGAACAGTGCCCAGGATGGAGCGGGGCTGTGCTGGTGGTTCTGTGCAGGGTGAGCAGTTCTGCTGGCATGCAGGCACAGGGATGGGGTGGCGGTGGGCACGGGATACTCATGGCTATGGGGTGCTCACAGTTGTGGGGTGCTCACCTTTATAGGGTACTCACAGATACAGCCCCCAACTCCACTCCCCTGTTCCAGCTCCAGGTACCACCTGGGCACTACCAGCAGCAGCTGCTGCCCTGGCTGTTGGCACATTAGGCTCCCAGGGGCAGCTCCTTCACACCTGGCACAGGTGGGTGGCCCCACCACTGCCCCCAGAGCAGGGCAAGGACAGTGGTACTAGCTGGGATCATGGCACATGCATGACAGGCAGGGACGGTGGAACAGGCAGCAATGGTGGCACAGGCAGGATGGGCACATCCCTCATGCTGCAGCAGCGTGCTGCGGATGCTGGCCAGCCCATGCCTTCTTTGCCTAGTGCCCATCTCTGTTCCCAGCAATTATTGTCACCTTAATGCTCTTAGAGCACCAATTAATTCTCTGGAGCTCAGGGATGAGCTGCCCTTCAGCAGCTCCATGCCCTCCCTGTGGCCCCTGTGCCCTCACACCCTTGGCTGGAGCCTCTCTGCTGGTGCCCCTGCAGCAGGACCAGGCAGTGGCGTTGGCCCCCGGGCTCGAGGGCCAGGACATGTGGCTGGAGGGCTTAGTCCTGGATTGGGATCCTCTGCCCTGGGCTGTGGCACTGAGCTCTGGCACTGCATCCCTGTGCCTCGTCCTACCCCATACTCAGGGTCCCTGAGGTCCCTGGGCACATGGCAAAGGCCCAAGAGCCATTGGGGTGGGCTGTTCCCCCTTCTTGCCTCCTCCAGGACCGGTGGGATGGGGCAGGATGGCGGTGCAGGGACATGGGTCCAGGGATGGAACAGCAGAGAGTGGGAACAGCAGGCCCCAGGGTGCAGGGCTGGGGGTCCCTGGGTGACATGAGTGTGGAAAGCAAGAGGGCTGGCAGTGCCAGGGCCATCTCCCAGTCCCTGTCCCCATCCATACCCCCCCCAGGCATCCCCATGCCGGGCAGTCGTTGCCATGACACCCGCCCCCCCCTTTCCTCCTTGGGCACCGTGTTGCCATGGTGACAGGTCCCCACTTTGGGAGCAGCTTGTTTCCACAGCAACGCCCCCTCCCCCCATGGGACACTGCGGGGGGGGGCACATATAGCGGGAGGGCTGTGACCCCATGGGGCCAGTCCTGGGGCCTCTGGATGACTCCAGGAGCCCTGGCTGCAGATGCCAGTCCATGAAGGCTCAAGGTCACCCTTCAGGTCCCTGGCTGGGGGTGCAGGTCCCCAGGGTCGCTGGGGTGGCTGGCTCAGGACAGGCTCTCAGGTTCTGAGGGGACACAGCGGCCTCTGCCACTGTGACTAAGGAGTCCCAGTCTCCATCACCATCCTGGCTTGTGTCCTCCCTGCTCAAGTGTCCCCACGTGTCCCCTGGAGCCTCACTGAAACCCAATATCCCTGCAGAGTCATGGCAGCCCAGACACAGGCAGGGCAGGGCGGGCACTGCCACCGTTTTAGCCTTGCTGTGGGCCCTGGCAGGCTCTGGGATCCTGCCCCGAGGCATTGGGATCCTGCAGTGTGTCCTGGAGAACACTCGGACCCCTTCCCAGGGCACTGGGATCCTGCACTGTGTCCTGTGGGGCACTAGGATCCTGCCCTGGGTCCTGGGGGGCACTGGGATCCTGCCCTGTCCTCACAGGGTCCCCACAGTGTCACCCAGGGCCCTGTCCCCATGTCCCGTGTGTCCCCGCAGATCTTCACACGCCTGGGGAAGTGCTACACGTTCAACCCAGGGGGGCCGGGGCGCGAGGTCCTGACCACACTGCAGGGGGGCTCCGGAAACGGCCTCGAGCTCATGCTCAACGTGCAGCAGGAGGAATATCTGCCTGTCTGGGGGGACACAGGTGAGACCTCTGCCTGTCTGGGGACACAGGTGAGCACCCCTGTGCGGCACCTGACCCCTGCCCCACTGCCCTGCAGACGAGACGTCGTTCGAGGTGGGGGTGAAGGTGCAGATCCACAGCCAGGAGGAGCCGCCCTTCATTGACCAACTGGGCTTTGGTGTTGCCCCCGGCTTCCAGACCTTCGTCTCCTGCCAGCAGCAGCGGGTATCCGGGCACGGCACCCAGGGTTGTGACCCCTGAGGGATCACAGGGTGGACGCCCAGAGGGCTTGCGATGGGCCCCCAAAGGGCTTGAGACAGCCTGGTGTGGACACACTGGGACACCCTGAGCCATAGGGACATCCTGAACCCTGCCATGGGTACCACAGCCATCCCTGCAGGGACATCCCGTGCTAAGCTGTGCCATGAGTACAGTGCCACCATGCTGGCCAGGAGCAGCACACGGCGTGGGGCAGCCCCACACCGAGACCACGCGGCTTCTCCACAGGCTCCAGCTCCAGCAGCGACCCCCTGGCTCCCATGGAACAGCCGCCAGGGGGGTGGCAGCACCCGGCCCCCGCAGCCAGACACCTAAATTTAGGTGCCTTGGGTGGGTGTCACCACGTGTGCCGGTGCGCGTGGCACAGGCGGCAGGAGCACGGCGACAGCAGGAGAGCGGCCCTGGCACCCACGGGTGGGGGAGCTGGGTCCCTCACCAGGCACGATCCCTGCATGCCTGGCTCCTGTGTGCTCCCAGGTGCCACGTGCCAGCCCTCGCTGGCTCCTTTCCTCCCACTGTGGCAGCTCATGCAGGTGACGCTGCCTGCGACACCTGTCCTGCACCTGGCAGGGAGGGACAGGGTGGGATGGGGACGCTAGGGGTGCAGGACCAGGACCCCCCAGCACTCACTGGCTGCGCAGTGAGCACCGAGGGGAACATGGGGGTCTGTGCCGACCCCCTACCTGGCACATCTGGCTCCCGTGTGCTCCCAATTGCCATGTGCCACGCTTGCTGTGGCACCTGGTAGAGGTGACACTGCCTGCAACACCCATCCCCAAGACCAGAAAGGAGGGGACAGGGGAGGAGGGGGGGCTCTGGGGTGGTAGGACCTCCCAGCACTGGCTGTGCAGGATAAGCTCTTCCTGTGGTGGGCTGGGAGGTGGCAGCGTGGCCAGGGACGACACCAGGGACTACACCAGCGATGACAGTGAGAACCCCGGGACACCGTGTTTTCCTTAGCGGGCGCCCGGCAGCTCGTGTACCTGCCCCCCCCGTGGGGGGACTGCAAGGCCACCCCCATCGAGTCCGACTTCTTCACCAACTACAGCCTGACCGCGTGCCGCCTGGACTGCGAGACGCGCTACCTGGCCGAGAACTGCAACTGCCGCATGGTGCACATGCCGGGTGAGCGGGGGGGCGGCCGGGGGGCTGCGGTGGCTGCCGGGACCCCCCCCCGCCCCTGCGACCGCCGCCTCCCCCGCAGGCAACGCCAACGTCTGCACCCCAGAGCAGTACAAGGAATGTGCTGACCCCGCGCTGGGTATGTACCGCCGGTCCCCCAATGTCCCCGGGCACCCCTGGGACCCCTCCCCCTCACTGTGCCCCTATTGCTGCGAGTGTGGCTCTGGTGTCCCTGTGCCCTCTGTGCCCCAATCACTGCAACCATGGCTCCAGTGTCTCTGTGCCCTCACCAGGGTGGGGGTCACCACTGTCCCCAGACACGCGGGGCTGGGTTCCCCCCACATGCCACCGGTTCTGTCCCCGAGTGTCCCCCCCCGGGCAGGGATCCTGGGGCTCCCTGTCCCACCCGTGCCCCCCCAGACTTCCTGGTGACGAAGGACAGCGAGTACTGTGCTTGCCGCACACCCTGTGCCATGGTGCGCTACGGCAAAGAGCTCTCCATGGTGAAGATCCCCAGCAAGGCCTCGGCCAAGTACCTGGCCAAGAAGTTCAACAAGACAGAGCAGTACATCGCGTGAGTGACACTGCCACCCCTGCCACCGCTGGTGCCACTACCGTGTCACCCTCTGCTCCACCAGCACACCGTGTGGGACAGTGTGACGGTGTGACGTGGCACAGCCACACAGCATCCCCAGCATGTGAACCGCTGTGACATGGCAGTGCGTGACAGTGTGACATAGCACACAGCATGAACCACCACGGTGTGATACGGCATTGCCAGGAGCCATGAACCGGCATAGCCCAGAGTAATGTGTGACACAGCATGGCCACAGGGTGTCCCTAGCACAACGTGAACTGGCACAGCACAGCATGATGGTGTGACATGGCACTGCCACACAGCATCCCCAGCACATGTGAAGTGGGCCAGCACGATGTGATGATGTGATAAGGCACGGTATGGCCACACGGTGTTCCCCAGCATACATGCACTGCTGTGACATGACACAGCCACACAGCATCCCCAGCATGTGTAAGCTGGCACGGCACAGTGTGATGGTGGGACACAGCATGGCACAGCCACATGGCATCACCAGAATCCTTGAACTGGCACAGCACAGCACGATGTGATGGTGTGACAAGGCATGGCCACACGTCACCAGCACACATGAACTGGCCCAGCCCAGCACAGCATACCCTGTGCAAATATGCCCCAGCAAAGGGAAAAACACGTGGCACTGCATGGCACAGCACAACATGGCATGGCATAGATGGTACCGCATGGCATGACGCTACATGACACAGCCCAGTATGGTGCAGCATGGCACGGGGCCCCAGAATACAGCCCAGCACATCCTTGTGCCCCCCAGCACCAGGCAGACCCCTCTGACCATTCCCCTGTACCCCACGGCACAATCCAGTGCCCCCCACCCCCCCCAGCACAGCCTGGTACAGCCCCCCAGCCCCCTGTGCCTGACACTGTTCCTCGTCCCGTGCCCCCCAGGGACAATGTGCTGGTCCTAGATATCTTCTTCGAGGCGCTGAACTATGAGATGATTGAGCAGAAGAAGGCGTACGAGGTGGCAGGGCTGCTGGGTGAGGGCCAGGGAGGCCGGGTGAGGGCGGGGGGTGGGGGGCCCGGAGGGGCTCCCAGGGATGTGTTCTCTGACACTGCCCCCCGCCCAGGTGACATCGGGGGGCAGATGGGGCTCTTCATTGGCGCCAGCCTCCTCACCATCCTGGAGATCTTTGATTACCTGTACGAGGTGAGGCTCCCTGATACCCCCAACAGCCCCTCCGCCCCGGGGGTCTCGGGGACGGGGCCTTTCACCTGCGCCCTCCCAGGTGTTCCGGGACAAACTCCTGAGCCTGTACAAGGAGAAGAAGCGAAGCCCCCGCAGCGACAGCGGCACCTTGGTAACTTCCCGCGCCTCCTGCCACCAGCCCCCAGCCAGGGGGTCACACCTCATCCCCCTTCCCCGGCTCACCGCTCTCTCGTCCCTCTGTGCGCCCATCTAGGAGCACCCGGCGGTCCCGGGCAGCCCCGTGGCCCCGCGGCCACCCAGGTACATGCAGGGGGACACCAGGAGCCCCCCGGGGTCGGGGGGCCATTCCCTGCAGAACTCCCATTCCCTGCAGACCCCACCCCCCATTCCCTGCAGATCCCCCCATTCCCCACAGACTCTTCCCATCCCCCTACAGACCCCTCATCCTCTGCAGATACCCCATCCCCTGCAGATCCCCCCATCCCACGTGGACCCCTGCGTTCCCAGCAGATCCCCGATTCCCTGCAGACACCCCCAAACCCTGCATACGCCTCATCCCCCGTCCTCATCATGGTCTCCAGCACCCTGTCCCAGGGTCCCCCGCCACCCCCGGAGCCCCCCCAGCCAGGCTGGGACCCCCCAACCTCCCCTCCGGAACGCGGTAGGGCAGAGGGGAGGGGACTGCTTGGGGATGAGAGCGGGCAACCTGGCTGCACAGGGGCTGCGTGGTGGACCCCCAAAGCTGGGAGGCTCCCGGGGCATCCCGGGGAGCACATGGGGTGGGGGCCAGGGGCTGAGCCCCACAGCAGGTCAGGACTCAGGGGGAGGGGGATGGCAGGGGGAAACTGATCCCCCCACCCCTCCTAACCCTCCGACCCCCCCGTAGAGCGCCAGGTCCTCCCTGCGTGGCCCCACGCCCCGTCTCGGCGTCGCCCCGAACCTGCTACCTCGTCACCCGGCTCTAGGGCCCCCCCGGGACCCGCCGCGGAGCCCAGCCCGCCCCCCCGCCGGCCGGGGGGCCGGGGGGGCACCCCCAGGCCACAGGGCAGCCTCCTGTTACCCCCCGCCCCCTGAGGGGGTGTCAGGGGGCTGGGGGTGAGGGGCTCCCCAGCCCCGCTCCCGTGACCCTGCATGCGCTGCCTGTGCCCCCCCCGCGCTGGACATGCGACCCGCCGCCCCCCCCCCGCAGCCTCCCCAAATAAAGAGGTGCCCCAGGCCCCGGCTCCAGGCTGCTGGGGGGGCGGAGGGACACGGCTGCTCCAGGAAGCAGAGAGCAGCACTGGGGAGGTCACAGGGGCGGGCTGAGGGGCAGGGGTTGTTGAGGGGGCTGTCCATTAATGTGGCAGAGGGGGGTCCCTTGACACCCCAGGAAGGAGAAGGCAGCACTGGGGAGGGGGAAGCTCTTTATGGGGTTCCAAACACACATCACCCACGTACGGCAGTGCCCTAGAAAAAGAAACGGGGTCCTCTCCCGACCCCCCCTCAGAGGGGCTGTACCCAGATTTCCCCCCAGGCAGGGAAGGGGCTGGGGGGGAAGCAGACACAAGAGGCGTGGGGGTCCCACCACCTGCAAGGTCCCCATGCCTGGTCCCAGAGGGTGCTGCCCCTCCACCAGCATTGAGGTCCCATGTCCTCAGGAGGGTCTCATGCCCTGAAGGGGTTCCCTGCCCCCAGGGGGGTTCTGTGCCCCCAGGGGGAATCTGAGTGCCCTCAGCCCTCCCAGGGCTAGGGGGTCCAGGGGCACCGTGCCAGTCCCCCGCAGCTGGGGCAGAACCTAATAAATACTGGGCGGGGGGGGCTGCAGTTTAGGAGAGCTGGCACAGGCTGGGGACTGCCCACCCTTGAAGGGGGAGGGAGCCAGGGAGGGTTGGGGGGCCCTAGGGTGGGCAGAAGTCAGTGAAGTAGGGGTGCTGCAGGGCCTCCTCCGCCGAGATCCGCTGCACCGGGTTGCACTTGAGCAGGTTCTGGGGGACATGGTGGGGCTGAAGGAGGAGAGCACGGACAAACCCCCATCCCACAGCCTCCCAATTCCACTGTCCCCCTCAGATGGGTGGGGGGCTGTGAGAGGAGAGGGCAACCACCCCCGGGGAGCCAGAGCCCCCGTGGCATGGGCAGGGGGACAGGTAGGGGGGACAGAGGTTGGAGGGGGGCACAGGTGGGGTCTCACCTGCAGCAGGTCCCGGCCGGTCGCGTTCAGCTTGGGCACCACGTTGACCAGAGAGGTGGTGGCCGGGTACATGGGGTAGGGCTGGGGACACACAGGTGACCCACAGCCCCCCCGGTACCCCCTCCAGCTCCCCCCAGCCCCCTCCTCACCTTATAGTCTGGTAGCTTGGCCATGGCCGGCCACTGCTCCTCCGTGGGGGTCCCCAGCAGCGTGGGCATGGTCAAGGGCCACCGTGGGGGCACCCTGCACCCGACCCCCCCAGCTCCCTGCCCATCCGAGACAGGTCCCCATGCCCAGGGGTCTCCATTCCCACAAGGCTCCCCATTCCTTGGAGGTTCCCCATTCCCAACTGGGGTCCCCATTTCCAAGGGGGATTCCCAGAGGAGGTCCATTCCAGGGCTCCCGATTCCCAGAGCATCCCGTTTCCCCCATTCCTAAGGATATCGGAAGATCCTCTTCAACTGGTCGTCCACGTCATTCCCCGGGAAGAGGGGCCGCCCCGCGTTGGCCAGTTCTGGGGAGACAAAGGGTGGGTGCCAGGGCTCCTGCAGCCCCCCAGGCCCCCCAGGGCCCCCCAACATACCTGCAAAGATGCACCCGGCTGACCACATGTCGATGGAGGTGGAGTACAGCTTGGCACCGAAGAGGACATCGGGGGGCCGGTACCACAGGGTGACCACCTGGGAGGCATAGGACCCTCAGACAGGGACAGAGACACTCAGAGCACGGGGCAGCCAGCACCCCGAGCCCCCGAGCCCCCCAAGCCCCCCTCACCTCAGCTGAGTAGCAGCGCACAGGGATGCCAAAGGCCCGGGCCAGCCCAAAATCTGCCAGCTTGAGCTCCCCATTCTGGGGGAGCAGAGGGGTCAGTGTGGGGGGCCCCACCTGTGCCACCCATAGCCCAGAGGGGTGTTGTTCTGGTGCCCCCCACACCCCAGGGCAGGCAGTGGCTGCTGCTTTGGCCACATCACCCTTTCCCATCACCAGGAACCCAGGAGAGATGGAGCTGTACCCACGGTCATACAGGCTCAGGTGTGACCCCCCCCAGAGAGACAGACAGACAGTCCCCAGGTGTGACCTCCCCAGACAGACAGCCAGCCCCAGCTCCCAGGTGTGACACCCCACCCAGACAGACAGACAGCCCCAGCTCCCAGGTGTGACCCCCCAGACAGACAGACAGCCAGCCCCAGCTCCCAGGTGTGACCCCCTCCAGACAGACAGACAGTCCCCAGCTCCCAGGTGTGACACCCCCCAGACAGACAGACAGTCCCCATCTCCCAGGTGTGACCCCCTCCAGACAGACAGACAGCCCCAGTTCCCAGGTGTGACCTCCCCAGACAAACAGTCCCCAGCTCCCAGGTGTGACCCCCTCCAGACAGACAGACAGCCCCATCTCCCAGGTGTGACCCCCTCCAGACAGACAGACAGCCCCAGCTCCCAGGTGTGACGCCCCAGACAGAGGACCCCCATGCCCCACCCTGTTGATGAGCAGGTTCTGGGGTTTCAGGTCCCGGTGCAGGACGTTGCGGCTGTGGCAGAAGGCAAGGCCCTTCAGCAGCTGGTACATGAATGACTGTGGGGACACAGGGGGTTTGTCAGCCCCCTCACACTGTGGCCTCCTGTGGGGCCGGGCTGGGACACTGGGGACTCCCTGGGATCCCCAGACCCACCTTGACGATCTCAGGGTCCAGGTCCCCATTGCAGCTGTCAAAATATTTCTTCAGGTCCTGCGGGGGGAGCGAGGGGAGGCCGCGTTGGGGGTGACTGCGAGGGGTGACCCCTGGGGACCCTGAGGACCCCCTAGGGATCCCCAGGATCCCCCCATGCCCCTGGCGCTCACTCACCTGGTCACAGAACTCGAAGACCAGGGTCAGCTTCTTGTCGCTGTGCAGGACGTCGTGGAGCCTGCAGGGGGGGTGGTCCCTGAGCCCTCCAGTGCCCAGCCCAGCCCGGGGCATCTCACATGGCAGTCCCTGAGCCTCCCACTGCCCTGCCAAGGCACCCGGGGGGTGGGGGGCAGCCCCCTCCCACCTCGCCCCACAGCTCCCCCCCACGCCGGCCTGGGTCAGCCCGAGGGAGCGGCCCCCGTGCCGTGACCCCACAGCCTCCGTGACCCCACAGCCCCGTGCCGTGATCCCACAGCCTCCGTGACCCAACGGGCCCCGTGCTGTGACCCCACAGCCCCGTGCCGTGATCCCACAGCCGCCCGGGACCCCACAGCCCCCTGTCCGCAGACGCCCCGGTACCTGACGATGTTCTTGTGCTTGAGCTCCTTGAGCAGGCAGATCTCCCGCAGCGCCGAGCTGGGCACTCCCTGCGGGACACGCCGGGTTGAGGGGCGGGGGGTCGCAGGGGCCCAGGGGGGGCCCCGGCCCCACCACCCCCGTCACCTCATCATCGTCGTCCAGCCGCACCCGCTTCAGCGCCACGATCTCGTGCGTCTCCCGGTTCTTGGCCTTAAACACGGTCCCGTAGGTGCCTGTGGGGCGCGGGGCGGGGGTCACGGCGGGACCCCCGCTAGCGATACCGGGCCCGGGCCCCGCGGCCCTCAGGCCGCCCCGCACGACCCCGGCCCGGCCGCACCTTCCCCGATCTTCTCCAGCTTCTCGTATTTCTGCATGGCCGCGACGCCCCGGCCGCCCGCCCGGTCCCGGTCCCGGTCCCAGCCCGGTCCCAGCCCGGCCCCGGCCCCGCCGCCCTCCCGGC
>JAYRBT010000054.1:68501-125243 GCA_036023395.1 Myiotriccus ornatus | reverse complement strand
GGAGCTGCGGGGCAGGTGAGTCCGTGCGGGCCGAGCGCGGGCCCGGGCGGCGGGGGCGGCCGGGTGACCTTGCGGCGGGGCCGGGACCGGCCGGTGGGGGCCGTGTCGGGGCCCGAGGCGGGCTCGGAGGGGCCCCGAGCGGCGGGAGCGGGAGGGGCGCGGGGCCCCGGCGGGGCCGGTCCCGGGGGCGCCTCGCCCGGCCCCGCGGGACGAGGCGAACCCCGGGAGGAAGGTGCCCGGTGCCCGCGGCGCTGCCTCCGCCCGTCTGGGTTGCCCTGTAAGCGCCAGCGAAGTTGCCGCGCAGTAACGGAGCGCTCTCCTCTGCTTCACTTCCTTTGCTAGTGAAAATCAGCTCTGTAGAATAAAAGCAGCGAACAGAAAAACAACAACCAAGCAACCAACAAAAGGAAAAGAAAAAACAATCCCAAAGGAAAAACAACCCAAACCCGCCCTTCCCAAGAGAAAAGCCCAAAGTAGCGTTCAAGTGGGTCGCAGTGTGAGTTTTCTTTCGAAAAAAAAGAGCCTCATGGCTCTGGTTTTACTCAAACTTACCTATTATTCTTAGTAATTTGCTTCCCCACCTTGGTGTGCTGGGGTTAGGCAGAACACTCGGCCGGTTGTTTCCTTGGTGGACTGCTGTTAAGGTTGTCTCATCGGCGGTTTTGTGTGCGGTGGGTGCTGGTTCTGGTGCAGCTGACAGGGCGTTGTGGGGGACACCTTTGCGCAGCCGGTGCTGGCCCGGGTAATGTGCTCGTGCGCATTCGCTTCGCTGGGAAGGATGTTCTTACCTACAGGAGTCGTGGATGGTTTGCTTTAAAGCTGAGTTATTTGAGACTTGCAAAGAAAAGGAGATGGTGTTCGGTGGAGAGGTTAAACGCAGCGGAGTGGAGTTTTGCACCTTTTGGGAATGCTGCCTGGTCTTATTCATGTTGTCTTAGTCCATGCAAATCTTCAGCTTGTTTTCAGTGCTGTGAAGAGCAACATATGCAACAGGGTGGTTGCTGTACTGGAAATACATCCAATGATTTGGGTTTTTCTTCCAAATGGAAAGTTCCTTGTGCATGAGAGATTTGTCTGCTTCTCGAAGCAGGTGTGTTTTTGCATGAAACTGTTTTTCAGGTGGTCACAGTTCTCTTTCTTTGTAAACTGCTGCTTGACACTGCTATAGATGAAAGTGTATAGTTGAATCCTTCTAATATAGGATTGCATGTTTCTCTTAAAGGTCTAATAAAAAAAAGAGAAGTCTTATTTTCCTAAATGCATTTGCCATTTTAATATAAGTCTGTAGAGTGTAGTTGTATCTTTCTGACTCGTAAGTCTGTTGTTGATGTCCTGGAAGATGTGTGAATATCTGTATTTGTTTTAATTCCCTCTCTTAGGGAGTTTGTGGAGGGTTTGTTAGTACTTCTTGCTCCAAGTTTGCTCTGGTAATGGTGCTTAAAAACTGAAACCAGCTCGTTTGGGCTGTGTGAGGAGGAGGCAGTTGTCTGTTCCTAGTGAGATTCGTTCCTGGATGGTTTTCCAGAGAATCACCATTTTAGTGTGAGGTGGTCTACCAAGCAATGAAATAGCAAAGGTTTTCCATCCCATCTTTAAATACAAAATCCATGTGTTGCCACTTAAAATGTTGGGCTTTTCTGTTGAGTTGTAATCCTGGGAAGATAATTTTTATCCAGGGATGAAAAAAATGGGCATTTGATCAGGATTTGGATGATGAAATGGCAGATTACCACTGAAAATAGAGTATCTTGTGGGAGCTCTTTCTGTGTGCTCTGTGGAGGTGACTGCCTGGAATGGCTGTGAAATGTCACTTCGTTTCATCAGCTTGTGTGATTCTTAAAGAATTCTTCACCTGCAACTCCAGAGAGGTTTCCTGAGGTACAGCTTATGTTGCTTTGTTTGAGTAAGAAGATGAACAGTTGGAGGAAGGAATATTGTCATTGATGGAGAAAGGGTTTGTTAAAATTCAGGGTTTTCAAGTACTAATTCTCGTTCTTTGCCTTTGAAAGAGAGATTTGTTTGCCTGTTGGTCATGGGAAAATTTGAAAGACTCTTTGAATGCTTTCTGGTTCTTTTTATATTCTTTGTGGAAGACATACTTATGTCTTGAAACCATACAAAAGCTCTGCAGTGCAATTGCCAACAAGTCACGTAGGGAGAAGGTCTAGAAAATGCACCCTCGTGGTTCTTGTATGCTGGAGTGCCTTGTGGTGGTCGCAGGTTTGAACTTTCTATATATACAGTTCTTTGTGGACTGTTACTGCTGTTGTGTTGCCTGCATTGATTTTTGCCTCCATTTATTCTTTATTGCAGTCTAAAAGTTGGTTTTAATTGGTTGCCCACAGGATTGGCTTGGCTTCTGCTACTTGTTAAGAAAAAAACATCTGTCTTTGCAGGTAAGAGCCTTTGAATTGAAGACTTCTTTATATGCATATTGCGTATATCCTAAGAAATACCTGAAGCTTTTGGAATCTGAATTTATATCAAAAGACTTGGATCAAGTAATCTATAGCTTGTCTCTTTACTTTGACTTACTCTTTGATGGTGGTTTTGGCAATGTTTTCCTCGTAAACGGAGTTTTCTGCCAAACTAATGTTCTGTTGTTTCATCAGCACGTGGTAGTCTGGAACACTCTCCCAGTTATTTTGCACTGTTGGAAAATCCCTTTACTTTGCTGCAGGCCACAAGTCTGCACGTTTGTAACTATTGGAGTGTAGAAGTGAACATCAATTGGTTCTAATTAGGTTTTGCAGCATTTAAAGGGCTCGAATAGTTTCAAATTGGCTCAGAGATGACTGTATTAATCTAACAGGTTGATTTGAGCCTTAAAAAGACAAAACTGAAGTCTGCAGTTTTAACTTCTGCTAGACAGTCTCCTACTTAAAATTCCTCCTCCAGTACCAGTGTTACTGCAGTTCTTAGTCTTCATCCAAGAATTGCCAAATATGTTTGTGTGTATTTGTACCATGTGGGTATTGTACTTTAATACTCCCTGGGGACTGGGGTGAATCTTCTCAGCTTTTCCATTGAAAAATTCATGCATCTTAAAAGGCTGGTCTGGCGTGCTTATGAATTTATGCATATGACCCAAATTCTTGTTACTTTACCAGCCAGCACATAGATTGAAGAAGTGGTATTGCCATCTCTTACACTTTTTTCCCAGTGTAACATCAGCATTTTTAGAGCTATTACTGTGAAGACATAAGCATGGTGTTAAGGCTCACCAGATGAGTTGAGTCAGGTTGACTGTCAGCAGCCTGTTACTCTCTGTTTTTGATCTCGACCTGCTAACGGGGACGGGATGTCCATAGTGTACCTCTAGGATTTTGTGCTTCCACGAATATATGGAACACACAAACCCACACCAAAACCCACTTTTGCCTCCAAGTCCCTTTTTGCCCCCGGAGGAAAGCAGGCAACCTGAGGACACCTCTGACAGCCCGACAAAAAGCCTTCGGTGCCTGCTGGACAGGCGCATGGCCCGTACTGCGTCTGAAGTTGATGTTGCCTCTGCAGGTGTTGGTCTTTGCAAGTGAGCAGTGCAATATTTGAACAGGCTTTGCATTTTCAGGACTTGGAAAATTTGAGTGAGTGTGTTATTGCTTCCTAAGCGCATTTTGGAAAAAATCTGTTTGTGTTTAGAAATGTAAAACTTGGCCCTTTTGGTCCTTGAGATTTTTTCTTTAGGTTACAGGAGCAACACTTCTACTCTGTTTAAGCACTGAAATCATGAGAAGATTGAGGCAGTTACATGCTGGCAGAATATTCCCTTGCCAAAAATATTTGATGAGTCAAGTCCTTAAAATTCTTTTTTATTCAGACCATGATACTGTCAGCTCTTGCTTAATAGCAAGCCTTTGCTTAATGTTCTGCATGGAACTAACTGCACTGAAGTCATTGCAGGTAGTTTTTTTAGTGACCATAGCTGCTAAAGCAGCTCTTTGGATTTTTTTGTCAATAGTGATTTAGTGGACCTGAATAGAGTACTTGGTAGCAAAACTTCAAGTATTCTCTTAGCATTTGCCATGAAGTTTTGCGTTTGGTGCAAAAATGAAACACTTGCACTATCCCAGACTACTTGTTGTGACTGTCTGTAAATTTGTCTTCTGGGCTGGGTTCATGAAATCCTTTGTAAGTGCAGTTATCTAGCAGGTGTCAGTTCTGATAAACAATGTAAGGTGTTCTAAACCAGCAGACCTGAGTACACACACCTTCCCAGGTGTTGTGGTTCAAGCCAGGGATGCTTTTATACTGCTTGCATGCCTCAGGATCATCTAATTCCAAAGCCATCCTGTAGCAAAACAAATAAAGCTTGGCCTTACCTTGCCCTTTGGTATGGCTTCTGTAAAGGAAGCAGAATTGTCATTTTAATTTTAGTTTCAGAGATTGCCATCAATTGTGGCAAATTTTAAAATAAAACTACAGAATTGTTGTAAAACGCTGCTTTTTAAAACAGTGCAAAAAGCCTTAGGTGCTTTCTTAGATGTTTATGTAGTCCTTATTTTGACCTTGTGGGTTTTTTTCACATGGGTCAGTTATTTTGTTGTTGGAAAATGATTAGGCAATGAATTTTATTTTCAAGTTAAATGTAACTGCCACTATAAAAGATAAAGGCAAGGATGTTGCTTCTGTTACCTGACCATGGAGATGGGCAAGTTGCTTTCAAAAGAATTAGCCCTGAGGCTTAGTGGATATTGCCCTTTCTGTTGCTCTCTTCCCTTGGGGGAATAGAGGTTTTCTTAGCAGTGGGGTTTTTGTTTCTTCAAATGTTTGTGTTGTGAGTTGCAGTCTCTCTCTCAGGATGCTGCAGTAAAGAATTGGATGTTCATGCACAGCGGCCAGAGCAGCGGAGCTGACTTGGTGTGAACGGGCTTGTTTGCTGTTTCCTTGAGGGAGAAAGGTCCTTGACACGTCTCTGGTGTCAGTCAGTTGTGGGGCAATGCCCTGTAATACCCCAGGATGTTGCTTGAATTCATTAATGTTGAAAGGGTTAGCTCTGGTTTATTGGTCAATAAAATACTTAAGGGCCCAGTTTAGTAATCTGAAGTTCCATCGTGCAAACAAAAGAACTTTTTCTTGACCCTGTAGAAGAATTGTTACTCTTGTTTTCATTAAGTGCTGACTTCAGCCTTTACCTGGGTAAATTGTGGCTTTACTTAGTCATTCAAGATGTGGCTGCTCTAAAGCGATTGGAAGACCTGGGCAGGCAAACGGAGCTGTGCTGTGTGCTGTGTTACGACCTTAGCTGAATGGGAGTTACTGGGAGATAGTTACTGACTGGAGTTGGTCAGAGCTTTGGGAACGGCCAGGAATCTTTGGCAAATGGCCTTGTGGTGTGCAGTTGGACATCTGGTTGGACTTGATCTTTAAAGGTCTTTTCCAACTTAAACAGTTGTGTGATTCTATGATCTGGGTCATCCTTGATTTCAAGTGCTTAGTTAACACCATTTGTATGTGATTAATGGGAGCCCTGGAGATCTTCCATAAGATACTGAGCCGGCTTGTACTTAGGAAGTCAAGAAGCTTCAGAGACAAAGTGGCTCAGGTGGAGCGGGGTGCTGCTGCTGACGGTTTAGGCTGAGAGACTTCTGAACTGGTGAACTCTGCTAATATTAATATGATGATTTCAGCCCATACTCAGTGTTTGTCTAGAATGACAATTATTTAGTATCCTATTTGTCTTCAACTTCTGATATGACCTCAGACTTCTATAGAATTTGTTCAAGGTAACTGTCCAGATCTTGCTGTTAAGCATAGATCTCAAGCTTCCACTAATGTCAGCTGCAGAGGTTAAAGTCATTTCTTGTGCCTGAGATGGAAGGTGTCACGTGCTAGACAGAATTCTATCTGCAACTACTGAAAAAATCAGACCTTGTTTTTGGAAGTTGTAAAGGCCAGATATCTAGTTAGGATATGCATAGATGTTAATCTAATTAAGAGAGGTGTGTATAGTCACAGAATGGCTGGGGCTAGTTTATAGCAGTTAGCAAGCTACAGGTCCCCTGGACCCATTGCCTTTGCTGGGAATCAAATGTCAGGTCAGTTGGATACAGTCAGGATGTCTTGTAAGTCTCACTGTTGCTAGTTGTCCATGTTGGGGTTTTGTTCATAACTGACCTGATCTTACGTTTCTAGTTGTCTTCACTTGGCAGGAGATAAAATCCCTCCCCAAATTCTTTCCCATAGCTGTGCAGAATTTTCCAGTCACTTTGTAAGGTACAGTGGATACCACATCAGTGTGTAGCAAATTAATTTTGTTTGCTTGGCTAAAATACTCATTTTGCTTACATTCCATTAAATATTGAACTACTGATATAATAGTTCTGATTTTTGATATTCCTTAGTTAGTTTGTTGTTTGTTTTTTGTTTTTTTTTTTTTTTAACTGACACTTGTGGGTCTTGGTATAACAACTACTTTGGAACCTCTGGTGCAAAATGTATACTGATTGTGTTGGTAAATGTTTAATACTTCAGCCTGTATGAAGTAAACAAACACGAATAAGAACGTTGGAATATAAACATGCTTAATCTTTACAAGATGTTACGAGGTGTGTATAACCAAATGCAGTAGCTGGTGTGTGTAGGTGCTTGCATGGTGTCACGAACAGTAGTCTGACATGGCCGTTGCCTTTTCTCATCTGCAGGTGTGTGTGGTTTCAGCGCAGCATGGCTGTGGTCATCCGCTTGCAAGGTCTCCCGATTGTGGCGGGGACCATGGACATTCGCCACTTCTTCTCTGGATTGACCATTCCCGATGGGGGCGTGCATATTGTAGGGGGTGAACTGGGTGAGGCTTTCATCGTTTTTGCCACTGATGAAGATGCAAGGCTTGGTATGATGCGCACAGGTGGTACCATTAAAGGGTCAAAAGTAACGCTGTTGCTGAGCAGTAAAACTGAAATGCAGAACATGATAGAGCTCAGTCGTAGGCGTTTCGAAACTGCCAATCTAGATATGCCACCAGCGAACGCGAGCAGGTCGGGACCACCACCTAGTTCTGGAATGAGTGGCAGGGTTAACTTACCTACTACTGTACCTAACTTTAATAACCCTTCTCCTAGTGTAGTAACTGCTTCTACTACAGTGCATGAGAGCAATAAAAACATATCCACCTTTTCTACTGCCAGTATGGGGACTGCACCTCCAAATCTTGGGAGTACCTTTGGTAGTCCAACCTTTAGCTCAACTATACCTAGCACAGCGTCCCCAATGAACACAGTACCTCCTCCACCGATCCCTCCTATCCCAGCTATGCCATCTTTGCCACCAATGCCTTCTATTCCCCCCATACCTGTTCCACCTCCTGTACCCACACTGCCTCCTGTTCCTCCAGTTCCTCCGATTCCCCCTGTGCCCCCTGTACCTCCAATGACTCCTCTGCCTCCCATATCAGGAATGCCTCCTATGAATCCTCCACCTGTAGCACCCTTACCCACTGGAATGAATGGGTCTGGAGCAGCAGTGAATATGAACAGCGGCTTGAATCCATTGTTTATCGGTCCCATGAATCCTGTAAATCCTATCCAGATGAATTCTCAAGGTAGTGTCAAGCCGATTCCAATCAATCCTGATGATTTGTATGTCAGCGTTCATGGAATGCCCTTTTCTGCAACAGAATCTGATGTGAAAGACTTTTTCCTTGGGCTCCGTGTGGATGCAATCCATATGCTGAAGGATCATGTAGGTCGAAATAATGGAAATGGACTAGTTAAGTTTTTTTCTCCTCAAGATACATTTGAAGCACTGAAGCGAAACAGAATGCTGATGATTCAGCGCTATGTTGAAGTTAGTCCTGCAACAGAAAGGCAGTGGGTGGCTGCTGGAGGCCACATAACTTTCAAGCAAACCATGGGTCCCTCAGGGCAGGCACATCCTCCTCCCCAGCCTCATCCTAGGTCCAAATCTCCCAGTGGGCAGAAAAGGTCACGGTCGAGATCTCCCCACGAGCACGGTTTTTGTGTTTATTTGAAAGGTCTCCCTTTCGAATCGGAGAACAAACATGTGATAGATTTTTTTAAAAAGCTGGATATAGTCGAAGACAGCATTTATATAGCTTATGGACCTAATGGGAAGGCAATTGGAGAGGGGTTTGTTGAGTTCAGGAATGAAGCTGATTATAAGGCAGCTTTGTGTCATCATAAGCAGTACATAGGGAATCGCTTTATTCAGGTTCATCCAATTACTAAAAAGGCAATGTTAGAAAAGATAGATCTGATTCGTAAACGATTGCAGAACTTCAGCTATGACCAGAGAGAAATCCTGATGAATGCTGAGGGAGAACCAGGCCTGCCGAAATTGTGTGCACATATATCTAATATTCCGTACAACATAACAAAAATGGAAATCCTTCAGTTTCTAGAGGGACTGGCAGTAGAAGAAAACTCTGTACAAATTCTTGTTGATAATAACGGGCAAGGTTTAGGCCAAGCGCTGGTTCAGTTTAAAGCTGAAGATGATGCTCGTAAGGCAGAGCGTTTGCACCGTAAAAAACTGAATGGAAGAGATGTTAATTTGCGTTTGATAACTGTAGAAGAAATGAGAGATATTGAGAGAAACCCACCATCTCAAGGGAAAAAGATCCTGAAAATCCCGATGCAAGGAAACGCGGCTGTGCCGGGAGCGCCGGGCCCTGGTGGGGATGAGCATGCCTTCTTGGGGGGAAATGCTAAAGAAGCAAACAATGGTCCTCCCTTCAACTTCCCTGGTAACTTCAGCGGCTCTGGCACATTCGGTCCCCCTCTGCCACCTCCCGGAATCGGTGGCTTTCCTGATGCTAGACCAGGAATACCTGCAGTTGCAGCTAGTAGTTTACCCGGTGCAAGTATCGAGGTGCCAGCTTTTGCTGGTGGTCCTGCTAATTTGAGTGGGCCGGCAGGTTTTGCAGGGGGTCCTCAGACATTTGGTAATGGCCCTGGCAATTTAAGTGGGCCCCCTGCCTTTGGTGCCGGTCCTCCAGGAATTGCTGGCGGTCTTGGACATTTAAGTGGACCTCCGGGGTTTGGACCCGGCCCAGGAAACATACATATTAGTGGACCCCCAGGTTTTGGAACAGGCTCTGGGAAGCCAGGGCCAACTGTCATCAAAGTGCAAAATATGCCCTTTACTGTTTCGGTTGATGAAATTTTGGATTTTTTTTATGGTTACCAAGTGATCCCCGGTTCAGTGTGCTTAAAATACAACGAGAAGGGCATGCCCACTGGAGAAGCAATGGTTGCATTTGAGTCTCGTGATGAAGCTATGGCAGCTGTTGTTGATTTAAATGACAGACCTATAGGCTCCAGAAAAGTAAAACTTGTTTTAGGGTAGCTGTTCATCTGAAGTAGTTGTAGAATAGATATTCATAGTGCTGTGATAAATGCATCTGGATTGGTTTTTATAGTATTTCCAGGATAGAACCTGTGGATTGTTTAAATTGTACAACAGATTGGTTTTGATAAGACAGAGCACTGGGTTAGCCATGACGTGAGAAACACTGCGAGGAGAGATGTGCAGTGGATTTTCCCCGTGCAAATACGCGGAGAAGCTGGACAGATTCTTATTCATCGTAGAAGTTTGGTAAACTGTCTTCTGGACACAGTGCTTATCGGAACCCGGGAGGGGTTGGACATAGTTTTGGATAAGGGAAATAGGTGAAGTCAGTGAAGCTCTTCAGTGGGTGCTCTCGTAAGCCATTGTAAAATAGATAGCTCTTTCTAGATTTGGTTAAAAGCTGGCTGAATTTGCTTTGTTTACAGGTCAAAGCTTTGTTTAAAGTCCTGATTTTATTCTGCAACTGAATTCTCAGTGTACACAGATTAATTGTTTTGTGTATGTATCTTTATTTTTTCCAAGATTTTCACTGTATGAACAGTTGAATTATGCCCTTTGCTGATGTGTCTACCAAACTAATTCCTATGAGTATGAGCAGAATCGTTCTGTAAAATTCAAGCTGTTCTTTGTGGTATAACCTTTAGTTATTTATATATTGCAATTATAACTGTGCAGAATAAGACTTTTGCCACAAGTATAGCTAACCTCAAACATAAATCATATGAGTTTTATAGTACACTTAAAACATTTCCAGTTGAAAATAATCATTATTGTTTAAGTAGCTTGATTTGTTAGGATCACACGAATCAGTTGGGAAAGGATCTTTGACACTAGTTGGATATTGATGTTGTATTTCTCATGTGTCTCTTGAACTCCTTACATAGAGTCTCTGTTAAGAGAACCAAAGTGGTGATTATTAGTTGAAGATTGGAGTCCAGATAAAGTTTTAAATTAGGTTATAATGAAAGAAACTTGTATCTTCAGCAACTCTGTTGTGAATTACTGCTATGGGTGAATTCAGAGATAAAATTTATTTTTCTCCAAAACTTGAAAATACTGAGTTTACTATATATTTTTGCAATAAAGTTGTGCTGTTGTATTCAAAGTCTGTAAAGAGTTGCCATTTTCTTTGTTGTGCAGAGAAGCCTTCCATGGAAAAACAGAGAAATGGAAAGGGAGTAATTACTCAAGTAAAAAGTAGAATTTCTTTGGTTCATCCTTGCTTGGCTTATGATAAATTTTAAGACTTGGGTATTGCCTGGAAAAAATCCTGCTATTCCCTGCAAATCACTGTACTTAAACATAGTAAAGCTTAACCTGTTTTGGTTTTTTTTGACAAAGAAAAACAGTGCCTTTTGGTGTTACATATCATGGAACACTGAAGTGTATGGGCAGGCAAAATTGAGAGGTGCAAGTGGCAACAGTTTTATTCGTGTGGTGTGTAGGAGAGATTTGCAAACCTGTGCAGCGCTGCATCCCGAGAGGATTTCCCAGTACAGGAATCCGTGGAAGGATTGTATAAAGGTGTACTTCAATAAAGAGGCGGTTGCATTACACAGATGCTTCTGTAATTCATTAGCATAATTTTCTTTTGACAGATTACTAGGTGGTCCCAGCTTTTGAAAAGTCATGTGATTTGTATATACTGTTTAAAATTAAGCCTCCTGTTAATAAAACTGTCTGTCTCTGAAGCTCCATGTTATGCGTTTCAACAGTCTTTGGGAGTAATGTTTCAACAGCAGATCTTTGTTTCTTTTTTTTTTTTTCCCCCCTGAAAGTCTGAAAGTACTCTTGCTGATGTCAGAAAGATGTGTGATTAGGAGTCAAGTCTTTCAGTTTATTTTTAAAATTTTGCTCTTTGTTTTTTAAGCAACTTTTATTAAAGTTTCATACTATATTGGAGTTATTTGGGTGCTTGTTTTTTCATGTTTCACATTAGAATAAAATTACTGAAAAGGAAAACTTGGCTTCATTGTTCACAGAATTGATTTAAGATATTAGTGTGTGTTGATCTGCCAAAACTGGTGGTAACTGTTTTTCAAATGAATCACAACAATGCCTGCCTTGTTGTGAAATGTAATTAAACTCCAGCTGTCTGGAATTAGAGATACAGTTCTGTGTTATTGTCTTTGATTTCACGTCGGGATCCTCTTGCTCGTGGATCCAGGGCTTTTAGTGCTTGGGTTAGACCCGGCAGATGCTGTGGAATATACTTGTGTGCCTCTTCCTTTGGACTTGCTGAAAGTGCAGGTTTGTTTTGGAAAGCTTTTCTTTTCTGATTCTGAATTTTTCCTCTATGGACTAAAGATGTTTAAATGGAAAAAAAAGTGCAAATCAATGCAAACAGCCATTGCTGTTGGGAACATTTACTTGGATGGAATGCTTAAATGGATGATTTGGGGTGGGGAAGGGGTTCTTCATCTTGCCAAGCAGTTGATGCTCCTCATCTTTTAGCATAAATTAGGTAGTAAATATGCCCTCTTCCTTGAGAGTAGGCTCTTGGAAAAAAAATAGGAAGTCCTAGCATATTCTGAATTTCTGTAGGTATGAGAAGCAGTACATTGACCCGAGTAGTTATGCTTGACTCTTTAAAGCATATATGGAGAAAAGGTCATTGTCAAGTGTCGATGCAAATAAAAGCAGTTTTCTGTAAAAAGTTGCTTTCATGTGAGAAGCATCCTTAAAACTGCTAAATTATGAGAGAAGCCCTTATATTAACAGACTGCATGTCTGGAGTTGATGAAATTGCTTGCTTTGCCCATGTCTGTGCTCATGAACAGCCTTAGGGAGTAGGACCTGAGGTCCTGACTGCAGTGGAAGGTGCACAGCTGCCCTTGCCTTGTACACCCAGAGCTGGTTGGTAGCAAGAGGCAGCACCAGACAGAACCAGTTCCTGGATGCTGCTCAGATACCCAGTTGTTTTGGCCTCGGTGCTCTCTGAGTGTCAGAAGTGACATCTTGCTTTAGGCTCCTGGGAACAGAACACTCGGTGACACTGATGTCCCGATGGCTTCCAGTGATGGAGAGAAGGTGCCTGTGGTTATATAAATGGGTACGTTGGTGTTTCTAGCAGTTCCTTAAGTGTTAGTGTCTGAGTACTACTGCTGAAACAACGTAAGTGGTGAAGTGTTACATTCACAGTGTGATTTCTGTTCAACGTACTTTTTTTTTGTCCCATTCTAAATAGAAATGAATGTAATTAGTCAGTGATAAACTTGTGACTTACATGAAAGAACTTCAGAAGTTAGATGAAAGTGTGACTTAGAACTATTAAGTTTCCAGCAGTTACACATAAACGTTGCAGTCAGATTTTTGTTGTTAACACAAGTTAATTCTGTAATATCACAGACAGCGTTAAAGCCAGTTCTGTACTGATGAATTGTTGCTATTTTCTAAGTGTAGATTTGTGAGAGGTTTGAGGCTCTGTAGGTTTAAAGATACTTGAAGGATGCTTTTTAAAGTAGCATTCCTTTCATAGCATGTAGTGTTTTCCTTGAATGTCGGAATTTGTGGTGAGTGGAGAGGAAGATGGATGCAAAAATGACAGTAGTTGTGCACCAGATGACATTGAAGCTCTGCCTTCTGAAAAACATACCTGCTGGTCAGTCCCACGTGGCTCTGACTGCCCTTCGAGTCCTTGCCTGTGCTGAGTGAAATTAGCAGCTTGTTTTGCCAAGAGTATTTTGGAGCACTGAAGAATGTAGACTCTACAGAAAAGGATGTTTCCCGTTCCCAGGCACACCAGTGGTGTGATGATGACTGCAGGTGTTGTATTTTGTTCCTTCTCAGTGTCCTGCTGTGGTGGCTCCCGAGGTGCTGCTTCCTGCAGTGGTGCTGTTGGCCTTCAGCGGGTTGTTCAGCAGCGAGCACCGGCTGGACAGTGTTGGCCTTCTGAGCCCCAGAACACACTGCTGCGTGCTGGGGACCACTCACAGTCTCTGGGTGCCAAGCAGATCCCTCTCTGAGAGCACTTGGTTTGGGCTGATTATTCAGATATGTGCATTAGACCCTGAACCAAGGGACATTCCTGCTTAATATGGAGTCCAGTGCAAGGAAAAGACTAGTTTCTGTATTGGTAATTGGTTGGAAAGAAGCAGTTTTGAAACTGGGGTGGTATATTAGGAAACATTTAGGTTGAGTCTAGCTAGAGACATACAGAAATTAGTTTTATGGCAGTTTGCTTCTTTAGATGTTGTGCAGGTGTTTCAAAAGAAAGTGAGAGATGCTCAATTCTATTGTTGTAAGGTTTTTCAGAAACTGCTTGGGCCTGGAGGCAGAGATACCGAATTACATTTGCTCATTTTTGCTCCTTCGCAGGTTTGCTGATGCTCCCCTCTGTTCTGTGGCTGTGGTTTTTTTCATGGCTTTGGGAAAACTGAGCTAGAGTTTATGTCCAGAGCAAATGACTCTTTCTCCTGAAGGAAGAGGAAGGGAAGATGTCTGTTAAATGCTGCTGCAGGAAGAGTAACCTCAAGGTGTTCTCTTCCTATCTGTTTTTGGCAGTGAGAATGTGATTGTGGTTCAAAGATTTGCCTTTCCCACAGCAAACCTGTTGGTTGGTGGTAGGCACATTGATTTGTGGCTGTGTACTGGAGCCCACTGCTCTCTCCCGATCTCGTGACAGGTGGGTATAACTGGAGCTTGTTTTCTGTACAGATGGCTTTGTTGGTAATTTTCTTGGAGCTTTGTTACTACGTGGAATGTTTGGTGTTGTTAGTGCTCCCCACCTCCTTGATCTAAATGCTTTTCCCTCCTGGGTATCAATACCTGTGGAAGAAAAGCAGCCCTCAGAGTGTCCCTTTTCTGTAGCTCCACACTGAACTCAGGTGTTGGATGGTTTGGCTGTGACTTCTCACTTGCCGGTGCTCAGTTCTGTGCAGCTTCCTTTGTTCTCCTCCTGGGTTTGTGTGTGTCCATGTTCACAGCGTGGCAGCTTTGGGGAGAAGCAGCCACACGAATTCTGACCCGAGTTCCTTTACAGCTTCTGCAGAGGCAAAGCTTCCTCCTTTGTGTCAATCCCTCTTGTGTGTGCTCGTGTCTCCAGCCTCAAGTTCAAATGGTCTTACTGGTTGCTTCCCAAATATATTAAAGTAAGCTTTCAGAAACAGGGAATGTGTTTTCTTTTAACATGAGTCTGATTTCCACAAAAGCAATTTTGTAACTCTGTATTTGCTGTTCTTACACCAGCCCCACTGGTTTTCCTCAGCTTTTGAGAGTTCTTTTGCTATGAATCACCAGTGAACTGGTTGATCATAGATCACAGCCAGGAATAACTGCAGGGGCTGGAGTGGGCACTGCAGTGGGAGTTTAAATTTCCCTGTGAACTTTAAAACTGAAAAGTAAGGATTTGTAAGGCTTGCATGGGGGAAATAGGAATTGATCCTGCCTAAAACTCTTTTGGCTGGCATAGCTTGACTTTTTGTGCTGGTCACTGCTTCTGGAAGGCTGGTGACTCCCTGAGCTCTTTGTGTTGCAGTTGCACTATTGTTAACCGAGGAATAGGTTGGATGGTACCACCCTGGTGTCTGACCATCTGAAGGCAGGTGGAACTTCCAGCCAGCAGGTTCAGAGTGTGAACAAATCGTTTCATGTTGACTGTTTGCCATTAGATGTGACTGTGTGGTTGTATCGTTGCTCTGTGTGACAGCAGCAAACTTAGGAATGCTTTCTGGGCAAATTTAGGGGAGGAAAATACCGCTACAGTCAGAACCTAAACTACTTGAAGAAATCCTTTTAGGTGATTTTGATTGAGTGCCTTTTATGATGAACTTCACAAGACCTCTGTCAGTAAAATTTGAAGCCTTGGTGTAGCACCTCTTTGTTTCGTGACCTTGCTGTGGTGGCACTTGCCAAAATGTTCTCCATAACATGAGCTTTTTATGAAACTGGATGAAAACAAAAGTATCATGGTTTTTAGCAGTATAACCAAAGCGTTGCTGCTTGTTTTGAGGGGAGATGGACATGGAATGTGGAACGTCCTTGCTTGTTTGAACAGCAGTGTCAACTCTAAAGTGAAAATGATGGTTGCTGGTACTGTTTCATTATCAGACAAGTGTTTACAAGAGCAGAATTAAAAAATTTCGTGTGTTTGAGCAACACTAGTGCAACCAGCTACAGAAGCAAAGAGGCTAATTAAAGTAAAATTAGGCACTGGCAGTTCACTGACTGTCCGGGAAACCCTTCCTTAAGGAGGAGAGGCAGAGTTGTTAAATGTCACTGATACACTTGCCTGGGATTCCCCTGCTCCGTTCCAGCACTGCTGCAGAGCCTGCCTTCTGTGCTGCAGTCCAGTCACATGAATAAATGGAGTGTTTGTAATTGTGCTTCGAGCTCTCTTCATATCTAGACTTGAGTGCTTTCAGGAGGTAAGTGTGGGGGTGTTGGAGTGAATTTGCCTCCCAGTAACCAGTATGGTAGTGGCAGAATGTTTCCATCCTCACTTTCAGCCGCATCAACATTAACATCAGGGAAGGGGCACTGGGACTGAAGTTGAAAGGTTGAGGCCAAACTTTCAGCTTTAGTCATCATGGAAAGAGCCAAGTGCTGCCCTAATCTAATGAGGAACGTTTGTGGTTCAGAAACTTCAGATCTGAGCCTGTGTGAAAAAGCACAATAAACCAGTGACTAAGTAGTTAAATTCTTAACTGATCTGAAATGTAAATTCAGTTGTTAATGATAGAATGGTATGAGATAGATAATTGATCTAAAGGAGTTAAACAGTTAAACTTGAGCCCTGCAGGGGTGTGTGTTTTCTTAAGTTGTAAATCAGACTAGTTTTTGATTGTAAATCTTTCCTAAGCTTTTTAAAGACAACTGTAGTTGTTGTCATTTAAGTTGGTGTGTATATAAAGCATTTAAACTAGATGCATCTCTTAAAGAAAAAAGCCTTTCAAGTATATCTGGAAAATTGCATACACCATGACCTGCTGCACAAATGTCTTGAATTTTTTGAAGGCCTTTTTTGTCATCTGGACATTTATCCCTCCCTTTGGATAACTGACACTGTATTTTTGTTCAGGCACATCTTTGCAGCACAAGCACTGTGCCATGCTATTTCTTTGAATGAGTAGTTAATATTTGACTACTTCGGTGTCTTCAGGAGCAGAAGGCTGTCTTTTCCTTCTGCTGGATGGCTTGTGCTACTTCTTACATTAAATTAATTAAATCAGTTGGGCCTGTAAAATAGCTTCAAGCAGCAACAATAAAAAGTTTTCTGAAACCTAAAGTGCCTTGTTTTGAACAAAATAGCAAGGGATTTTCCTGTGACTCCTAATGAGTCTGCAGATAATGTTATATCTCTGTGAAATACCAGCTATTTTAGTGCAGTGACGTGAGCACAGGATCACTTAATTGGTGTGAAAGGTGAGAGGAATCCCTGTGAGTGAGTTCTGCATGGGCACGGTGGGTGGGGTAATGTATAACCTTCCCCTCTGCCTTCTTTAGGCTTGAAAAGGTAGGAAGAACCTGGGGTTCTTTGAGTGTTTCTGAGCAGCTCCCAGATACCCTTTACCTGTTTCTGTGTTCTCAGATCCCTGTGCTGCTGCGTCAGGTGCACAGAGAAGCCGTTTGGTGAACAACCGGTGCCGAGTCAGGGGTGTGTGTCCCGGCTCTGCTCTGCAGCCTGGGACACGATTCCCATATTCCACCGGATGGGGGTAACTCCAAGTCTCTCTGCTTAGAGTGAATGTAATTTAATTCCTGCTTTTACAGCTGTTAAATTTACTCTAGCTTTTTCATCAGAGAGGTTTTTGCTTGGAGAATTCTGTCTGCCTCAGTTCGGTCGTATTTATGAAAAAATCGTTGGAACTACAAGAAAAGAAAGATGCTCGCTGGTGGGAGTTGTAGGGGTTTCCAGGGGCTTGGCTGGCAGAGGCACGCTTTCCAAAGGCCGTGGAACAGCTTTGTAGCAAATTCAAACCTGCTGACAAGAGGCTTCTTCAGGGTATAGGTGGTAAGGCATTGCAGTGCACAGGCTGGAGAGCAGACATGGAAGAAGCACTTGAGGAAATAGCTGTCTAGCATTTGTGGAATCTCCCTTAATGCAGGCAGGTTGTGTGGTCATTTTGGCTCTGAGACAAGTGGAGTGGCTTGAATGCATTGTTGTGATGGGTTTGTGCTTTTGGGAAGGTACACTGGCATCTGGAACAGAGCAAAAAGGGAACACGAGGTCAGTTTGGTCTTTGTGGCCTTTAAATTGCTCTATTGTTAGTCTGGATGGGGGAGAGAAAAAACAACTTTTAAAAGCCCTTGCCGATCCTTTCCTTTATTTGACTTCCTTCATGACGGTGTTTTTGGTGCTGGAATTTTTTAGGTTGTTCTGTTTCAAAGCATCATTATTCTGCAGCAGATTAGGATGGAGAAGTTAGGATGTTCATACTACGAATGGTGAGAGTGACAGAAAAATAGTATGGGAGTGTGGATTTTAAAAAAAGCATATATTCAAAAGGAGAAAGAAGAACTGAAAACGTTGGAATGAAAAAGCCTCAACTTGCACTGAATAAATCAAAGAAATAAATTTCTTGGGAGTACTGCAGAAGCAGTATTGAGGTATTTTTTCCAGATTATATTTCATGAGCTAGACTCAAGAATAAAGTCCCTAAGAAAGCCTGAATTATATAATGTGAAGGGATAATGTGATTCTGTAAAGTGTGAGAAGTTGAAAGATCACTTCTGCTTTATGTCCTTACTAATTTTTTAGGCAAGGGTTGTCACTGTGCAGTAATAACTGCAGGACAACTGAGAATAGTCTGTAAAGAATCCCTCTGGATATCTCAGCCATTCCAGGTGATCATTCAGCAAGTGGAATAGAACCAAGAAGGTATGGCAAGCTTTTCATGAGTAAGTGGCTGTTGGTACTATGTGGCTACCAAAATTCTCCCTATGAATTTGATAAAGCAGCAAAGGTCAGTAAACTGTATTGTTGGCATATTTCTTTTTAAAGTCTTATTTTGAGCTCGTGCTGTTGGCACAGCATGTACCAGTCTGGACAGAGGGGCTGAATGAGGAGCTGCCTGGGAGTCACCTGTGGAACACCAGGGCTAGTCTTGAGTACAGGATGGTTTAGGTTTCCAGCCTTTGGGAAGGGTAGAGGTTGTGAAAGGGATTGGCAGAAGCAGATGTTGCTTCAGACGTTGTGGGTAAGTGGAGTGGTGTGGGAGGTGCCTGCAGGTGATGCTGCCGTGGAGTTGGGGATGAGTGTGGGGGAGTCTTCACTCTCAGCTTGGCTTTGGACTAAAAAGTGGAAGATTCAGTCCTCACCAGCTGGATCTGCCAGGGGCAGGGACAGCATGTTGAGCTGTTTGTGCCTGAGGTGGAAATAGCTGGAGTTGTAAGGGAAAAAACAAGAGTTTACTCCAGAAAGGCAGGGATGATTTGCAATGTAAAATACATGTTTGGGGCTTTTACAAAGGTCATTGTGGTTGAGCTTTCAAGTCTATTTTTCAGTGAAGTTCTTCTTTATGTTTCAGTAAAAAATACTTGAGAGTCATGGTGAAGGGAAAGAAAAAGTGGCTGAATAAATTTGAAAGGAATGGGAAAAAAATCTTCTTGGCAGGAGTCAGTGAGCACCTTTAGGATTGCAGCTTAAATCCAGTGATTGCCTTCAAAGCCCCAATCTGCTTTAAGTTACTTTTTCAAGGAAATGAGTTTTGATATTCTGCTACTTAATACTGTGAAGAACTTTGAAACATGTTTTCTTTGCATGAAGAGAGTGGAAAAAGCAACAGGTTTTGCTTAAGTTCAGGTGTTAATTTGAACCCCTTTGTAATTTAGTATGTTCCAAGCTAATATTTGAAATAATTTCAATTCTGACGTATCAGTTTCTTATTTCTCAGAAAAGTGGGGAATATATGTATAGTAAAGGCATGCACAAACATTTCTTTGAGCTTGTTGGTTATGACTAAGGGGGATATTAATGCTGTATAAGTTAGCAGTGAACGTGGAACAGTGTAAAGGTGAATTTTAAGAAGGTCCTGGTTTCCTGGAGTTGGAACTTGGCTTTTGTTCCTTAAATGGGGAGAGCTGCAGGAAAGAAAATGAAGTTCTTGTTTGCATTTTTTGCTGGAAGTTACAATCCCATTTGTGATTTTTTTTATTCTAGCTTTTTTTTTTTTTAACTGTCCTAAGCTTGTTATTTTTATTGTTATAAATGGGAGATTTGCTCCTCAGTCAGACAACTCAGTGAGTAGAGCCAGTTGTACCTCTGTGAGTTCTGCAGCCCCTGGGGTGTGTGGCAGTCGATGAACTGTTTGCACAAGACCTGCAGTCCAGTCCAGAGCTCAGGGCTGGGCTCTCCTGCTGCTTCCCTCTGCTCATGGCTCAAGGTTTCAGCATCACCCTGTAGGGAACACTCTCTGGGAGCTCTCCTCCCTGGAATTGAGGCTGTCTGAACCCTGGGCTGTCTGTGCTGGGATTGAATCCAGCTGCCAGAGCAGTTTGTTTGGAAAGGTGTCAATAGTATTCACGTTCTTTTTCTTTTATAACAATTAGGAGATGCCTTTTGTTTCAGGGTAAATGTCAAATTTGTACTAAGTTAATTAACCCTCTTGTATGTGTGGTGACAGGCAGCTTGGTGCACAGCATGGAGAAGAGTGATTGTCCCGACCTGTAGTAATGCTGATCTTAACCACCCCCACTGCAAACCGCCAGAAGTAATGAAATGATGGAAAAAATTGTAGCCATTTATATTTTCTGCAGAGCTTCTGATGCTGTGGGACGAGGCTCTGTGGCCCATGGAAGAGCTGGTGTGCCAGAAAAAGCCTTTATTGACTAATAAAATCTGTGGACTGTGGTCTTTCTCATTAGGCTCTATTAATCTCAGTTTAAAACAAAGATGCATTTTAGTGCATCTAGTGGTACAAACCCAGCTATATGATCTCTTTTAGACCCTTACAGGCCTCAGAAAAGGAGGATCAAATTAGAATTTTTATTTTGATAATATATTTAGAAAGTGGTGCTGACCTCACAGCACCGGGAGACAAGCTCTGTAATATCAAACCCCAAAATGTAAGAGGCTGCCCCCTCAAAATTGAACCAGTAATGGGAAAAAAGCGTTGCTTCTGCTGGTCTGCACATTTTGGGATCACGGGGGGAAAAGAGAGGAGCTGTTTTGAAGGAAGTTGGGTGAGAGCTGCAAGATGTGGGATTAAACTGAGCAATGGGCAAGGATGAAGGGCCATGAGGTTTTTTTGGGAAGTGCAAGGGTAATTACCCGGGATGCTCTGTGACATGTGTTGGGGCTGTTTCTTGAGTTGTTGGGTACCATAAGGCCAAGATGATGAGAATTGCATTTGGCACACACTGCTGGCAGGATTGCTGACATCTGTGCAGGGTTTGTGGGGCAGGAGCTGTGCTCAGTCCAGTGCTCGGCGATGGAAATCAGCTGTCCTGGAGCACGAGCACTAACGCCTCGAGCCTGAGTTAACCAAGGTGTTAAATTAGTGTCCAGTATGTGATGTGTACTGAAATAGAGCCTGTGGGGTATCCTGTACAGCGTTCTGTAGCTGATGGGAGTTTATTAGTGTGATTAAAGAGGAACAAACAGCAGGTTTGCTTGTGTTGAATTCTTGCTTGGGTTTCATCTTGGAGCAGCGAAACCAGGCTCACCCTCCAGGCTGTGTGCAGTGGTGGTGCTAATGTTTTCTCTGCAGAAGCCATCACTCCTGGCACTACTAAAAATACTGCTGATGGTGTTTGATGCCGTGAACTGTGAGGTTTTTCTTGTCCTCTGAGTGATTCAGGGGGTTCTGTGAGCGGCCTTGCTGGGGTGATTCCAGTCACAGTGCCCTTCTCCCCCTGTGCTCACTGTCTTCACCTCGCCCTCCCAGCCTCAAGGGGAGCCTCTGGCCTTCAGGCATCCTGAGGGGTGGAAGTGTATCAAACAAATGATGCAATTCAATAATTCTCACCTTAGGCAGTCTAACACTTAGTCCTTAATTGACTAAATGCTGGCACTCCTACACGAGGGGGAAGTACAGATAAGTTTGTTTCAGGCACCCATATGTGGCATTTTGGGGAAATGCAAGACTCTCCAAAGCTCTGAACTAGAACAGTTAAAACCTTTAATCACTCTTGTTTTGGAGTTTTCTTCAACCATTGGTGTACAATGCTTTCTTCTCTTACATTTAACTTGCTTTTAAGCTTTGGTTAAACTGAATCACTAAAGGAATAATAAATTTAATATTAGACTTGTCTATGTGTTGATTTTCTTTTTGTTGGAGAATGTTCTTTTCTGTGTGAAAAGAAGTTGCTTTTTCTGCAGAGACATGAAAAATGTGAAAAGGATTGGAAGTTCTGAAATGCTTTTAAGAAACTTGAGGAAGTAGCAGGTAATTGCTTATTCTTCTGAATGGGTAGCATAGGTTTCCTATGTGATTTTCCTAGAATGTAGCATTTTTTTGGGGCTTGCTTTGATTATTTAGGACCAACTTCTGGTACTGCTATGTTTCATTTTGGTGTAGAACAGCTCTGTTGGAAAGATGAGATTTTTCTTTGTGTATTACACAGCTGTTGAAGTTTATGATCATCTTTACAGGGTGGTATGTGAAAATGATTTAAACTTTTTAAACTGGAACTCAGTTTGGTTGTCTGGGCACTTAAAGTGTAGCTAGTCTGGAGCCATTCTGTGTTGTACTTGAGTAAGTGGGAATGACGTCCTGGTTGGGCACTGAAAGACTTCTCTGGAGTGTGTGCTTGCAGATTTCTAGGGATAACATTTTGCCCTAGAGCTTGTAGGGATAACATGGGTAATGCATTATTTTTTTCTTCAAAATGTGGTGTTATATCATGTGCAGTTCTAACTAAAGGGGGAAAAACAGGTGTCTGATGGATCTGAAGCTGATGTTTGCAAACTTCCCTTGAGGAAGCAGTTGACAGAATCTGGCTCCAGATGAAGCTTCGCAGGCGATGCCTCTCACCAGGGAGCTCCCTGAGCTGGGGGAGCACTGCATCAGGTGTGAGTGGCTGTTGTCAGTGGAACTGTTGATGGTGTAACATAACCTCAGCTGTGATTTTACAGGCTGTTTGAGCAACAGCACTGACCTGGTGGCTTGCTTGTGCTGCCTTTTCCTTTGAACCCACTGTGCTGGGATATACCCAGTAGCTCTGTTTTCTATGTTTCAAATTGAATTTGTTATCACTTTTGGAGTTCATTTCTACTTGGCAAACTGAATTTCGGTGTCTAGAATAGTTCTGTGACTTCCAGACCGTGCTGTACTTTAACCTGCCAGTGGCAGTCAAGCCGGAGATTGTTAAACTGTCATTATTGCGAGCTGATCTGTAATGAATCTTTTATAAATGAAATGTGATACCTTTATGGAAAGCAGTTGGCTTTAGCTGCTGGTTTTGCTTGGGAAATATTCACTGCACTGTCTTCTGTAAACCAGAAGGTTCAAATAGTAGACATCAATATTAGTTATCAATGGTGGCTGTGAGGGGTAAATAAGAAATCAATGCATTTTAGAATTTGTGGAACTGTTGGAAAATAGAAAAATTTGAATGCTGCAACAGATATAAATATTCTTTTGTCGTAAATGCTGTTGCAAGTCTAAAAGCTAAACTTATTTTGTGTGTATGAATGGATATAAATAAGTGTGCTCTGTGAAAACCCAGCGAAACAACGTGAAATGCGGTTTTGAAATGTCGATTGGAATGTGCAGGCTGAATGCAGTCGGTGTTCTTGAGCGCATGCTGAGGAAGAAGGGAAGGCTGTTAATAATAAAACCCCAAGTTCTTTCAGTTCAATTACACCCAATGTGTGCTTACCCTTGAGCTGAGAGCCTTCGTGCACTGTTTGGCCTTAGTAACCACCAGAGCCTTTCTCTGCCGTGGTGTGGCTGTTGCCCAGCCCTGGTAAGTGGTGAACACCGTGCTGATGCCCTGTGCTTGTGCTGGCACGTGCCTGCTGGGCAGCTCTGAGTGATGAAGGGCCAAGATGCTGTTGCAGGGTTGTGTGGAAGTGCAGAACACGAAGAAAGCGTCACAGGCTTAAAGAGGATCGGGGAAGGGTGGTAGGCGTGGGCTGGTTCTAAGTCCGAGGACTAGTTGCTGGTGTTTTCAAAGCTTTTGGGATGGTCACTCCTCTCAGAGGAAGGGAACTGGGACTTTGTGGAGAGAGGTGGAGATGAAAGTCAACTGATACATTTAAGCTAAACTATTCAGGTTTTTATAGAAAGATGCAATTACTATAGTAAATTACAGTTTACTGTGAAAATGAAAGCAAATTCCAGAAATCTTGCTTTAGGGAGGAAAAGAGAAAATGTGTGCCCATATTATCATAATGAAATAGTGTTTAAAAATCACTGATAACTGAAGTTGGGGCTAGTTTTCCTAATTGCTGACGAACTTCACTATTTTTTCTTTCTACTTGGTTATTATGTTTGGGGATGCAAGTATGTTAGGCTTTTGATTTTTTTTGATCTTTTCACATGCAGGCAGGTTTCCAGAGATTCGTGCTGCTCAGTAACTGCATGAGCAGGGTGACTGGACAAAGTTGCTTAAGTGGGGGCTAAGCTGATCTTCAGGCTTGGCTGAAATGGATGCTGTATCTTAACAGACCAACTGCTCCTTGCTCTTGCTGCTGGGATGTCTATGATGAGGATTTTCTTCTGGTGTTATTCAAGGAATGGATTGATACTGGAGAACATCATGCAGTGTGTTTGGAAAGCCGGGAAGTGAAAAGAAGGTTGTGTGGGCTCTTCGAGGACATCCATAGGCAGTAATATAGAAGCAACTGCTGGCTGAGGTTCAAACTGATGTTTTCAGATTAAACATAATTCTTTTTATCCGAATCTCTTTAAGGAGCCATCCCTCTCTTCTTTCCATAAGGATTCGGTCTGTAGTTATTAAAGCCACTTTCTTGTTATCCCCTGAGTTGATGAGGAAGAGTACAGCTGGTTACAAGGACAGCTCCTACTCAGCCACTTCCAAGAGCTAGCCTGGCTGTGCCCTCTTGGGTTTTGGTTGTCATGTGCACCAAGCAGTGCCCTGTGATCTCTGTCTGGAGCAAGGAGATACAGCAAGAAAGGATTCCTTATGGTTTGTAACTTGCCCGGGAATTTCAAGGGAAATCCTATATGCCATTACTAAATCCAAACCAGTTGGATGAGACAGCCTTCTGGGTATTAGGGTACTGAAAAACAAATCCTCGAAGATAGAGTATTTTCATGATTTCATTGCTCCTGATCTGGAGAAGAGATTCAGGTAGCAGATGAGATGTGACTGGGTGTGAGAACTTGCATCCCTTCACCTGCTGGCTTCACTCTGCAGTTTAACAGTTCCCATCTCAAACTCTTCCTTTTTGGAGTCTTCGTAACATGGAATAAATATGTACAGGCCTGTTCTGAGTGCATCTTGAGACCTGCAGTAGTGGTTTCCTCCCAGAAAGGGACCACAGCTGACTGGGGATCTAAAGCTTATGGGGAGCTGTTTCTTTGAGGTTAACTTTACTCCTGATCCTTTCAACTCTAGTGGAGAAGAAAGGTACCTCCTGCTACTATAGAAATCTCTGCTGTAGTAGAGGAAAACAGAGGCAAAATGTTGGCAGGGGACCCAGACTGGATGTCGTGGCCTTCCTTGTTGTCAAATAGGGAGTGTTGCACAAATGTGTAGGGTCATGTGTGGAACAGCAGATGTGAGGCTGTGTGAAATGTGAGCTGGTCTGGTGGAATGGCATGTGTGGATGAAGAAAAAACCTGGTACCCGTGACTTGAGATTTTAGGAGAAATGTATTTATTAAAAGTAATGGTTTCTTCTGTGAATCTTATTTGGGGTTGAAGGCAACTGAATGGAAGATGGATGGGTGCAGCCAACTGTTTGAACAGTTGACCAGACTCCTTCAAACAAGCCTCTTTGGAAATGCTGGCGTTAAAGCAGATGATGATGACTTTAGTTGAAAGCTGAGCTATGATTGTCTTTGCCTCAAGCTTTGCTAATTCTTACTGAGTGCTGGTTTTGTGCTGCCCCATCACTGGAGCATCCGAGTACCGTGCACTGGTGAATTAAGTGACATCGTTAACATCTGTCCAGGGCAGATTGCAGACTGGGATGTCCAAGGGATTAAAGGTTGTGCAGTAAAAGTTCATCTCTTCAAGATAAATATTTACACCCTGCAAGTATGAGAATGCCATGAGAAAGACCAAACAAATAATTGCTTGTTTTCCAAACTCGAAAGGAACTTCTCTATGAAGTATTCCCATTTAAAGCACTTGTTAGAGCCCTCAAACTGTCCAGTCTCTGTAATGTTTTGATGCTTGAAGGTTTATCTTCTGAATGCCGTTTTGAGAATTAGAGCTGTTCCTCGAACAGAAGCGTCTGCAGTGCCATGTGCAATAAAACGTAGTTATCCCCGGCGCCAGGCTGATGTTAGGGTTTATCGGCAGAGAGCAGGGCAGAGCACGGGGGCTCCGTGGTTCCCGTGGGCGAGCAGGGGGTCCCTGCAGGCAGGGGGGCTCTGGCGGAGCTCCCACCGCGCGGGGCGAGTCTCGGCCTGTCCCTGTCCCTGCGCGGGGCTGGGAGCGCCGGCCCCGGGGAAGGGGCTTCTCTGCGGGAGGAGCCGCACCGGGCCGGAGGGAAGGGCCCTGCGGGGGGAGCGGGAGCGGCGGGCAGAGCCCGGCAGGAGTAGGTGAATGCAGGAGCCGAGTGACGGCGGCGGGGCGAGCCGGGGGCGCGGCGGGCGCTGTCCGTGCCCGGGGCTCTCGGTGCCCGTGAGGGGGCGGGAGGGGCCGCGGCCGCAGCGCCCGTCCCGCGGGCCCCGCCCCGGCCGGGCCGCGCCCCTGACGCTCCGCTCCGCTCTGCTCTGCCCGCAGATGGCCGCCTGCGTGTCCCGGGTGGAGCTGTCCGTGTCCTGCCGCAGCCTCCTCGACAGGGACCTGCGCTCCAGGTCGGACCCGCTCTGCGTCCTGCTGCAGGACGCGGGGGGCGGCCGCTGGGCTGAGGTAAGAGCGGCCCCCGGCGCGCCGGGTCTCCCCCTTTCCACCCCGCAGGTTTTCCTAGCCGAGCGCTTGGCACGCTGGATTCGGATTTTCGGTTGGTGGGCAGTCCCATCGCCCACGCTCAAACCTGCAGTGGTTTCATCAGTCGCTCGCTCTTTTGCTCAGGGTTGCATGGGGAGGTTCATTTGCCTGTTACAGTATAACCTGCCCCAGAGCTCACACTCCGGAATACAGTGTTTCACCAGCTTTTCCCCCTCATTGTCAGAATTTCCCCATACATTAATGTTTATTTTCCAGTGCTATTTCCTGTCCTGGTGAGCCGCTGGTCAGCCCGGTTCACGTCCAAACACGAGGCATGGTGTGGGGTGTGTAGCCCCGCTGGTGCCCGTGTTCACCCCGTGCAAGTAGAAAGCTGTGTGGGAGAACAGGCGCTTCCTCCTCCTCATCAACAGCTTTGCTCCTGTGTGTTTGTGCAGCTGGATCGCACGGAGAGGATCAAGAACTGCCAAGACCCTGAATTCTGCAAGAAACTGGTTGTGGATTATTACTTTGAGAAAGTGCAGAAGCTGAAATTCGGCGTGTATGACATCGATAACAAGACCTTTGATTTAAATGACGATGACTACCTGGGAGGGATTGAGTGCACGCTGGGACAGGTATGTGAGGGTGTGTCAAGTGATCTACAAAGTAGCAGCAAGAGTTGGGTTTATTATGAAAAATTAGGTGAAAATCTGCTTTATCAAAGGCTTTGACACATTCAAATTTGAAAACACATATTAAACATGTTAGTTTGTGTTACTGTTGAACATAGTTAGAAAAATCACTGTGTCAATCACAAAGTGAAGGTTAGAAATACACATGGTGTGTAATTAATGGCTTGACTTAGGAGGCACTTGTAGCACCAAAGGCAGTTTGGGAGTAAGGAAGCAAGAGAGATTGGAGTTTCCTTTAGACAGGGGATCATCAGGCATTAAATTTGAGGAAATAAGACTACTGGAGGTTCTGTACTTGTTTCCTGAGGAGAGGTTTGTATAGCGAGGTAGGAGGAGAAAAGTGGGACTCACATTATCAAAGAAAGACTTGATAAATTAAATACTGTTTTCTGGTTTTCGTAACTTTTTGGCTACCCGTGATATCAATGCCTCTTGTGTCACAGAGGCAGAAAAAATAGATGGCTGCAGTTAACTTTGGAGATGTGTTTGTGGGCGTCTTACAGTTAACTTTGGAGATGTGTTTCCTGGATAGGGAGACAACATAACTTCCAGACTGTTTAGCCATTCAGGAGCACAAACTGATGTCTGTCACTGTTGGTAGTGCATTTAATTCTTCTTAGAACTTTTAGGAGAGTTTGAAAATTTTACATCTGAAGAATAATTCTTTGCCCTTTGTCTAACTTGATAGTTAGTTTATCTGTCTTTTAACCTTAGGTTGTGTCCAGCTCTGTGTTCACCCGACCGCTGGAACTGGAGCAGGGAAAGCCAGCAGGGAAGGGCACTATTACGGTAAATAAGGGGTTTGTGTGAAAAACTCTTTCATATGTTGGCTGGGACAAAGTGGCATTTCTGGTTTGTATGTCAGAGTTTCTTTCACGGACAAAGTACGAGCAGAACTCTGATTTCTTGTTTAATTTTTTTTACCCCTAAATTTCTGTGGCACAGATTTCAGCAGAGGAGATTAAAGATACCAGGGTTGTGTACCTAGAAATGGAAGCCCAAAACTTGGACAAAAAGGTATTGATTTTTAAAAAAATTATATTGCATGCTTCTGTAGTAGTTAGTTTGTGCCATCTGTCCAGGAACCGCTCTGTGTTTGCAGACATTCAGCTAAGACAGTAATCCTCATGTGAACAAAGGCTTGCTGTGTTTAGTTACTTACAGTGCAGTAAACTGGAGACACAATTTGGTGTTGAAAACCACAATGTCAAACTGGAAACTCAGTTGCTGGGTTTAGGTTTTGGGGCATTAATTTGGCTTTGAAATATTCTGTATATTAATAGAGTTCAGTATGTAATTGTCTCCACTGAGTACTGTAGCTGATCTTTCTGTATTTTCATTAAAGAAGAAAAGGTGGAAATTTAGGTGTGCTGCTCATTGTATTTGTTGCCAAAGACCAATCCAGGGATTTAGTGGCCTAACTGCTCAGTCAGCAAAATGATGTGATTTATATAGTGACAAACGTGGTCTGAGGAGGCGGTCTTGGAGCTGATAAATTCTGATGATTTATAAAGTACAGCAGTTTAAAAGAGAAAAATAAAAGTGAGGCAAGAAAACAGATGTGTAGTTTGTTTGTGCTTTGTGTGAAGTATTGTGTACTGATTAGCCAACTCTTTACTCGTTTTGGATAAAATGTAGGAGGCTGATGACTTCTGCTGGGGTTTTGTTTGCAGGATTTCTTAGGTAAATCGGATCCGTTTCTGGAGTTCTACAAGCAGGGTGATGCAGGAACGTGGCAGCTCGTGTACAGATCAGAGGTAGCATTTCCACTCAGTGTTTTTCCTGAGATAATCAGACAGTTTACTTCTACTGAGAGTGGGAGTCCCCACTCCTGGTCATGCTTTGCACCAGTTTTGCAGAGAAAGTTGTACCCAATAAAAAGGAATTCTGCTAACTGAGCCTGCAGCAAATTGTTTATTTGCTGCCTGTTGACTGGATGAAGCTGTTGAGTGAGAAGAGTGACTCTCCTCCCTTTTCGTGGTGTTGAGCTGTTAGGTTGGCTTGGCTCTAAAATTGAATTTAACCCTGAAATCAGTCTTTTATTGCTGGCAGAGCTGTTGCTTGGCTCTCGACACACGTCAGGGTTGAACTGACTGAGGCTGTTCTCTGCTTGCCACGCAGAGCCCTCGTGTCATGTTTCGTAGTGATTGCATTGCTGCATCCCTCACATGACATTATGCTGACATTTTTTTAAGGTGATCAAGAACAACCTAAATCCATGCTGGAGGAAGTTCAGTGTTCCCTTGCAGACGTTCTGTGGTGGAGATTTTAATAAACCTATCAAGGTACAGCCTTCAGAAATTCTCTTTGTTTGTTGTTACAAGTCATCTGTTCTCTGTTGATGCTAACTGTCAGTTATCAGGCTGTCTAGTCACATTTTAATTTTTAGATTGCCTTCCTAGAATTGTAGTGTGGCAGGTAAGTGATCATATTCTGTTAAGTATGATGTCTGTATTAAAATATTATGGGTTTTCAAATTGAGAAGTCAGGAAATGCAGAAATGATACAATTTCTAATGATTAGTCACAAGAAGAATTATAACTGGTTTTTCTTTTCATTATTCTGTCCAGGATTTCAGGTTGGGCTTCAGTGGTGGTGTCTTGTTTGGTTTATATTTTTTTTTTTGTTATGGCTTTCTACCACTGTTTTTGAGTTAACTGAGAAGCTCACAGGTGTTGTTTGAGAGCAACTTAATTTGTTATTTTTTTCTTCTAAGCAATGCATTGCTAATTTAAAGGCATTTAAATCAATGGGTAGTTGTGTGTGAGTATAGTTCCTCTCTGCTTATCCAACACCTAAATACTTTGCATTTGCAGAATTTTCCAGTTTCATCCAGATTTGAAGAAGTCTCATGCTGGAAGCTTGGTCTGGAAGGTTTAGCAAAAAGCATGCATGCTAACGTTGTTTCTTGTGCAGTATGGCAGGTCCAAAGGATTACTGAGGCTATTAACCTGGAAATAGGTGTTCAGGTATGCTGGGCTTATTGAGAGGTGGCAGTGTTCTAAGTGGGGTTCATGAGCTTTTGTTGCTGAGGAATCAACCGTCTTAGGTCAGAAAAAACTCCTCTGGGTCCAGAAGTGAGCAGAAGATGTGTGAAGGAGATGGCTGAGAGATGCATTTTTGTCAGAACTGGCACGACATGGCATGGTTTGTTCTGTTATGTGGGGCTGTGTTTCCTGTAGTCCAGAAACATTTGTGTTGCTGGTTTGCTTTGTTTGTTTTCCAGAAGCTTTCTGTGCTTTGAAGTTCACTTTGGAGTGATCTGCTTCTTCAAAAGGATAGATTTTTGCTGTTAGTCCATTTGAGCCAAAATTCTCGATGCATGTGCAAATAGTCTATTAAGTTTCCCAGTGCAGCTGTGAAAAAGGATTAAACTGTTCTAAACAGGCTGGTGAAGTCAGTCAGTCAGTCAGGGTGACAGGCAGGCGTTTCACTAGCAACACTAAAGAATATAATTGCAGTGGTGGTTTAGTTTTCATCTGGCATTTGTTCCTCTGAACCTCTTGTTTTAGTCTTCAGAAAATTCCCATAGGAGCAATTATGTGTGAAATACTGGTAAAGGGAGAACTTGAACTCCAGCACAGTGGGAACAGCCATTTTGGTGTATCACCTAAACATCAGCTTTGCCAGCTGTGTGTGAGGATTAGGCACTGAATGTGTGCGTGAGCGTAAATCTTTTGATCAAATGCTGCCTAGTATTATGGTAATTCTTTCTTCATTGCAATGCAGAGTGATGTTCTCCTTGTTCTGTGTTAAGAACAGCTCAGATTTCTGACACAGCCTAATTTTTGTGACAGTTCTGTTAAAAATAAGGGTGAGTGAAAGCAGCGTCTCACCCCCATAGTTATTTAAATGGAAATAGCAAATGTAGCAAATAGAAGTGGCAAAATAGCAAAATAGAAATTTGTGGGCGTTGGTACAAACTTGCAGGTTTGATGGCAAGTAACGCAAAAGCCAAACTGTTTTCTGAAAGGATGAAGGGGGAGAAGGGGGCGCAGTCACTGTGGTATCTTGATTCCCTGTTAAGGCAGGGAAGGATGACTTGCTGCTTCCCATTTAGGTGGCTACATTAGGCCATAATTCACCTGGCTGTTTGTACAGGTTTTCCACTTATACCATCGGAAGATCTCTAGTAGATCCAAACAGTCCTAAAAGAACCCTGTCTCAAATTCAGGTATCTAATCATTGGATTTTACATCCTTATCCCATCTTGTCCCATTGTCCTCAGGAGAAAGCTGTCCCTGTGCTTTATACTGGAATTTCTGGATGACTTAAAGGCAAATCTTGGAAAAGAGCAGGTTGTGAATCTGTGTGGCAGGAGAGCTTCAGCAGGGGAGCAGCCAGCTGCTTGTAACTGTTTCTTAGTTGGCTGCTTCTGGAATTACTTGTGTTCTGCAGTTGCATGCATGGAGTGCGTTAGAAATGCTCTTCATCAGTGGTTTCGTGGGGAGCTACTGACAACATATCTCACCATGCTTGCTGTAAGCCACAGCTAATAGCATATTTTTGTTTGTAAATGCATTGCTCTTTTGCATTGTCTAGTTCTGAAGCTTTCATGCTGATTTAAACATGACTGGTTATTAATGAAGTGCTTATCATTTGCTCTGTATAAGGTGCAGAAAAAGACAGACTTACTGTTCCATGGAAATTGCAATTTCCTTGTAAATCGATGCTATTGTTGGACAGAAAAAAGAGCATATTCAGAAAGTGCTTAGATAATGAAGTTTTAATTGCTTCTTCCAATTACTCCAGTTCCATATGTTGTCCTGAATGATCTCACATTTATACATCTGGGCTGTGGAATGTTGGAGTTCTTTTAAGGTTTCTTTTAAATTTTTATTTATTATTAATGTAATCATTTCCATTTAAACCAGGGAAAGATTTTATTTAAAATTTTCACTTGTGCGTACTTGAACATGATAAGGAAGTGAACATTTTTGAGATTCACTCAGGGTGTGTGTCTTTACTCCTGGGTTTCAATTAGTGGTGTGGCCAATACCCCCAGTTCTGCTGCAAAGGTGGGACAGAGCAGATGGGCTGGGGAGCAGCAGCTGGTCCCTCTAGCACAGGACACCCATGTCCTGCCCCTTCCTTCCCTGCAGGAGCAGTCTCTGTGCCATGTCCATGCCCACTCACTCCCTGCAGGTGCAGTGTCCATGCCCTGCTCCCTCCCCTGCAGGAGCAGTGTCCATACCCTGTCCATGTCCTGTTCCCTCCCTGCAGGAGCAGTGTCCATACCCTGTCCATGTCCTGTTCCCTCCCTGCAGGTGCAGTGTCCATGCCATGCCCATGCCATATCCATGCCCTTTTCCCTCCCTGCAGGTGCAGTGTTCGGACCACGACAGCGATGGCTCCCACGACCTGATCGGTGCCGTGCAGATGACCCTGGCGCAGATGCAAACAGCCAGCCCCGGCTCCCCGGTGAGCATCTCCAGCCCCTGCTGACTTGGGCCACAATTCAGGCTTTCACAAACCCTTTTTAATATTGACCTCGGGCACACACTGTGAGTTGTTGCCTCCAAACGTGATCGTTTCTGTTTGTATCTTTATATTACTAAGCCAACATCTGGGAAGAATGGTGTGGGAATTACATTTCTTTATTTTCTTTGGGTTCTGTTACCGTTCCTGTTTCTAAAGGCATCCTTGAGCCTGTTGTCTGCTGGTTACCAGCCACTTTTCTCAGCAGTTCAGCCTGCTTTGGCCTCTTCTGAGTCCAGTGGAAATAAAAGTGCTTGTTGGTGCTGTTACAGAGTCCAGAGGCACAGCTTGTTTGTGCTGGTCACCCTCACAAGTGCTCTGGTGGCCTTGCCAGCTAACAGAGAGCAGGAGTCCTTCCAAGGGACGCTTTTCTTACCTTGCCTTGGTCATCCAGTCTAGAATAGATTGAGTCCCATGCTGGTGCTGTTGCCTGCAGTGAAAACCCGGCGTCTCATTCTCATGGGGATGTCTCAGCTGAGTTCAGGCAGACGTATTGCACGCAGGACATAGCCCGAGACTACTCCAGGTGCCAGCCAGCTTGATTTTTGTGGCCATAATCCAAAAGCTGGTAGAAGGTTCTTGCCTTTTTCCATGGCCTGTGTGAGTTCAGAACTAATGTGAGTGAAACCAAGTACTGGCAACCTGTGGCCTGGCTTTTTTGGCCTCCCCACCCCAAGATTTTGCCTCCTTTGCCCGGTGCTGGTGGCCGAAGTATCCCATTTAGTTCATCAGATAGCAGCCAAAGTAGTTGCTGACCTTTTTAAAATTAAATTTCTGAATTCTGCTGTATATTTGGGTAACTCTGAAATTGTGTGATGTGTGACACCGTTCTGTTTCCATAATTTGCTCTGCTGTAAGTGCAGATATTTTGGAACTTGATTCTTCCATGCTTTCTTTCTGTAGGTGGAATTTGAATGCATTCATCCTGAGAAAAAACAAAAGAAAAAGAGCTATAAAAACTCTGGCATTATTAGGGTAAAATCCTGCAAGGTAGGAAGACTTCTGTTGGGGTTTTTTTTTGCTTTTTTTTCTATCCCGATCATAATGGAATGAGTAGGTGTAACACTGTCTGTCTGTTCCTCTAGATTGAGACAGAATATTCCTTCCTGGACTATGTGATGGGAGGCTGCCAGATTAACTTCACGGTGAGTCGTCTCCCCACCGCTCGTCTTGGTGGATGACAGGACGAGCACTGGGGTTGTGTACTTGTGTTGGCAGCGTGAATGACTGCAAATGCAGTGTAAGTTTGCAGTGATGAAGTCTGCAAAACCCAAATGATAACTATATTTTTACTTTTTGTGATCAAGTAGCACTTTAGTGGAGCTCAGGCTTCTTAAATTTCTTTTGAGAAGTTCGTTCAGTCTGTCAGTGGCAAGGATTACTACTGCTAAAAAATGCCTGTACCCCAGTGGGAAAAGGGGTGCAGGCTTGTGTGCCTGCTCCTGTGTAGAGCTGCTGGATTTCTGGATGTGGTTAGTTCTTCTATGTGCTTGTGGTGACGTGTCAGTGACTTGCTGCCATCATCTTGACTGATTAGGTGGGTGTAGACTTCACTGCCTCCAATGGAGATCCCAAGTCACCAGATTCTCTTCACCACATCAGCCCAGATGGGATAAATGAGTACCTGATTGCCATCTGGAGTGTGGGAAGTGTAGTCCAGGATTATGACACGTATGTAATGATCCTGAGTGACCTAGTCACCTCACCAAAACTGTCACAGCAGATCAGTGCTCATAGTTTGTTCCAGACCTGTAACATTTTAATGACTGAGGGGCTGCCTTTCCTTAGGAAATCCCTTAAGGATCTGCTGCTGTTTCCTCTTGCTTCTGTCAGTGCCAGGGAGGGCAATGGCAGCCCTTCATAATTTGGTGTCTTTGCTTGGCTCCTGCTCTACCCTGGGTCCCTCTGTCTGCTGCTTTAGCTGCTCACTGCTCCCTTGTTGCTGATGGTGCATTGCAAACATGATTGTCTTATTTGATTCAACAGGAGTATGTTTGTCTGCTCTGTCCTGTGACCAGCCTGGGGTGGGGTCTGGCTTTTTTCCTGCTACTTTCAAATCTCCTGGGACTCCTGTGAGGGCTGTGCTGAAGGAAATTCTGTAACTGTCAAGCCCAAGCCTGAACCCCTTGCGTACCTGGTACCTGGCCATGGGCAGCTAGATGATGTACCAATTCCTTGTAGCAGGAATTCAGTCTTGGTCTCCAGCTGCTTTCTTAGAATAAAACAGAAGAGTGAGTCACTAAAGAATTGCTCTTTCTCATTTCTTGTTGTTGTCCTTCTTTTCCAGGGACAAGCTGTTTCCTGCGTTTGGGTTTGGAGCTCAGGTTCCTCCTAGCTGGCAGGTAGGGCCTTCCTGATACTCTGCACTTGCTCTGTCTATGTTTGCATTCCCTCACTGTTTGTCACGTCCCCTTTCTCAGGTATCTCATGAGTTTGCGTTGAACTTCAACCCCAGCAACCCTTATTGCCCAGGTGAGGACACCTCTGTTAATACTGTCACTGAGAGGGGCAGATGTTTGAAGAGTTGTGTTTATTTCATAACTGGTGAAAATCAGATGCAGCACTGCTGCACCAAGGCATGGGGCAAACTGGATTTACTCTCACCTGGATGCTGACAAGAGCTGATGTGTGTTGTTGCAGACTTCAGTGAAGGGGTCCAGGTTTAATTTGATCATTAGTCTGTACTAAAGTTTTTGTTGCTTCAACTTGGTTACTTCTGCTGGGTTCCAGGTGGCAGTGGATTCAGCTCAGCAGAGTGCCTGGGCTCGTCACACTTCCAGAGCCACCATCTGCTGAGGCTGTTGGAAACCAGGGTTACTTGACCAGCAGTGTGCAAGCAGCAGTGGCAAATGAAGCTACATTGATACAAGCCAGGAACAGGCCAATTTAGATGGATCCAGAGAAGAATATGTACCATTTAAAGTCAGACTTTAAAAAGAATTTGTTTAATTAACCTCAGAAAAGCTTCTTGTGTAGAAGAACCTTAGGGATTGCTGTTTCTGTTACAGAAATGTTTGAATCCTGAATCAGAGATTGTTGTCTAACCTCCACACAAGGCATAGGAAAAGTTACTGTTCCAGAGAGCTTCTGACCTTGTTGTCTAATTAGACCATAAGCAATTAAACAAAGGAAATTGGTTGACGAGGTAGAAAGGACAAGGTAAACACAGTCCTGCCTCTGATCATCATGTCCCCAGTTACCTCACTTGTGTTGGTGACCAGCAGACCCAGTAACCCAGTCCCTCTAGGAGGGCTGTGGATTGCCTGGGCCAAGAGGTTGCCCTCCATGCATTCCAGAAGTCTCCTGCATTGCCTACAGCTCCCTGTGCTGCTTTCCCAGCAGATGTCAGGATGGTCCAAGTCCCCCAGGAGGACAAGGGCTGGCGAGTACGATGCCTCCTGTAGCTGGAGCAGGAAGGCTTCATCAACAGGCTCCCCTTGATCAGGTGGCTTGTGGTAGCCCCCAACCACAAAGTTCCCTTTGTTGTCTCGGTCTCTGATTTTTACTCACAGGCTTTTGACCTGCTCGTGGTTGTTCTTCAGAGGCAGCTCTTCACACTCAGTCCACCTCTGGATGTAGAGAGCAACTCCTCCAGCTCTCCTTCCTTCCCTGTCCCTTCTGAACAGCCTGCAGCCATGGATTGCTGCACTCCACTCATGGGATTTGGCCATTGTTACCAAGTGTCAGTAGTGGCAACAAGGTTGTAGTTTCCAGCAGCACGGTGGCTTCCACCTCCTCCTGCTTGTTGCCCGTGCTGAGTGCACTGGTGTGAAGGCACCTCAGCTGGGTGACAGCTGTGTCACCTTCCTAGAGCAACAGCCCTTAATTCCTTCGAGATAATTTTCTGGTGTTTCCCTGTTGGTTTGTATTACCTTAGGAGTTCCTGGCTCCTCTCTGTCAGGGTAGAAGTGTGTTGCACATTCCAGAGCCAGAGGGATATAGATGCACTTCAGCTGGGCTATGGATTTCACCCCCAGCACTGGCATGCCACCCCTAGGCTCATCTCTGCCGAGCCTGCTCTTATCCCCTCCCTCCTTCAGACTAAGTTAAAGCCCACTCAGTCCGCCCTGCCAACTCACAGGCCAGAATCCTGAGCTTTGTGATGTTAGAGGCACAAAGAGTGACATGTGAGGAATGTAGAATGGGAGAGAAATGTGCAAATCTGATCTCTGCAGCTGTCCACTGGTTCCATCTCCGTGCTTCTTGTATTTCCTGTTATCTTGCTGCTTATTTGCCCTTCAGGAGTTCACGGCTGTGAGAGTTATCCTTTATTTAGTAATGCTTGTAAAATAATGACTGGAAAAATCGTGGGGCTCTTGTGGTAGGTTTACTTCCTTGTGTTGCAGGGATCCAAGGGGTAGTGGATGCCTACCGCCAGATCCTGCCTCAGATCCGCCTCTACGGGCCAACCAACTTCTCTCCCATCATAAACCACGTGGCGAGGTTTGCAGCACACTCCGAGCAACAAGGAACTGCTGCAGTGAGTGCAAGGCCTTTACTGTGGATCTGCCTTGGGTTGATGTTTCTGTTTTCCATGTTTATGATGGGATAGAATGGAATGGTAAAGCGATGTTTGTTGTCTTTCCTCCTTAGAATCCCAAGTTTGGTCCTCTATTACCAGCCCACGGAGGGGCTGTCGGTGCTCTCTTGGTCCATACTGATAGGAACCTAAACTGAGTAGGCCTGGACATTGGTGTCATCGCTCAGGCCACAGTTATTTCTCTGTCCCAGTTTGCTGTCGCTGTGCTCACTGCTGCAGCGTGCAGGGTGCTGTGTTGGCTCTTACACAGTTGGGCTCTGGCAGCAGTTGCCTCACTCTAATCTCTCTGTGTGCATTCTCTGCAGGGGAATGCACATCATATAGAGGGGCTACAGATGTTTTGTGCCAAATGATTTTGCTCTCAAGAACGTCCACAAAGACCTCCTGCAGGAAACTATCAGAGGGCTTGACTGTCTGTCCCACCAGGGCAGGGAGTCTGAGAACTGTTCCACCGGTGTGCTGACTGCAGGGCGCCTGCCCTGCCCTGTGGTTGTGTGGCAGGGCTCACTTGTGTGCTTCCATGGCCACTGTTACAGTTAACTTCATGTCTCTAAACTTCATTCCCTTTCTTAAGGGTGAAGGAATTGGATTTCTCGATGGATGTTAACTGATTCCAGTTTTGACAGACCAGTGAGGAGGAGTTTTGACACACGCTCTGCTACTTGTTTTATCGTGTGGCTGTGTCAGTATTTTTGGTGCTAATTATGTTTGTGTGTATATTGAACACATTTGCCACACTGTGAGGCACTTGCGCTAGGAAGATCCATTTCTTACATTTCTGAGAGTATTTTTAGCCTTCACAATACTCTGGGGGGATCTTCTCAATTTTCATTGGGTGTTAAATGTCTCTACTTTTTCTTTCAGATTGAAGGCTAAGTATTTAAATAAAGAATCTGTCAGCAGTGGGGGTACAAAAATAGTAACCTTATGTTACCTGTGTTCTGGAATTGGAAATTCAGTTTTCTCTTGTTTTCATGGTGTTCCCCTCATTTTAAGCCCATGGATAGCTGCTATAAAACACCAATTGCTCGTTTCAGAAACAGGTAGTAAACCTTAGTTTCTGGAGAAGGATGGAAATTTTAAACACTTTGCCATGCTAATGAGTGTGAGATACTTCTTTCTTTCTATAAAAGCTCCTGTATTCTTGCCCTCAGTTATCTCTAGAGTGTCTTTGTCTCATCTTATTTGTCATTGCTGTGTGTTGAGGTTTCTCACACTTAGAATACTTATAATTTAAATTATTCGTAACAAAAAAAAAAGGTTTTTTGAGTTCCACTGCAGGGATAATAAATATCTTTAGCCTTTCTGAGATGTCAGTCAGTAAAGCAGCACCCATCAGTGAATTTTGTATGTGTGGATTTAGTAGTACTTTTCATCTCCTAGTACTTTTTGCCAGTTGATGTAACTGTTCTTTATAAATTGAACTCAGTCCTTTATCTTTTTTCTAGTACAGAGGAAAGCTGAAGTGCACACAGAAAATAGGCATAGGAAAAAATGGAGATAAACATAAGTTTCTTTTGTCTTATCCACAGCAACATCTGATTTCTTTCTTAGCAAAGAGATTGCTGTGTTTGCCTTCAGTTATGTAAGCTTTGGTGTTGAAATACCTGACTGGGGGCTTTCTTGTGTTTTTCAGCACTATTATATCTTGCTGATCATCACAGATGGAGAGATCACTGACCTGGACCAAACCAGGCAGGCGATTGTTGATGCCTCCAAGCTGCCCATGTCCATCATTATTGTGGGCGTTGGTGAAGCCGATTTCAAAGCCATGGAGTTCCTGGATGGAGACAATGGTGTCCTAAAGTCCGTGACAGGAGAGCCAGCTGCACGGGACATCGTGCAGTTTGTGCCCTTCCGGCAGTTCAAAAATGTAAGTTGTTTTTGAACGCAGAGGAGTCCTGGAGCCAGCATTGATACATCCCCACAGTGACCACGGTGCTGACAAGGCAGCAGGCTCAGAGTGCTGCCCGTGCTGCTTGTTCCCAGGGAGGGTTGAGATGTTTGCCCGTGTTCACAGCCGAGAGCCTCTCGGTCTTGCAGCTTTTCCTCAAGGAACCCTCGTTGTATCGCTGATTTCGTGTGTTATCTCATGGCTGTCGTGGGGTTAAAGGGGATGTGCTCTCTGCTGGGATGCAAACATTTAGGCAAGGAACTGAGATCATGTTGTCAGTCTCTGATGTTGAGTGATTGAAGTTGAGATCAGTCTTCCCTGCTGTTGAAAGCAGTCCCGTCATTCCTCGGCTCCTCCCGACTTCCAGGGCCGGCACTACCATTTGCACACTGAATGGGGTTGAGTGAGTCCAGTGAACACCCAAATAACAGACAGTGCTGGTCGTGGGGCAGTTTGGCACTCAGGTCAGGGCCGTGTAAAGGCTCTGTGAGTCTGGGGGTGAGGTGGGAGCGAGTGGTTTTCATGAGCAGTGCTCGCCGAGACTGACTGGAAGAGCCCCTAAAGCTATAGCAGGCAACTCTTAAAACAGGCAGTGAGTGTGGCAGGTGGGGACTGCACTTGGAATTCCCTTCGAGAGTTTTCCACTGGGCTGACCCATCTGTTCTCTGCCGTGTTTGATTTATTCTCCCCGTTCTCCTTCCAGGCTCCCCGGGAGGCGCTGTCCCAGGTGGTTCTGGCTGAAGTGCCCAAGCAGTTGGTGTCCTACTATAAATGGAAGGGGTGGCCCCCCCTGAAGCCCCCGGAAATCAAGGCCATGTAATTCAGGCTGGCCTGTCCCACTGGGTGAAGAGCTGCCTGCAGCCACGCTCTCCCTGGCACACCACGGGTGCTTGGGGCCTGGAGATTGCACTGCTCACACCACTTCTTTCACCTGCTTGTGCTCGGAGTCTCATCTTTCCTTTTCCTAAACGGAAGAACTGCAAATATGGGGAAAACCCCCAACTGCTGGAAGTTTTTTGTCACAGAAGAAACGACCTTGTTGGTTTTCCACCTTGCCACAGTGTCTCGTTGTGACACATCACACCACGTGTCATTGCTCTGCTGGCTCTCGGGGGTGGGGGGCTGTGCACTGAGCTGCTCACAGAGCACTGCTGCAGTGCTGAGCTGCAGGGGAGAAGTGTTGCACCCCTGTTTGCTGCAACAACACTTACCATGTGCTCCTTGATAGGTGTTTTTCTTCTGTCAAGCTGCCTTGGAAATGGGGGCCTTTCTGTCCTGGATGTGACCAAAGACTGTTGGTTGGATGCCTGTTGTGCCTTCCTAAAGTGCCAGTATATTTTTTACATGTAGAGGTTTATTTTTAAATTTCAGTGACCATGTTTTGCTATCTTTTTTTTGTAATCACATTTTTGTATTAGCAAAATTTGCTTCTGTGATGAGCTCCTGCTTGGAGCTATTGTTACAGCTTAAGAACGTGACACTTCGCTTATTTGTGGGGGATCAGGGAGGATTAATCATTAATTAGCAGGGTGGGGTGGGATTAATGAGTCACATTAGTGTGAGTTTAAAAATTCAGCAACTGGAAACACTAAAATGACGTTGCTTTGAATCGTTTCATTATGTCACACAAGTTACAAAATGAAGTAACTATGGGTGGAACTCCAGAGAGGTGCTTCCTTGTCCTTAGGAGTGTGTATTGCATGGTCTGGGGACTGGAGGTGACAGCAAAGCACAATTGCTTTGAGCAGTGGGAATTGATGGTTCATTTCAATATAGAGATAAAGAAATCTGGGCTTGTCATTGCACTACAAGTGGTCATTGCTTCCAGTTACATAAATCAGTAATCTGCTTTGACTTACATAACATGTCTGGACTCTTATTTCCTTCCTGTACTTCTCTTTTTGCTTTCCAGCAATGTGGCTGGTGGTGTTTCAGCATCTGAGTGAGCCTAGGTTGAGTGTGATCCAAAAAAAAGCAGAGCCAGTAGTCCATCACTGTTAATTTTATTTCCTGTTAATCACTGACTGCTGAATCCTGCAGCCCTGTCCTGCAGTAAGACGAGCTGTTTCTTTACTGTGAAATTATGAAAGAACTTGTCTGTTCTACCAGATGACCCCTGAAATGGTGAGAAGACATTGGCACACTGCACCAGTGATCCAGGCCCTGAAACTGGTTAAGTTACAAACCTGTGTGAAGGCAGAACATGGGGTTGAAGTCTCACCCTAAACTAGGCTAGTCATTCTGGATGGACTCTGCCACCAAAATACCACTACATATTGTGCTTGAAAGGTTGTGGGGCCACTGCTAGCCAGGATGAATCTGTGCTAGTTTTTTATTCAAACCTAGTTCTGGCATGGTATGTTCTCCCCAGTTACACAGGCAGCAGCCAGCTTCCTCTAGAGAAAGCTGGACTGTTTCCTGACACCTGTCATGCAGCACCTCATTTTCTTGCACGTCTTGCACTTCAAGACTTAGAGTCTTGAAGAAACCAAGCACCCTCTCTTCTTGAGTGGCTGTTTAAACTGAAATGTGTTACAAGTGTGGAAGAGAGGAAATCTGCCAAGCTCGCTGAGGGGTTTCCAGGTGCTGGACTCGGTGGTGGTAGGAGAGACCTTTTCTGCTTTGGGGAGGAATAGGCCAAGATGTGGCAGAGGCCAGTCTGAGGAACTACTTCCCCCCTGTGGGAGCAGAATAGAATTTGGAGGAGATGCTCTTTATCCACAAATAAATGGCTGAAATGTGAGCAGGAAAAGGGATGCAAGTCCTGCAGTTGTCACTTGAGAACAAGAGCTGATGGGTGTGGGCCCAGGTGAAAAGCCTTGGGAGGGTCAAGCTTGGAAGCTGCTGACCTGGCATGGCAGAGTTTTGTCACTTTTCTCTCATTCTTGACTCTCCTCAGGACAGCAGGTTTTAGAGGAAGTGCAGCACTTCGGAAGGCTGGCAGGTCTGTCTCCTGCCACGTGCTGCCCTGGGTGTAGCTGGAATGCAGACTGATGGCATGGCTGTCGCTGGAGTTAGAGGAGAGGTCAGGGTGGAGCTCAGGTTACCTTCCTCAGGAGAACACGTGTTCTCGCTCAGTGCCGCCGCACGCTCTGTCCACCCCAGTCACTGTCTTGGTTTATATCCGTGGTGAGCACGGGGAACACCCCAGAAGTCTCTTTACCCTGACTAAGACTGAACAAACACCTTGGACTTGTGATCCCCAAAGGTATTTCAGCCTCAGGGCTTTGTATAAATCAAAAGCTGTTGCAGGAGCTCACTGGGGAGGGTTCCTCTTGCTTCCTGGACATCTGACAATAAATACTGGTGACGTGTCATGCCAGGCTCTGCCACACTACCTGACAGTGGGATCTCCCTCTGTGAGAGATCAGGCTCCATCCCCCTTCTTTGCCCAGACAACTGGTTGGGCTAATGGCCTTCCTTGGGGTCTAAAATATTTGGTTCCCCCAAACTGTTGTGCTTAAAAAAAGGCACTGTCTTCAAGGGACTGCTCCAGGTCTTTGAAGAAGCCACACAAACTCCACTGGGAGATGCTGTCTTTTGATCAGCCTTGAGCAAGTACTGGATACTCTCATCAGCAGCATACTTTAGTGGTCTGGATATCTCACTAAACTGCCTAAATTGCACCTCTTGCCCCCCTCCAGCCATGACTGGATGTGGGGTCAGTGCACTGAGCCTTCTGTGCTGCCCGAAACTGATGGGCTCTCACGTTCGGGTTCACTAAAGTGGTGCTGAGTGCTGCCAGCCTGCAGTGTTGTGTTGCTGCCCGGTGAAGCTGCATCCTCCCACCCTGGCACTCTGACATGCTTCCACTGCCTCCAGCACCACTGCCCCGGTGCTCCAGGAAGTGCTTGTGCAAGAGGGGAACAAAGGGAATATCCGCAGGGCTTGCTTTGAAGCAGCTGGCGTTGAACAGTTATGATTCACTCCTTGGTGTTTGTGGAGCTGGATGAGCCACCCCGGCCTGCTGCAAGGCACCCTGTACAGTGTGTGTGCATGTGGGTGTTTGCTGCAGGCTGCTGAGAGAGAACCAGAACCCCAAGACAGAGAAATGCTCTCCAAGTTCTGCTCAGCTCAGGATTGTTTGATTGCTTTAATCTGGCCTAAATCTGTGCTCTGTAAGGGCTCTGGCATCTCTGTCAGCTCTCCTGCAGGTGAGATGAGCTCTCGGGCCCAGGGGGTGCAGTGGGGAGCACAGTGTGCCCCAGCTCTCCCTCCTCCCTCTCCTGGTGCCAGTGCTCTGTGGAGGAGCTGAAGCTCCTGCCCCACTGTCAGTGGATCTTGGTGCTTGTCTGTGTCCTGCAGAGGGCTGGCAGCTGGGCTGCAGCCGCTGTCCCCGACTGCTCTGGCATCCCCCTCTGCTGCACAGCCCCGGCTCCCTGCTCAGGGGCTGCTGAGCACCTGCTGTTTGCTGATGTCAGGGGAACCCAACCCTCACAATCTGAGGGCTGCGGTGAGCGGCCCAGCGAGCTGCCCTTTCCCCTCCTCCCTCTGTTTGCTTTGGAGGGTTTTAACCACAGGAGCCGTGATTTTGAGCCGGGGCAGGTGCGGGGCTGGTGTGGCTGGAAGCACAGCCGGGCTCTGCCCTCGCTGCAGCACTTGGATCGGTGCCTCCCAGTCCTGACTTGAGTCCCCAGGCGTCAGCCCCGAGCTGGAGCGGAGCCGTGTGAGTGGGATATTCCCTTCTGCCGTTTCCAGCCCGGGAAGGGGGAGCGCCTGCCGCTCCCCGGCCCGCGCAGCGCGGGGCTCCATCAGCCCGGAGAGGCGCGTCCCGGGGTGAGGGAGGCACATCCAGGGCTGCCCCCACCCCTCCCGCCCCCCGGCCGTGGGTGCCGGGGCGTGGAGCGTCCGGCCGAACCGGCTGGGCGAGCCGGCTGAGTCAGGGCGGGCGGTGCGGGCTGGGCGGGGGGCAGCGGTGCCGGCCCCGCTCCGATGGCGCTCAGCGCCCGCGTCCGCGGGCTCTGCGGGCTCCCGGGGCGCGGCGAGCGGCAGGTGCAGCTCAGCTTCCGAGGTGGGCTCCGGCGGGCGGGGAGGGACGGCTGGGGCTGGGGCTGTCCTCCCCTGCCAGCGCCTCACGCCTCCCCTCTCCTTCTCAAGGCTTCACCCAGAAGACGAGGAAGGTCCGCTGTGGCCCAGAGGCCGTCTTCGAGGAGGTGAGGGAACCGGGACGGGGGTGGGACAGGTCAGCGTCTCGGTCATAAAGTCACAGATTGGTTTGGGTTGGAAGGGACCTTGAAGATCATCTAGTTCCAACCCCCACGCCATGGGCAGGGATACCTTCCACAAGACAGTTTTCTGGGAATTCCTCTGCTGCCTCGTTGCTCTGCTCTGCTCAGGGAGGCAGGTGGGTCCCTCACTGTACAAGCTGCAGGAGCTGACGCTCAGGGGAGTGGTAAACCTGCCTGGAAGCCTGGGCACACTAAAGCCAAAGACAAAGCCCTTCTGCCCTCAGAAGTCCAGATTGTCACTGCGGTCGATGCCTCGTGGGACAGGAGTGGGCAAAGAGGGGTGCAGGGATGGGGTGGCCTGGGAAGCATGTCCACCTCTCCAGTACCACCTCCCTGAAGCCTGTGACAGCCCAGCTGTGCTGTGCCAGTGGGTGGTTCCCACCTGTCCCTTGCTCGATCCCAATACCAGTGTGCTTCCTGGGGAAAGGTGGAGAAGGCTGGGGGGCAAGAGGAGCAGCAGCTGGTTTGGGGGTGTGGTGAGTCGAAGCTTTAGGGCGCAGCTCTGCCATGAGCCACATGACTCCCTGCCTGGATGGTCTCTTCTCCCCAAGTGCCTCCGTACCTTTCCATGTCCTGTCTCATTCCACAGCCTGCCAGCTCAGGGACCCCAGTAGGCACAAGCATCCTTGCCTTTCCAGGGTGATGCTGCTCTGGCTTCTTTAGCAGCTGATTTGTGCTGCTGGCGGGGCTCTGGTCTGCCTGGCCGGCAGGAAAGTAACTCCCCACCACGGCTGCTTTTTGTCATGCCCATGGACTTGATCACCTCACAGGGGACCCAAGGAGCCACCAGATGTGGGAAAGTGTGGCTGGGAATGAGTTGTCATCCCTTCCTGCTCCCTTTGTTTGCAGCTCTTTCGCTGGCCTCACTATGGAAAGCTCATCATGGGCGAAATGCTGTCCATTAAGGTTTACAACTGCAGCAAGGTTTTCAGTAACAGGTGGGTCCTTTGGTTCTTGGGATGACCAGTAGAGGTGGGGGAGGAGACATACTGGGCATTAGTCACATTGTTCTCTGGGAATAGAAAATGTTTATTGAAAGGTGGATGGAAGGAAGACGAGCAGGATGCAGGTTATAGAGCAGGATGGGAGCTGGTTGTTCTGGTGGGGCAGCAGTGCTGCATATGTCAAGTTAAATAAGGGGAATGATTTAGTTGTGCCAGAAGTAACAAGGACTACCTAAGGATCCAGATCCAACCCTCAGCTGAGACAAAATAATAGAGCTACAGGGGCAGGACTTGCAGCAGACTGGGGACCTGCTCTCACCCTGAACATCCACATGGAGGCTGCACCCAAATTCAACATATCTGCCCATGGGGAAGAGCTCTGAAGCCGTGGTGGTATGGTTTACCTTCAGAAAGACAGCAATTCGAATTTAAAGGTCAGCCAGAATGTAAAATTCTAGGTGGCAGAGACACAACACTGTGAACTCAGTGGCTATTGCAGCAGTTGTAAAACACTGCAGGGAAAGCCTGGAATAGAGATGACCGACTGAGTAGTGGTGGGGCAAGAAAGGCAGCAGAGGCATGTCCTTCAGGAGCTGAGGATGCAGGGAAAGGTTCCAGCTCTGATAAGCAAAATGTAAAAACTGAAGGAAAATGCACAGAAACAACTTTCTAGAAGCAGCTAATAATACAAAGCTTTTCAAACAAAACCTTTACAAACTTTCTCTGCCAAAGAGGGCGTGGAGGAAACAGAGGAGCACAGCACATGCGAGACACACATGAAACCAGAGCAGAAAGTGTGGCAGAACATTGTGCCACTGTTTCCTGGATGCTTTCCTTATAGGAACTAAATCAGAGGAATTGTCTCTGACTGAAATGTCAATAGAATTTTCCACAGGACGAATAGATAACATAAATGGTAACAAATCAGTAGGAGAGCACGGAGCAAAGGAGTCCGTTGAGAAATGAGTGGGATGACGCTGACAGTGTATCCACACACACCTCTGCTGCTGGGTGTAACGGCAGGTCACAGAGCACAGTTCAAAAGCAGTTGGTCTGTGCACTGAGAAACCCTGGAATAGGTGAATTTTGGCCCAACTTGCAGCTTGTGGCCGTGGCTTTATGTCCTATTTCTGTATTTCCTTGTGTAAAGCCTCTGTTTCGCAGTTTTCCCGGGAAGAGTCACCCCAGCTCCTCTGGGTGCCCAAACACAGGCTGGCTCCCGGGAAGCCCAGCTCTGCTGAGGAGCTCCCTTGATTTCCCTGGAATCTGGATCTGCACAAGCCTTTAACCATCGGGGCAGCTGGGTTGTAAGGAGCTGCCGGGGCAGGGCTGGGGTGGAGGCAGGACCTGCTGCAGGGTGGGTTCGGGTGTTTGGCTGCCAGGTCCCCGTGCAGAGCACTGCAGGGAGCTGCGAGGGGCTGTGCGAGCGGAGATCCCGCTGCTCCCCAGGGTTTGGCACTGATGCCGTGCCCAGTGGTGCTGCAGCCCCTGTTCGTGTTCCAGACTGCTCGGTACCCTCGTCCTCAGCCTTCAGCACCTCGTGACGTCCGGGAGGCTGATCCTGCGGGAGTCCCTCGTGGACAGGAACCACAGAATCACTGGTGTAAGTCCTCCACGGGCAGCCTGGCTATCAGCAAGCAGTATGGCTTCTTGGGAAACCTCATGTGGCGCTTCCCAGGTGGATTTGGTGCCGAGGGAGAGTCCAGGGTGCTGTTTGAGCTGGGAAATGCTGTGGCATTTGTGCTGTGTCTGCACACTCGCAGCCACTTCACACCCACCAGCTGGTTCCTGGGAGCATCCAGAAATGCATGGGGTGGGCTGGGGGTCCTGGAGACCTGCCGAGGACCTGGATGAGCAGAGGGATTCTCAGTAAAACCTCCCTGGATCTGGGGTGGGTGTAGGAGGTGGCATCTCATGTGCCTCATGCAGTGCATGGTTCCGGGCAGCTGCAGGGCACAGAGCAGAGGGGGGATGGTGGGGTGAGGTGGAAGGTGGCAGGGTGCTTTGGGACCCCCGAGGGGCTTTTGGGTTAAACACTAGCACTACCTGGGTGGCTTAATGAGTGTCTGGGGCAGTGTGAGAGGCTCTGATATCTGACTGCCCCTCAGCTCTGCAGGTCCCACTCTCCTCCCACCCTGGCACCAGGGCTCACTGGGCCCTTTGTGCTTGTAGAAAATGAACACTGCCCTAAAATGAGCTGTTTCCTGCCAGCAGGGTGTGGAGGCCCAGTTCAGTGGGTGCTGGAGAGCCAGAGCTGTGTGCCAGGGTGGTGAGCAGGGTGGGAAGAGCAGAGGCAGAGGCATCAGTCCTGTGTCCCTGTTTGCCCTTCCCATGGGCAACGTGATTCAACCCCATGGTGGCACGTGGGATGCAGCTCTGTGGCCACCAGACCACGAGCCTGAGTGGCACAGGCACAGCTTTCTTGTGTTGCTGAGCTGCCTGGATCACAGAGCAGGTCCAGGTGGGAGCTGAGCATTTCCAGGATGATTTTCAGCCCATGCAGCTCACTGGATAAACGTTCATGCCAGCACAGAGACAGGGACTACACTCAGCCCTTGGTGCTGGTTTGAGGGGACCCCACTGTAAGGTCAGAGCTGCCCTTCAGCCCAGCCCTTTGCCCCTGGCTGCCTCTTCCCTCGTGCTGCTGAGCTTCTCCAACCAAAACCCAACCACACTGGGTTAGTTTTGGACTGTGCAGTCCTGGCTACACAAGAGCTGCTGGGGACAGAATAGGGCAGGCAAGAGTGGGCAGCCATCCAAGAGCAGACCGAGATCCTCCTCCTCAGCTCAGCTGAGAAGAGACATGCCCCCAAAGGAGAGGCTGTTTCAACCACTGCTTCTTTTGGGAAGTGGGAATAAAGCCACCAGTCTTCTTGCTGGTCCGAGTCTTGTGCTTCTCTGGGACTTGAGTTATTCGCACCCTTTTTTCTCGTGGTGGCTTGAAGGGGTGTTTTCAGAGCCTCAGCTTTTCATCCAGCTTTATCTCAGGCTTCTTCACCATCCAGCCTTTGCTGGTGCCTTTCCCTGTCACTGTACTACAGCTTTCCTGGGCTGCATTTCTCCTCCCAGAAATGAACCTCGTCTGTGTATCCCTTCAGCCTACTAAGGAATGTCCTCCTCCGTGCTTGTGATTTTGGCCTCTGCTGGGAAATTCTCGAGTGTTTGTGTTGGTTTGAGGTCAGGCTGGCCACCTGCACACCCCGGGATTTCAGCCCTGTGCTGTCAGTGCCGATACCCAGCGTGCTCCGTGCTCCTCTGGCTGTCCTTCCCTCACTGGCACTAAATTGGTGTCTCCTGTGATGCAGACTCTGGGTGTGCTGATGGCTTCTGCAGCATTTTAATCCAAGCTGTCCTGCCTGGGGATGCTCTGCCAGCTGTCTCGTGCCTCCCACAGAGAGGCTGCTCTGCATGGCAATCTCAGGGCTCTGCAGGGCTCCCCCCACTTCTCTTGTTGAAAATGCCTTGAGGCAGCTCTCAGGGGCCTCTTTGTGGTGTGTTTTAAATTTGGAAACCTGAGCCAGCTTTTATTCAGTGAATCTTGGAGTTTGGGAGTCTGTAGAGGAGGGAGTTTGGTTATGTCTAGCTTGTTGATAGAGGCAGACAAGGGGAGCCTGGTATGAATAGGCTTCTTGTGGGGTTGTCAGCCCCTTTCTTCCACTTCTTTCTGCCAGCTCCTCACTTCTATTTTTCTTCCATGCCCCGCTTCCCCTTTTCCATGACATTTCTGCTGTTGTTTTGTGCCTGCCAAGCTCTCAGGCCATTTCATGTCCTGCTTGTAGATCTACATTGAGTTGGATTTGCGCTACCAGCCTCCGAATGGCTCCGCGGGGACCTGGGTTGAAGAGGACTTTGTCTATCAGATGAAAGACAGGTATGGAACTCCTGGGAAGAGCAAATTTCCAGACAGTTTGTACAGCTGCCTTTGCTGGTGGCAGCCTTTGGGATGCAATCCATTCTCCACCTCTCCCAGGCTGCTGCATCTTCACTCTACAGCAGCAATAAGGGAGCAGGGCTCTTGGACAAAAAATACCTTGGTAGTCCTGGGACTTCCTGGGAGTCCTTTGGGCCTGGAGAGCATTTCTTCAGCCTTCCTGGCTGACAGAAGCAAGGCTTTGTAGTTGCAAAGTTGCAGGGAGCGTGGTTTTGGACTGCAGCAATGCCCTGCACACAGTGGGTGCCCAAAGCTGGGGGAGTGAGGGGGGCTGGGTGAACAGGATGACAGGCAGAGGCCTGCAGAGTGTCACGTCTGGAGTGCCAGAGGCGAGGCAGCAGGCACAAAGGAGGGGCAGTGGAAAAGCTCAGGAGAAAAGCCACGTAGGAGGGTGCTGGTGCCCCTGCCAAGAGAGCAGCAGGACCCTGGCTGGGGCACTGCGACTGAAATGCTCAGGGAACCGCCGCGGCACGCGAGGCTTTGCAGCAGGACATCTCTTGTTCTTGCAGCTCCGAGTTAATCATCCGCAACCCCGGATTTGAGCAGCCGGAGTGAGTACCCCTGCCCAGTGCCCGCGCTCCCCCTCCTGGGTGCACAGCCCGCTCGGCGGGGCTCGGCGTGGCTCACGGGGGGTTCGCAGGGCCACGGAGGGACCGGGAGGGAGCGACCTGGACAGGAAAGCTGCTGCGCTGGGCAGGAAGCTGGCAAAGGGCCTGGAGACTGAGGAAGAGGAGGAAGAGGAGGAAGATCTCTATGACGAGTCTGAGATTGAGGTCTCAGGCATCATCTTCAGCCCTGTGAAGAGGTAAGCCATGGCATGCTCTTCTCTCTTGCCCTGGCTTGGGTCCTGGGGTGGAAAGTGCCAGATCCCGGGGAATTCCTGTAGCTCGTGGCATCTGCTTTGGCAAAATGTCAGAAACCTTCCATCTCCAACAGCCCCAGACAGGGACTGTTGGGGATTGTTCATTCCCAGGACAAGGGGCCATTATTTTCCAGGGTTTCTGTTGCTTCCTTTGCTGGAGGGTTACTCAGGTCCATGCACACAAAGAGACCTGCTCACCTGTTTTTTTTTCTGTGCAGCCGCTCCAGACTCTGCTCTGCACGGGACCTCTTTGCCATCCCAACCCCACAGAGCTTCCAGGTACTGCAGCACTGGTGTGTGTCCCTGCAGCCACCTCTGGCCCTGCAGCTGGTCCCTGGCTGTGGGTCTGGGCTCCTCCGATTGCCACACACTCCAGGCAGGCTTCTAACAAGATCTTCTTGCTTTGTATGACTTCCCTGGGCAAGGTGTAAGATTCCCTGAGTGGACTCCATCCACGGCCTGGAGTAGAATTGATTTCTGGGCCATGTAGTTAGCTATGGATATATATGGATATGTACGTATATCCATGGATATGCAGGAGAAGGGAATCATCCACTAGTGCCACTGTAAAACACTGCCTGGACAGAGCTTCAGAGAGCACCCAGGCAGGGCTGGGGCCTGCCAGCTCCCCAGGACCTTGTCTGGGCCCTCAGGGACACCTGTGGGACATTAGTGGGGTTGGAGGGCAATGCAAGGACTTGCTTGGACATGCTGGGGGGCTGGTATGAAGCTGTGGCTTTGGCTGCTGGTCTGACATCAGGTTAATTTGATGTCAGGGCAGGTCTCTCAGCCTGGTTATGGATTTAAATCCTTCCCTGGTTTTAGGTAAACGTGGGCTCACATTTGGTCCAGGCAGGAAGCTTTCATGGGTGTTGAATTTCCTACCATCCTTTTCTTGAAGCTGTAATTCTGCACCTTACCAATGGCCTAGTTACTTGTACTGAGAGCAAATGTGAGAACATTTCTCCCCTATCTTAGACTCCTAACCAGCTGCAGTAAATGAGACAGCCACATTCCAATGGTGTCCATCTCAGTAGGATTCAAAGAGAAGTACTGAGAGAAGATACAGAAGAGCATCTTCTCCAAGATGCTCTGTGAACCCCACCATGTGGGAGCAGTAGGTTTGCAACCCCTTGGGATTGGGAACTGAGGGTACAGTGATGCTGAGAAGGCCACTCTTGGGGATCTAACACTTTATTTCCTTGCTTGTCTGAAAGAAACAAATATCTCAAATACCATTTTGGTCTGTCCTGGCTGTATTAATTTCAGCAGCCATGCTCTGCCTGCCCCAGGCATCCACCCCTGCACCAAGAGTGCTCTGGTACTGTCAAAACTATCTCAGCATGGAGGTGGAAACGAGGAGAGGGCTGATCCAAAGGTTTTCTCCCACATCTTCTCAGGTTGGGATTAATATAATTGAAGCACAGAAGCTGGTGGGGGTGAACATTAACCCCTTCGTTGTAGTCAAGGTTGGAGAGGAGAAGAGGTACACGGCGACGCAGAAGTCAACAAACTGCCCCTTCTACAACGAGGTGTGTGACGTGGGCAGGGGCTCTGTCCCTGCCCCACCCGTGTCCCAAGTGCCTGGCACCATCCTTGCAAGGGATGCCTGGGACCCTGGGCCTCAGCTGTTTTGCTCTTCTATTTCAGTACTTTTTGTTTGAATTCCATGAGCCAAGGGACATTTTATTCCACAGACTCATAGAGATCTCGGTGAGTATTTTCATCCCCCACGCTGAGTGGGAAGGCCCAACACTTCTGTGTGTAGACATGAGGAGCCATGGGCAAAGCCAGGGTACCAGTGCCAGCCAGGAGTTCCAGCATCCTGTGGCTGCAACGGGGCAGAGCCCCAGCCCTGCTCTGAGCCAGCTCTGGGCCCTGCTACCTTCCCCCCTCCTCCAGGTCAGGCTCTCTGCACCCTGTGACTGAAGTGGGGGCTATGGGGAAGTTTCTTGCTAGCTGCCTTGTTGCTCTGCTCTTCTGGGGGCAATTATCTACTGCCCCGTACCCGTGAGCCTCATCCTGCAGGTTCTGAAGGCAGGTGACTGGTATGAGAGGAGCTCACCAGTGATCTGTGCTGTAGAAAAGCCCAGACAGGCAGAGAGGTTTTCAGAAATCCCCCTGGCCCAAAGTGCAAGGGCTTCCCCAAGACAGAGGGATGTTCTGAAGATACCTAAACCCAGCCAGCACCTCCTTTGCCAAGCGATCTCCAGCCCTTCCCTGTGAAAGGCTGTGTCTCTTCTGCTGGTGTGAGTTCAGCAAGCACTGAGCAAGGGTTGGGTTTTGGAAGAGGAACTAGCCCAGTAGGGTCATGGCTCTGCCCTGAGCCAACAGGGTATGACACAGGACTGTCTGTGGGAAATCAGGTCTGCCCCAGGTCTGTTGGAGGGGTTTGGGACTGGGAGAAAATGAAGTGGTTGCACATACCTTTGCCTTGGCCCAGGTTTGACTGAGGGTTGTGGGCTGATAGGCTTTGTGGGAATGGCTGGGCAGGAACAGGTTTGTTCCAGGGCTAACTCAGGTGGGTCAATGTGAATGAGGGGCTTGCAACTTCTCAGTTGTGCTTTGGTGAGCACCTCTTAACAGCCCTGTCCTCCTCAGAGCTGTCACCTGGCTGCCCATACCTCGTGGTGCTCAGGGGACTTGTGCTCTTCGCAGGTTTTTCACTCAAAGAAGATTCCGTTCCTGGGGACGTGCATAGGAACGTTCAAGATGGATGTTGAGACAGTGTACAGCCAGCCAGGTACGAGGGTCTGCACCACGTACCTGCCTCTGGTCTGTCTGAAACTAGTACTTCCTTCACGCTCTGCTGGGTCTGGTCAGGGCTCTGGCTTTGAAACAGTTCACATGAGGACCAGCACTTGCTTCTCCTCCCGGCTGTCTGAAGGCAGGGGACAACTCCTGCACCTTCAGAGGCAGGATCAGGGCAGTCTTTGTGCAGATGGAGCTGGGATGGGAAATGGTAACGTGGCCTCTCCCTAGGGAACTCCTCCTCTCCCCTCTCAGATCACAGGTTTTTCCAGAAGTGGGCAGTTGTCAGTGACCCCACGGACACCCGGGCAGGCGTGAAAGGCTTTGTGAAGTGCAGCATCTCCGTGTCTGCACGTGGGGATGTGGTGGGCTTCCTTCCCACCTCTTCCAGCAGCCGGGACGAGGACATTGAAAGGTAGGTGCAGTGGGGTCTTGTATGACCCAGTGATAAAGACCTGTGGCAAGATCCAAACTTCTGCCAGTCAGGGCATTTCTCAGCATTTCTCCAGGAGAGAGACAGAATATCAGAACATGAATCTGTCTTTCAGGAACCTGCTGTTGCCTAAGAGAGTCCCTGCAGAGAGACCCTGGGCCAGGGTCTGCATCAAACTGTATCGTGCTGAGGGCCTGCCCAGCATGAGTGCAGGCATCATGGGTGGTTTCTCCAAGATCATAGGGGAGAAAAAAGTCTTTATCGACCCATACGTGCAGGTCTCGTTCTGCGGGCAGCAGGTGAGTGCCGGTGGGTCTGTGTTGGACAGGCTGATCCTCCCTGGGCTGTGTGGCAGCATACACTGGGCTCATGATGCCAGGAACCTCCATGGGGCACAGCAGTGCCACTGCACACAGGCTGGGAGAGCCAAGGTCTTGCTGTCTTTAGCAGTGGCCTGAGTTGTGTGGCCCTGGATGTGCAGTGTCTGGATGAGAAGGCTTTTCTGGGACTTCTGTCTCTGCAGAGCTGCCCATGGGACAGGCTCAGCACTGGGCACAGCCACTGGCTGAGCTACTGGCTGTGCAGGCAGAGATTCATATCCTTAAATACAGGGAGAGGGTCAAATAAATCCTGGATTAGAAGTCCTTCCTCTGTGACAAGCTGCACTCAGCCCGATATCCTTGGGATAGTTTAGTGAGCTAATGGCCCTCTTCTTGCACCCAAGTGTTTCTGATCCTGTGGTATCCATTAATATGAGAGTCAGTCCCTGGGCAGCCTGGTGGGCATGGGGGTGCTCCCAGGGAACCCTGAGACACCTCTGGGTCTGCTGGTGCTCCTGTTTGCTTTCAGTGCTTTCCCTTGGCTGTGCTGGGAATGGCCAGGGCCTTGGGACAGCCCCCCTTGATGAAGCACAGAGAGGATGTGCAGGATGGGGGCCAGGAGTGGGGACACTGTCACCTCCAGAGCCTGCCCAGCACGACCTGCAGGCGTCACAGGAGCACATGGCATTCCCAGGGAGGCTCTGAGGCACCCCTTGCTCTGGCCACTGGCTGGGGCTGTGTGGCTTTCACACCTTCTCCTTCCCAGGGGGAAACGTCGGTGGAGACCAGCACCACTGAGCCTGAGTGGAACGAGCAGATCAGCTTCATCGAGATGTTCCCACCTCTGTCCAGGAAGATAAAAGTCCAGGTGCTGGATGATGCCAATGTCGGTGATGTGGCCATCGCTACGCACTACATTGACCTGCAGGAGATCTCGGACCCTGACAGGAACGGTGAGCCTGGCACGGCTGCCCTGGGGCACCTCCTGCTCGGCCGTGGTGGTCTCCTGGAGGTGGGAGCAGGAGTGGCTGAGGCACTGCCACCCCGGTGTCCTGGGCTGCCCTGCTGGGGGGAGGTCTCTCTGCAGCAGCACCCTGCCCTCACGAGACCCTGTTCCTGTCCCTGCAGGCTTTAACCCCACCTTTGGCCCAGCCTGGGTGAACCTGTACGGCTCCCCCCAGAACTCGGCGCTGCGGGACATCCACAGGGACCTCAATGAGGGCAGGGGCGAGGGCATCTTCTACCGCGGGCGCATCCTCATGGCCATCACCGTGGAGATCTTCAGCAGCCCCAGCGTGGCAGAGAGGAAGCGTGGGGACAGGGCGAGAGGTACCCTCAGCAAACTGAAGCTGAAGAAGAAAAGTAAAAAATCCAAAGAGAAAGCCAAAGAACCGAGCCAGCTGCAGGGAGAGGGGGAGGCTGGGAGCTCTCAGGAGGCCGAGCAGCCTGGGGAGGTCACTGTGGAGGTGGAAGAGCTTCATCCACTGCCTGAGGTGAGTCCTGCTGTGCTGGCATAGCTGATCCACGCCCATCTGCAGCATGCACTTTTGTCATGGGAGAGAGGCAAGGCAAGACAGCTGTGTTGGTACAATAGCCTTTGCTTAGTCTGCAGACCTGCTCAGTGGCTTCACACAATGCACCACCCCCCAGGACTTCCAAAAAATCTTGTCCTGCCTCTGGCAGCCAAGCAATGACCTCAGCAGCAACCCCTGAGGTCTTGTGGGAGGGCTGGCAGGCGTCAGCCATGCCCTGGTGCTCAAGCAGTGTTTTGGCACACAAGGCTCTCGGGCTGATTTGTGTCTCCTTGCTCAGAATGTGCTGGGGAGAAAGGAAGAATTCCTCCTTTTTGCTGCCTTCTTCGAAGCCACTATGATGGACTCCTCTCTCAGCTCTAAACCTGTCAGCTTTGAAATCTCTATAGGTGGGTATTCCCCAGGGTCCCATGCCCAGAAAGTATGGGAACAGTGCAACTCTCCCTCCGACAGCCCAAGTCAGCACTGCCAGCCCTTTGGGAACTTGGGAAGAATGGGGAGTGAGTCCAGGGAGTGTGCACAGTGCTTTACTTACTTGAAAAGTCTGGATGCTCTCCTACGAGATTGGAGATCTGCAGTATTTGTATGAATTGCTTGTCTGGGGAAAGTGGTTGAAACTCTCCTGGGAACTGCGGGTGTAAAGAAGTAGAAGGGTTTGGGAGCAAGAAAGGGAAACAGAGGAGGGGAAGCTGGGCTGCTGGGACTGGCCACGTGGCACTGAGGGGCTGTGGCAGCAGGTGATGGGGAAACAACGGCTGGAGAGTGGGTCAAAGCCCCCACCTCCTAAGCTGGACAGGTGGAGATCCTTGATGCTGAGACCTTTTCGGGGGGGCTGCTGCTGGCCCCAGTGCAGTGGTGTAGATGGCAGACAGCAGGCACTTGGTGGAGTTCGCAGAACTTGAAGGCATACACAAGGATCTCCTTGCAACTGCCCAGCTCCCTCTCAGACCTCCTGGTTGTCCGTGTGACGCTCCAATGCCTGGACACAGTGAACTGCTAGTTCCCAAAGCAGTACGTGCCTATGTGCTTCTCTTGGCAGGAGGACTGCACTCTCTGGTTTTGCCAGCTAGAAAACTTGCTTAGGAGCAATCTCACTTAACTGTTTACCATTTAATGCTTAACTTCAAGGAAACTATGGCAAATCTGAAGAGACTGTGACCAAAGGATGGCAAAAAGTGGAAAAGGGAGAAGTGAAAGAAGAAAAGAAGCCTTTGCTGGATGCTGGTTCGGATGGAGAGCTGGATGCTGAAGTCCTGAGCCCAGCGACAGCAGCACGGAACAAGTCAGTGACCAAGAGCCAGAGACCAGAGCCCACGGAGTGCGACAGGTAAGGCTTCCTCCTCTGTCTTTCCCACCTTCCCTGGAGCTTGTGCCATTGTCCCAGACTGGAGGTTCCAGGTGCTTTTAGAGCTCTGCTCAGCAATGTGTCATGGGTTTCTCCTCTTTGCAGCCCTGCAGCTTGCCATGTCCCAGCTGGCTGGCCTTTCCCATTAGCCCTACGAACCCTGCAGTGCCTGCTTGGTGTGTGCAGATGGCCAAGGACAGGGTCCCAGGGAAACTGAGACCTCTCAATAACATCTGTCCCTTTCCTGCTTAACCAGCAGCATCCTAGGGGCTTGTTTCCAGTGAGGAGGAAGGAGAGGAGTGTTCTGACATATGGTGTCCTATGTTAGGCAGGCAAGACACATACAGAATCATAGAATATGCTGAGCTGGAAGGGACCCACAAGGATCATCGAGTCCAACTCCTGGCTCTGCACAGGCCCATCCCCAAGGGTCACATCATGTGCCCCAGAAGATCACCCAAACCCTCCTGGAGCTCTGGCAGCCTTGGGGCCGTGCCCACTGCCCTGGGGAGCCTGTTCAGTGCCAACCACCCT
>JAYRBT010000054.1:0-67772 GCA_036023395.1 Myiotriccus ornatus | reverse complement strand
GGCCGTCTCGCTTCAGCGTGGGTTCTCTTCAGGGTTACAAGTTTTCAACAGGACTCTGCCTCACTTCAGTCTTCTCTCATGAAGTCTCAGCTTCTTCGTGCATCAGCTTACTCAAATGCAGGCTCCTCCATGAGCAACATGGGGTCTCCTCACCCCAACAGACTTCTACAGGTGGCAGGGATTATATTTTTTTAGTCTTTTCCCTGCTGAAGGGAGAGAGCGAAAGGGGGAAAAACAGCCTCTCCTCCTTCGAACTTTCTTTTCTCTCCTGAAGCAGCTTCAGCTGCCAGCTTCGACCTTGGAAGTCTCTTATCTCCTTATTGGCATTTTTCTGCAGTGGTTTCTTCGTCCAAGAAATTAGTCCTTTTTTTTCCTCCACTCTCTTACATGAGAGAAGGGGGGGCTTCAGTGCTACACCTGCCCCCGGCCCAGGCTGGGGGAGGAGGGGGCCTGGCCCTCCTCGGGCCCGCTGCCTCCTCTCCTATATGGCTGCTGCTCTTAATTTCAACTGCGCAATCCCCCTTCTCTTCCGTTTTTCTTAAATATGTAATTAGCAAAGGCGTCACTAAGAGTTATGATTGGGTTTTTGTCCGGAAATCCACTTGGACAAAACCATCCACAGCCCCAGAGACGGGCTGGTGGGCAAAACCATGACACACAGTCAAAGGACGAGTGTTTCAATCCCTGTGGATTGGATCCCTGCCCCATGGAGGCCAATATGCTCTTCAGTCCACAGTGGAACAGGAGAGAGGGAACCTCAGGCGCTGAGAATCCCCAGGGCACCTTGTGAATCAACAAGCTTGCAGAAGAGAGGGCATTGCAGAAAAGGTGGTTTCTGATGCACCGGGCTTGGTACCAGGATTTGGAGCTTGTGCCCCTTTTGTGAGCTGTGCTCAGCCTGCTGAGTGCAGGGGATGCAGAGCCTGTGCCACTTTTCTCATTGCAGGCAATATTCACTCGGTGCAGAGAGAAAAAGCATGGCCCATCCAAACAACCTGGACAGATGTCGCATGAAATACCTGATGCGCAACATCGTAAGCTGTGGGGCTGGGTGGGGGCAGTGGGAGCCTACACAACCCCTGCTCTGGGGGATGCTTCTGGAGGACCAGCAGGAATTGATGATAAGAAGAAAACCTGGGGCTAAGACTCGTGGTATCAGCCATAGGCTTTTACTGCAGCACCTCCCAACCTCGGCTCCAAGCAATACAACTTCTGGCACAGGAGACAGAGGCAGGGAATGGCCATGGCTGCCCCCAGTTTTATGCAGATGCTGTGCCCTGATGCCTTCCTTCGTCTCCTGTGGGGCACACATGGCTTGAGCACACCCATGTTGCTGCCCAGTAGGTTGCTGGAGGCCTTTAGGTGCATGATATTCCCACAGGCAGCTCTGGGGGGACTCACTGAGACGCACTGCCCAGGGGCTGGGTACCTATCTAGCAGGTCTACATCAGCCATCCATCTGCCCTCCCTCAGAAGGGGCAACACCTGGGCACTTAGATCCTGCAGACAAGGCCAGCTGGCTGAATGAGAGTGCAGTTACATACCCTACAGCGCAGCAGAGCACAGCTGTCCCCATCAGACTACATTAACAAAATGCAATGACAGCAGCAAGAAGTAAAATTTAAGCATGTCTGGATCCCGGCTACTTTCCCTCTGCCTCCCTGCACGTGTTCACCTGAGCTTTGCTACGCCTGAGACAATCTGGAAAAGAGAGAACCAGCCCAAGAGATGAGTTTCCTGGCCTTGTCAGTCCATATTGGACCCGCACCCTGAATTCCTTCTGGATTTCGTTATTACTTTTGGTTCCTACCAAAATCTTCCCTCAGATGTGTACATTATCTCAGATGTGTACTAATGGAGGAGAAAGCCCAGCCCTGTGTTCCAGAATACATCTTTGTATTCCCATACTTCTGTGGCCCCAAGCTGCTCCTTGGGCAGAGTCTCCCGCAGGCACTATCTGGAGCCTTAGACCACCAGCTTCTGAAATGTTTACTCCTTAGACATCTCTCTGTCCCAAATGATTTTAAAGCTCGTGGACTTCTGTTACTGGCTGGTATTGGCAGAGCTGATGAGTTACTGGAGCCCCCAGTTCTTGGCCCCCTTCCCTACATGGCCTGTGACGGGTTCACGGTGGTTGCTCTCAGCAAGGAGGCAGTGAGCCGGGGCGGAGGGGAGGGCAGGCTGGGTGTGATCAGCACACAGATGGGGTGGCAGGGGGCACTTGGTGACTGCTGTGCTTCCTGTTCAGATCCTGAGTGCAAAGCAGGGGCTCCGTGTGAGGCGGCGGCTGACTCGGGACAATGTCAGGGACAAGGTCAAGGAGACGAGGAGGGTCCTGGCAAAGCTGCGCTTCATGGCTAAAGAGGTACAGCTGCTCCTGGGACACGGCCTCGCTGGGGGGGAGAGGGTACAGCAGGGAGAGGGTGCTGGGCTGGCTGCTAGGGCTCTCACCAGCCAGAACTGGGGCTTCTCCTCCTCTGTCTCTCCTTACTATGTAAAATCCTAAGTTTTGGAAGTTACCACGTTTCCTGTAACAGCTCTAATGAGGGATGAGGCCGGGGGCAGCTTTGCAGGGCCGTTGGTGGCAGGGGTCCAAGCAGCTCAGTGGTGGGGTGGAGGCAGAGCTGGGGCAGCTCCAGGCCTCCTCTGCCCCACCATGCCTGCAGCAGACAGTCTGCTTGAGAAAACAGCCTTTCCTGTGCTGCCTGCACACCCACCAGAGACTGCCCCTGGACGTTTTCTCTAAAATCAAGCTTGCATTGGAACAAGATCTCTCATCCATAGCAGAGACTTTCCACATTCACTTCCGTTGTCTCTAAGTAACTGATAAAAATCAATGTGTTGTGTAGTGTCAACCAGAATGCCATATTTGCTGGCATTAGGTGGAGAGATGCTGTAGCAGTTTGGAGAAGTCTTTCACCAAGTGAGGTCAAATAATTTTCGCGCCTTTAGCTGTGTGAGGGTTGAGTGATGTACATTTGGGGTGACGGTGCTTGTGTTCCCAAGTGACCGTTTCTGTGGTGGAGCCCGGCTGTCCTGGGGATGGCTGAACCTGCCTGCCCATGGGAAATGGGGAGTGAATTCTTCAGTTTGCTTGGCTTGGGTGTGCAGCTTTTGCTTTCGCTATTAAACTGTTTTTATCTCAACCCATGATTTTTTTCACTTTTTCCTCTCCAATCCTCTTTCCCACCCCACTGAGTGAGTGGCTGCGTGGGGCTGAGTTGCCAGCTGGGGTTGAACCACCACAGCTGCAGACCCGTATTGCAGGGCTGACTTTCAGAAGCACGTGGCCAGCGTTAGGCCCTGTCTTTGCTCCTGGGTCTCCAAAACACCATGCAGCCAGCAGCCCCTCCCGTGAGGAGAAGGAGCTTTCACCGTGTCAGTGGAGGGAGGACAAGGCATGTGCTGTTCCCGTGCTGTTACATTCCTCCCTTTGCTTCCTCCAGCCCCAGTGCACTCTCCCCGATGTACTCATCTGGATGCTCAGCAACAACAGGCGTGTGGCATATGCCAGAATTCCTGCACAAAACATCCTCTACTCAGTAGTTGAAGAGGAGAAGGGCAAGGACTGTGCAAAGATCCAGACTGTCTTTATGAAGGTAGGGTTTGTACCAAAACAGCGTGCTCTTGCTTCACGCTTTTCTTCCTCCTTACCTGAAATCATGGAGTTCACAAGGAAACACAGCCCTTGCTCCACCACTGCCTCTTGGCTCTGCGGTGCTGTGTCTCCCGTGCTCTTTGGTTGGTCCCTGGCTGACGGTGATCATCTCGGTCTGAGGTGTGAACCCTGATAAACCTCTGCGCTTTCAGGTCCCTGGCTTACACACCGGTGAGATTTTTGCCAAACTGGAGGTCTACATGTGGCTTGGGGTAACCAAGTACGCGAAAACCTGTTTGGCAGAGCTGCCTGAGGAGTTCAGGTACCTTTCTGAGAGCGGAGAGGAGATAGGCCAGCTCCCAGCACACAGCCCTCCCAGCCGGCTCAGCAGGGACGGTGAGTGCAGATGCCAGTTCTCCACGGCTTAGCTACGAGCAGGACAGCAGGGGGGTGAGAGGTCCTGCCCACAGGCTGTAGTGTCTGGGGTGGTACATTGCCCTTCCCCGAGGCCACAGTATCATCTGAGAATTACTGTATGTCTGAGGATTAGGACCTGATCTCTCATCTCAGCGTCATCCCCAAGTGTGATGGGACAGGCACGTCCTGTTTGCTCTCACGAGGATGTGTCTGCACACTCACAGCCAGAGCAGCAGGCAGGATGGCTGCTCCATGGGCGCTGAATGTGCTGCCAAACTGACGATGGGCATGAGGTCTGCCCTTCTGCTGGGGCCTGAGGGTGCTCCCCTCCAGCAGAACATTGCACATTTCACACGTCATGTCCTTCCCAGAGGTGTCTGAGGAGCCCACTGAACTTGTCTTTCTTGGTTGAACCTATTGAGATGTACTGGCCTGAGTGCCCCTAGAAGTAGTACCCATTCCCATTCCCCACAGAATGTGCCTGTTCCTACTTGGCTGGCCCTCTCCTTCTTGCATTTTTTTGGCCTCACACAGGACTGGACTGGGGACCTCTTTTCTTTTTTCTTACAGATTTCAGCTATTTCCAGCTCCGAGCCCATCTGTATCAGGCTCGAGGGATCCTTCCTGCAGATGACAATGGCCTTTCAGATCCATTTGCAAGAGTGGTGTTTTCAACTCATTGCCAGACCACCAGGGTGAGACCACTTAAAATCTTACCTCTGGGAACTCTTGGGAACTTGGGGAGAGAAAAATGACCGCGTCTTCACTGATATGTTGAAGGCCAGTGCTGTGGCAGTGTGGTTGTGTTCAGGGAACAATTGAGAACTATTGAGCTTATTCCACACTTTTACCACCTCCCCTCCTGCCAGCCACCAGCTGCATGTGGCTGTGTGGGAGAGGGGGTCAGCCCCTGGTTCCTCACTCTGCTCACAAAGTGCATGTGTTTTGTTTCCACTGGCTGTGGAACACTCAGGCCTCCTGTCTCTGTCTACAGATGCTGGAGGAGACACTGAGCCCCATGTGGAATGAGCTACTTCTGTTTGACCAACTCATTATCGATGGGAAAAAAGAAGAGTTAAAAACAGAGACCCCCATAGTGATAATCAACCTTTTCAGCCACAATAAATTTGTAAGTATGGCCATGCTGCCTTCCTCCTGTTGTTTCCAGAACAGGGAAGGCAGAGGAGCTCTGTGTGAGTGCTGCCACATCTCTGTTTGGTTTCCACGACTCAGCCTGGTCATGGGTCCTGGGGACTGTGGCTGAGGTTGAGACTTTCTGGCTCAGAGATGCCCTGAACCAGGGCCTGACAAGTGCTCATTGGATCCAGGATGTCTCCTATTTGGAGAAGCACTGTGCCTCTCCCAGTTTTTGCCCCAGTTCCTTGGCAGGCTCACATTGCAGAGGACTCTTAGGCTGGGGGAAGTGATGTATCTCTTAGACCTGATCCTTCCCCTCTGTCAGCAGGTGACATCAATCATCACTCCTCAGTCCTCCCTTTTCTCTCTTCATTAGTGCCTCAAAGTCACACTCCTCCCCTGGGCCTCTTTGTTACCCTAAGGCTAATGACAGAACTCCCACCAGATTCTCCTGTGCAGCTCAGCAGCTTTCCCGGGTGCATTCCTGGGTCCCAGTACCAGACAGATACTGTCACACTGGGGGGACTCCAGAGGGGGCCACCAAGATGGTTGGGGCTGGAGCACAGGACAGAGCAAGGAGAGCTGAGCATATTCAGCCTGCAGAGGATGAGGCAAAGCCATTGTCTTACTGCTGCCTGCAGCTGCCTGCTGGGAAAGGGTAGAAAAGGTGAGCTCAGACTTCTCATGGAGGTACCCAGGGACAGGATGACAAGCAATGGGCACAAGCTGGAACAAGAAGAAAATCCAGCTTGATGTAAGGAAGCAGTTTTCCCGCAGAGGTAGATCAAATGCTGGGCCTGGAGCTGAGAGAGCTGAGAGAGCTGAGAGGATTTCCATCCTTGGAGATATTCAACCCCTGGCTGGAAGAGACTGAAAAACTGAATCTAGCTTTGATGTCCTCTGGTGCATTTTCCCAGGTTGTTCACCCAGTTGTGCACGGAGGTGGACTGGTAGCTAAGAGGAGCTGCTGCAGGCATGCCATATCTGCTCCTAGCTCTGGATGGAGTGGAGAAAATCAAAGCAGAGGATGGCAGGAGTAGCTGAGTGGTCTTGTGCTGTTCCAGACTGGCTGGAATTAGTGGTGGTCTTTGAGGTAACACAGGAATGCTTTGCCCTCTTTCCTGCAGGGCTCCCCCGAGTTCCTTGGCCAGGCCTTTGCTGTTCCACAGGTCAAACTGGTGGATGAGCCGTACACCAAACCTGCCCTGCAGTTCTTCGATTTCTACAGAGGCACCAAAGCAGCGGGAGAGCTCATTGCCACGTTTGAGCTCATCGAGCTGGATTACAGCGGCTATTTGGAGGTAACGGCCTTGTAGGAAACTGTGCGTGGCTGCCAGCTCTCTGAGGAGAGCTGTGTGGGTAAGGAGCCAGGTGCATAGGGCCCACCAGAGGATTCCAAGTTGAAATTCCAAGTTGGAGGCTCCGCCTGGCTTCCAGCTGAAGGGAGGCTGCAGGGACAGCCTGTGATAACAGATTGAGAGGGAAAGGGGGCATGGCATGGCATGGCATGGATTAGAAATGACTTTCATCACCTGATGTGTCCTGGGTCCACCTGTTCAGCCATCAGTGCCTGAGGATGTGGAGCCCAAGGAGCCCGACTACCTGGGAGACCCCCGTGCCGGCCGGTTCATCATCCCTGTGGGCGTCCGCCCGGTGCTGAAGGAGTTCCGCATAGAGGTGAGCTGCTTTCTCCTGCACTGGCCTCCCCCAGGGCTGGGGAGAGGGCAGGGCTTGGGGAGGCAGTCTGGTTTAGACCTCAGATGTGCCAGTGAGGCCTGAGCAGGTGCCAGAAATGGAGTGGTTGACGTGAGGGAGAAGCTGTGTCAGCAGCTGGGCAGGCAGAGCTGCCGTGCGGCCGGGCTGGGGCTGTGTCCTGCGGGGGGGGTGGCAGCCCGGGCAGCGTGCAGGATGCACGGCTGTGCCAGCCTGGCATCTCTCGAGCAGCCCAGCAGCTTCACGTTGTGCTTCAGATCCTGTTCTGGGGCCTGAGAGACCTGAAGCGGGTGCACTTGTTCGAGGTGGTGGAGCCCCAGGTGATCATTGAATGTGCTGGCAAGAAGGTGGAGTCAGAGGTGATCGTCACCTACAAAGAGAACCCCAACTTCACTGAGCTGGTCAAATACATGGATGTGGTGAGTGGGAAGGGGGATCCTACCGTGCCAGGGCGCACCATGGCCACCCTGCACCCATGCACTGCCCCTCTGCATGGGCCAAGGTAGCAGGAGGGGAGCTACCTCCGGGATTTTGCTCTTCTGCGGCCACATGATTCAACTGCAAATGAAAACCCTTGTGAAATTGCCCACCAAGAGCTGCCTCAGCCATGGCCTGGTTTTTGGGCAGAGGTGCAAGGTGCTCTCAGGTCTGTCCCTGTGTTGATACACACGGCTGCCACAGGTTGACAGCCCGACACAGGTCGATCATCCTTGCTGCTGTGAACCCCATGCATGGTTCTTTTGCAGGAGCTCCCAGAGCAGGTGTACCTGCACCCTCCTCTCAGCATCTTCGTGGTGGAAAAGCGAGCCTTTGGGCGCACTGTGCTGGTGGGGAGCCATGTCGTGTCTGATGTGATGAAGTTCTCTCCCAGAGAGCTGGAGGAGGAACAAGAGGATGTGCCCAGAGGTAAGGTGCTTGGAGAGGTTCTCGTGGGGACAGCAGGGAGGTTTTGCTAGCGGCAAAGATCCCTGTCTCTTCCGTTCCCTCCTAGCCAGGCAGCCAAGTCCTCTCCCCAGAGTCCCAAGATCATAGAAATACAGAATAGTTGGGGTTGGAAGGGAGCTTAAAGACCATCCAGTCCCACCTCCCTGCCATGAGCAGGGACACCGTCCACTAGCCTAGGTTGCTCCAAGGCCCATCCAACCTGGCCTTGGACACTTCCAGGGATGGAGCAGCCACAGCTTCTCTGGGCAACCTGTGCCAGGGCCTCCCCACCAGGGCCTCACAGGGGAAAATATACCCAGTGAGACCTCCATCTTTAGGCAGCTGGTCCACTAGGACCAGTTTTCAGTTCTCTCACATTGTCAGGCCAAGGTCTGTTCATTGGGTAATGGTTTTGCTCAGTAGCTCTGTGGTAGCAACAGCCAGAGCTCCTGATCTGGAAGCATGAAAGGAAAGAAGCAAAGGATTGCTCCAGCTGTGGCCCTTTCTGCATAGAGAAGGTATATCTCATAGTTCTGAATTTCTGGGAGTCAGCAACAAGCATGTTGGTGATGGTGGCCACTCTCAGTACTGTACTTGGATTTCCAATTGTTTTTTTGCAGAGTCTGCTATGAAAAGCTTTAAAATCAATCACAGCGTAGTGTGTTAACAGGGAGGGTTTTCCTGTGGCCAAAAAGTAGGGAGCAGTGGGCAGAAATAAATGCATGGAAACAAGAAGCTCTTTCTTTTCATTTCAGCTCAGAAAGTCTCATCCCACCATCTTCCCTCTCAGACTGTGGTAAACATTGGAACTGCAGCTTGTGACCCAGGTCCCAGCACTCACCCCCTTAGTCTGGCAAAGGTGAGTGATGTGTTGGGCCCAACAAATTCTGAAGTTTGGAAAGCCAAACTGAAGGTCACAAACGAAAAAGGAAGTTCAGGAGTTCGGAGTTAGGTTTCAGCCACCAGGTTTTGCTCTGGGGCCAAGCACTCCTCACTCCTGCCTGCTCATTGGCACTGCCACGTGCTGTGGCTCTGCCACAGGATGGTGGAGACCTGCCCTGTGCCTTGGGAGCTGCTGCTTTTGTAGCAAAGCACAAACCTGGGGCCACAGATAGCTTTGCACCTCCTGTGCTCTGCCTGAAGGCTGATCCCAGGGCATGGAGAAGGGTGCTTGGGTGTCCTGGGTGGTCATTTCCTCCATCTGAATCCTTTTCTCCATTCTTTAAAGGCTCCTTTGAGGAAAATTCGTATTAATAAGTTTATGAAGAAGGAAGATGAATATGAAGAGGAAAAACCAGAAGTGGAAGAACTGGATTGGTGGTCCAAGTACTATGCATCCCTGAAGGAGCTCTATAACCAGGTAGTATTTTGTGACAGCTGCCAACAGGGGGGAAAAGAGGCTGCACTGGCATGAGGAAGATGTTTGCAACGATGCTGAGTGTCACAGGAGCTCTCCTGGCATGCAGGAGTCTGCAGGAAGATGTGGGCTTTTGTGTGTCGAGCGTACCTAAGCTAGCCAGGTAACAAGCATCTGCAAGGTGGGCTGATTTCAGCAGGTAGTGGATATTGAAACTTCCCTGAGGCTGAGTGCCCAAGTGGTGTGAGAATGAGACAGCTTTAGCTGAAAATGTGACAATGCTGAGTTTAACAGGGGCATTCATGCTGCTTACTCTGTTCTGGTTATGTCCCAGTATGTGTTATGGTAGCAGGTCTGCTCCAAATTTCCTTCCTTGCCCTGTCCCCCTCAAATCCCAGTCAAAGGAAGTCAGCAGAAGGATCTGGGGAGAAGAAAAAAATTATTAAGGCACTCATTAGATACTGTCCTGCAATGATGTTATTGCTGAATGATCTCAGGCCAGGTGTGACTGACTCTGCTGGCAGGAAAGTGTTGTCAGTGTCCTGTGTTTGGAAGGAGAAGCCTTTGTTGTCAGGGCTCTGGGGTAACTGCTTGTGTGTGTTTCAGACCTACAGTGATGAGGAAGATGCTGAGAATGATGACCTGAACGATGCAGGTGAGTCCTCTAGCAACACCCAGCTCTTCTGTGGGGAGAACCAGGAACTTACACTACCCCGGAAGGTGCTGGGCTTGTGGAAATGGCATCTGAGTAGACAACAGCCTTGCAGCATTCAGCAACAACAACACAAAAGTGAGCAGAGAGGCTGGAGACCTTGGCAAGGGCTAACAAAAGCTATTTCCTCAAAAAAGTTTGGGAAATTGTCAGAAAAGTCCTGGAAAATAGTGGAGTCATGTAAAATTGTGTTAACGCAAGTGCCTTCCAGAGTGAGCAGAAACCTGCAGAAAAATCAGCTGCAGGGATCAGGGGATTGTCAGGAAGCAGTGAGGGGATGGAGAGGGGATGGGGGACAGGCAAAACTGTCTGGGAGCTGGGCATCAATCACTCTGTGCACATGGGACACACTCAGGGTACAGGATTCCCTACGAGGTAGCAGAAGGACAGTAATAGTGACCTTTTTTGTGATCTGAGAACAGTGTTACAGCTGTAGGCAGAGGTGTCAGCAGTCATTCACCCAGCAACGATCTGGGAAAGTGAGACAATAGGTACAGAAGTGAGCTAAATCCTATTTAGGGAGAGGGCTGGAAGGTACCTGCATGCCATTAGTGCTCAAGGGATCTGGAGCCTTGGGAAATGGGACAAGAACAGACCCACTCTGCCCTTCGTTTGGTGGTGCCTCTGAGAAAGCTCTAGCCACAGTCTCTTCAGGCTCAGCTGCCTGTGCCCAGAGTGGCAGTGGTGCTTCAGCAGCCACCCAAACCAGCAGTCCAGCAGGTAAGCACCCATCCAAGGAGGAGGGTGAGCTCTCCTCTGTGCCTTCCCTTGACAGTACCTGTGGGCTGGTCCAGCCACCTGCCTCCGTTTGGTTTCTGCCCTCTCCCTTCTGAACAGCAGCCATGCAGGCAGGCAGTTTTGTCCCTGCTGCCATCCAAGCCATGCACTGTTGGGAAAGCTGAGCTGCTGCAGGGACACCTGTTACAAACAGCAACAGCTCCAGTTGCCCTGGCGTGGGTCAAAGCCCTTGGGTGAAAGCAGAAGCTCTGGCTGGGGTGATTTCATGTACAGACACTTGAAATTATGTGCAGTATCAGAGCATTTCCTAATCTCTTGTTGCCATTTCTAGATGGAGGGAATTTAAATGCATCCTGCATTGACATGGAAGCAGAGGATGAGGCAGTGGTTGAAGCTGAACCTGCTCAACCCAAGAGGAAGCTCATTGCCACCCTTCAGGTGATAATCGGGGTGACCTCATCTCTTTCAACCCCAGCCCTTTGTCCATGTCCTCCTCACCTTCCTGCAGTGGAAGTCATAGTGGGAGGAGAACCTGCAGGGTGTTGGTGGGCTTTGAAACATCTAGTGAGACCTTGGAGTCGAGCTGGGATGTGCGTGCATATCCGAGGTTGGCTCCAGGGGGATACAGGAAAACCATAACACCCTGCACCGAGTAATACAGGGGTAAGGTAGGAGCAGGTGAAACGACTGAAGCAGGGAAAGGATGGTCTTTCAGACTTTCCTTCCCTTTAAGATGGCAGGAAAAGGCTCAAAATTTCTTTCTACCTGTTTCAGATTTACAAGTCTGAGCTGGAAAATGAGTTTGGTAATTTTGAAGACTGGTTGTGCATTTTCCCCCTTCATCGTGGCAAAGCAAATGAAGATGAAGATGGAAATGAGGATGAACATTTTGTGGGCAAATACAAGGTACTGCATCATTTGGATGACATTTGTGCTGCTTGTGGAAGAAAATCCTTAGGATATTTTGTATTTTAGAGCAAGTCAGCACCAGCAAAGCCTTGGAGAGTGCTTGAGTGTGCAGGATGACATGAGGCTGTGCTGTGGCATGGCCAGGGAACTGTTGGTGCCTGTTGAAGAAATTGTGTACTGTGGTCTTGTGTTAGTTGGCGAATCCATCTGATTTAGATTATTTAGTTGCTGCAAAGAGAAAGCATGGAGCAAAAAGGACTCATTCTGGTTGGAGCCTCTGGGTGTATTCAGTATGCACATAAGAATTAGTAAGCTTCACTGGTTTTAAATAGCAAAACTTATCTAAAAGAGGCATCATCCTCCCAGCCAGGAGCTCTTGAGGACTCTGAAATATCAGCTTCACAAGCTGATTTGAGAAGGTCCCTAGAAAACCTTTGGTGTTCCCTGTCTTTGGCAGCCCAAAGTGGCTGGAGATGCTCAGATCTGGCACTGGCAGTGGTCTGACAGACTGCAACCTAAAGTGCAAGCAGGGATTGCCTGGACCATGTGGACATATAGGGCCTTTGGGAAGGACTGTCCCCATGGGCACAGGGTGTTTGTGGTCTGCATGGCTCTGATTTTCTACTTGGCAAGTGAAGCTGGTCTTGGTGGCTCCAATCCCACCTGAGATATTTCCTTTAGTGTCTAGCTGTCACCTGAAATGTCTTTTCTGCAGGGCTCCTTTTATGTCTACCCCAGCAAGGAAGCTGGCCCAGAGCCCAAGGTCTCCCGCGGAGTTCCAAGGAACAGACCCATCAAGGTTCTTGTAAGAGTTTACGTTGTTAAGGTAAGGCTCTGGTGGGGGCGGCAGTAATGCTTGGAGGTCTCTCCCTTCCCTGTGGACGTCCTGCCACTCTCTGCTCAGTAAATCTGAGCAGTGGCACTTGTGAAAAACGTGGTGCTGGTTTGAAGCCTCTGCCAGCCTGGTGGGAGTCACCTGCTCATGAAGAGTCTTCCACACTTTGTAGTTTCAGGAGGTGCTGAAAGCCCAGATGGGCATTTTTTGGCTCCTCATGTCTGCAACAAGTAGCTGGGCCTACAGCTGGAGACATCAGGGGCTTGTTGAGCGAGGATTTGTGTGGGAACCAGCGCCTGTGTCACTGCCGGGGCAGTGGCAGGAGGGCACTGAGCAGGCAGGCACGGGTGGTGTGGGGCCTGTGCGGTGTTCCTGCTGCAGGCTGCTCTCCACAGCCCTGTGCAGCGCTACCTCTGCTGTCTTCCAGGCTACCAACCTGTCTCCAGCAGACCCTAATGGCAAGGCAGACCCCTATGTGGTGGTGACGGTGGGGCAGGAGCAGAAGGACACAAAGGAGCGATACATCCCAAAGCAGCTCAATCCTGTGTTTGGAGAGTACGCAGGAAGTTTTCATCTATCAGGTTCAATAGGAATAGTGCAAATCTGGGGCTTGGAATGCGGCCCAGGATGTGTGGTCTTCTCTTCCTTTCTGATGGAGAATCTTGTGCTGTAATACAAAGGTCCTGGGCATATCTCTTGCCTCCAGCTAATTCAGGAGCCTTCGTGTTTTGGGTTAGGAGGCCAGCTCATTTTAAAAGTAGAAAGCCAAGCAAAACCAGAGCACTGGAGAACTCTTTCCTTAGCTCCAGGCCCTCTGTCCGAGGGCATACATTCCTGGAAAAGTAACTCCTTTGTTTGAATGTGCACACTGAAAACTGCACACACTGAAATTAGAGAGAAACAAACTCTGTCAGTTGACTTGTGAAATACAGTCAGTAAATGTGTGGGGTGATCAAAACAGAGCATGTGCTTCATTTCCACCCTCTTTGCTAATTGCACTTTGCTTCTGTCCAGAGTTGTGGAGCTGACAGTCTCCTTTCCCATGGAATCAGAACTCACCGTGGCAATATTTGACCATGATTTAGTTGGATCTGATGATCTGATTGGGGAGACCAAGATTGACTTGGAGAATCGATTCTACAGCAAGCACAGGGCCAACTGTGGAGTGGCTGCTCAGTACGACACGTAGGTACCGGTGGGACACACTTGGGGCGTGAGACTCTTTGTCATCTGCAGGACAGAACACGCATCTGCAGCATCCTTTGATCAATTTACATGGATAATTTCATCTCTTTAGACTCCTACCTTCTACACTTCCTGGGACAGCTCTAATTCCTACTGCAGACTAACATACTCCACATAAAATAGCAAAAAAATTCTTTAATGCTTTCACATTGCTGTTCTGTGAGACAAGTGCTCACTTGACACTGACCTTCAGAAACTACACAGTTTCTCTGGCAGTAGCTGATTTTGTGAGCACTGGCACTCAGAACATTTGGTCTCCTTGGGCCTCATTCCATACGGATTCTCTCGTGTCTTTGGCCAGTGTTCCGTAAACAACTCTTCTCCTATCGTAATTGGAGGATTAGCTGTGGGCATGGAGTTGAGTCCCCAGCACAGCTAAAACCTCTTTCCCCATTAAGAACTGCAGGTGGGATTGCTCCTGTTGCTGGTCTGAAGGTAATGGCTCTGTGGGGTGCAAGTCCAGATTGTTCTGGGACAGAGTCGTGAAGATTTTCATTCATCAAGCTTTTGGGTATCTGGGGTTTTCCCGGTGAAAATCTGAGCAGGGCTCCAGTGGAATAGCATGTGCTGCAGGGAAGACAGGGTGTTTCACAGCCAAGAAAAAACCCCTGTTGTGTTTAAGCCAAAGAAATTCTTGATGTTCTTCCTTCCATGCAGAAATGGCTACAACGCATGGCGAGACGCTTTCAAACCCACACAGATCTTGGACAGTTTATGCAAGAAGAACTCGCTTCCTGCTCCAGAGTACAGATGGGAGGAGGTCAAAGTGGACAATAAAATATTCAAGGTCCCTCCAGAGGCTTTTCCTGAAGGTACAGAGGGCTTGGTGGACAATGATGGCTTCCCTGAACAGCTGCCTGTGCTCGGCAGTGCACATGCTGGTGGGAGGTCTGGCAGCCACCAGCTTCTCTTCCCTGAGGTGACCCCACTGGCTCCCCCCACTCTGTGCCCTGCATGGCCCTGCTTTTTGGGTCACCGTGGGGACCATCCTTGGTGTTCAGTGCCCTGGTTTCAGTGGATGATGCTGTTGCACTGGGAGGAGATGTGATGCAGGCCCTTAGGTCCCAAAGTGGTTTCCCAGGCTGTGGGTGGGTCAGAGGAAACCCACTTACATGGTGGTGTGATGGTCATGGGGGTCTGATGAAATAGCTTATTCTGGTGTCTGACACTGGCACAAAGCTGTACCTTTGTCTGCTTGTGATCACCATCAGCAAGATACTGAAGTCCTTTTTTTTTGGTTGTGCGTTGTTTGTTTGGTTTGGTTTTTGTAGGGGGAATGTTTTTTCAGTCTCCTTTCTTGTTTTTAGCTGGCTTTGTCCAGGGATGCTCTCTGCTTCCAGTGACTGTGGGTGCCATGGGTGGCTCCACACTGCTTCTCACTACTGGCAATCTCCACCCTGTGGGCAGCTCCTGCTTTGCTGTTTCTCTTTCCTTCCAACTGGCATTACAAACCCTGAACCAGGGCCACAGATGTCCAAGAACACACCAGCCTTTCACAGCTTCCATCAGCAGTGGTGGAGAACTTCCCTGAGCACAGGTCCTGCTGTGGCCAACACCTGTGCCATTGAATCCAGCCTGGAGAAGATGCTCAGCAGCTCTGACCTGCTTGTGGATGGCTGGGCACTGCAAGGCAGTGCTGTGTAGCCTGTAGGTAGGATGATCCCTGGCCTGACCTGCCCAGAGAGGGGACACCTACATGTATAGCCAGCTTTATCTCCTGCTCATTTCAGTGCAGCTGTTCCTCAGTTTCCCACTGGTCTCTGTGGCTTATGAGAAGAAGGGGAAAGAAATCCCACTCAGGAGAGAGCAAGGAGACTCCAAAGGAGCCCTTTTCCCCCTTTTTCCGGTCATTGAGTAGTTGGGGAGGGAGAAACGAGGTGCTCTGCTGGTGTTCCCTGAGAGCTGGCTCTGGTTCCAGTGTGGCTGTATCTGGTGCCCCACAAAACTCTCTGTGCTCGAGCACCGCTTGCAGTGGTTGAGGTCTCAGACTGATCTCCGAAGGCAGATGCTCTTCATAAACCCAGGGGTGGGTGGGTCATTGTGCCCTCACCTGTTGGTTCCTGCTTTTCTCCCATCAGCAGGGTTTGGTCTTGAACTGCCGTTTGGCTTCACTGCCAAACGAGTCAATTATTGTACCAAGGGTTCATTAAAGGAGAGCACAGCTGCGTGTTCTGCTGAGTGACAAGAAATGCTTTCCTGGAGCACTTCTAGGGCAAAAATTCATCCATGGATCTGTTGGTATTACCACAGAGACTGCCCCAGAGGGTCACATCCTTTTCCATGTCCCCGGGACTTTTTTCCCAGGGCCATAATAAATTCTTTTTTGCCCTTTTCCTTGTATTTCTCTTGGCTTGTTTGTCTTCCTGCCTACCATTTCTCTCATCACTGCAACATGTTGAACTCATTCCCTTCATCTTTGCCCTCCTGTTTCTCCCCATTTGTTTTTCTGGGGAGGTGCTTGTTTGTACAGTCCATCACCTTCCATTTCTTGTGCTGGTGACTAATGTTGTGATGTGACTCTGGCTGGCCAGAAACCTTCATCTTCTCCCTGGCTGTGTCCTGCTGCAGAGGCCTCTGTGAGGAACAAGAGAGGAGTGGCAGATGGGAACTGGTCAGTGGATGATGAACATAAGGCTCTGTACGTCCTGCAGCACTGGGAAGAGATGCCAGGATATGGGTACAAGCTGGTGCCAGAGCATGTGGAAATCCGGTCTTTGTACAACCCGGAGAACCCTGGGCTTGTGCAGGTGAGATGTGTTTCTGTGCCCAGCCCAGACACTGTTCTGGGGAAGGACCTTCTAAGCAGCTGGTTCCTTGCGCCCTCTCCGGTCTCCTGTTGTCCTTTTGTCTCCTCACCGTGGCACGAATCCTACACATTGCTCCTTCCTGGGTGTGTGACCAGAGCTGTGTCTGTGGATGGCTGGCCCTACTACGAAGTGAGGACTTGGTTGTGCTTTGCTCAGATTCCCCCTCTGACCTCTCACAGTGCTTTTGAACACCCTTTCCTCAGGGGAGCTCTGTCCACTGATGTTGTGTTCCCAGTGCTGGTACCCTGAGTCCTCCCTGTCTCCTCGGGCCGTGCAGCACTGCTCTGATGAGGATGCTGTGTGGGTGGCAATGTCCTGCACTGAACATCTGTTTCCTCAGGTACTGGAGGCCTGCACAAAGCAGAGCTCTGCAGTCGTGCTGGCTTTGGTTGGCATTGGAAATGCAAGTGGAGAGGCAGAGTCAGATGTTTTTTAGTGTTCTTGGTTTTGCTTAAGCATTACATCACCATATGCTCCTTATTGAGACAGAGGGACATGTTTGCCCCTCTTTGAAATGGATTCTGTGCAGGTGAAATGGTTTTTCTTGGGAGCAGAAATAAGCAATTTTTGGTAGCTTTAATTTTTCCCCCGTCTAAAATCCAACCACAGGTCACTCTAAAGTGCTGGGAATGGAGAGAACCAAGCAGTGGCTTTCTGGTGAGGGCTTTCTGTGCAGGATCAAGTCCTTGCTCCTTGAAGAGCTGGAGGGTGGTCTGTCTTTTGACGTCTCTCTGGTGTCTTCTCTCATCAGGGCTCCTTGCACATGTGGATTGACATGTTTCCGACTGACGTCCCTGCACCGCCGCCCGTCAACATCAAGCCACGACTGCCTGTCAGGTAGAGCCTGTGAGGGCGGGGCTGGGGCTGCAGGGAGGGTCACTGTCCCTTGCCGTGGCGGGTGGGATGTGCCACGGGGCCCTGCACAGGCTGAGGGCTGTGCTAGCATGGCATACAGCCCTCCTCTCTGCTGCAGCTCTGACCACGGGGTGGGCCCTTGAGCGTATCAGCATGAGCCATAAGCCCTTGGAGCTGCACAAGGGTTTGGGAAGGGCAGGTTAACGTCTCTACAGCTGGACATGAACGTGATAGAAACCCAGGTCGGAGCTACCCATGGAGTCTATTCTGGCTGGTGGACAGATGTCCTCTGGGAACCTGGAGAAGTGAAGCTGAAGGAGGAAATCTGTTAAGGATCTAATGGGGCTTTTGAGATGAAGGGTCGAGATTCTTCTCAGAGGTGCACCTGAAAGGACAAGAGATAACGGGCACAAACTGCAGCAAGGGAAACTCCAACACTCCAACTGCATACAGGGAAAACATTTTCCCAGTGAAGCTACCCTGGAATAGGGACAAAGTGACTCAGAGATGTGCTGGAATATCCTTCCTTGGTGGTGCTAAAAACTCATGCAGACAAGGCCACGAGCAATCTGACTTACCCTGAAGTTAGAGCAGGAGCTTGGAGCAGAGACTGCAGAGGTCCCTTCCTGCCCAAGCCTTTCTGTGCTCCTATGGCTTGGTAGTGCTGAGTGTGTTTCCCACGCACCAGGGATTTGCTTTGCAAAAGCTGCCTGTACTGACTGTGGGTGTTTACCTTGTACAGTTGTAGTGCTCAGGAAGGGCTCTATGCCTGGCAGTGAGACTGCTGGGCTGTGCTTGGCCAGAGGAGCCCTGGCAGGCAACCACAGTGCTAAGAAGGTTCATGTCCTGCTGCTCTGCCATTGTGGGCTTGACCTGCCCTCCCAGGCACCGAGGACAAGAGCGTGTGGCTCACTTACCTCTGTGTCCTTCCCACAGCTACGAGCTGCGTGTGATCATCTGGAACACGGACAATGTGATTCTTGATGATGTCAACCCAGTAACAGGAGAGACTTCGAGTGATATCTATGTGAAAAGGTCTGATGGGATCCAGGGCAGAGACCACAACCCTCCCTGACCCACACCCTCACTGCCTTCTCTGAACCCCCCTGCACTGGCATGAGGTGCCCATTCCAGTCCTCTGCTGTACCCTCAGAGATGTTGATCCTGTGTTGCTCTGGTTTGACTCTTCAACCCTTCCTTTCTTGCTATCCCCATGGAGTTCAGCCCTTCCATCCTTCTGCTCTGCCTTTGGGGATGGCTGGCAGAGGTAACTGAGTTTCTCCTGCAGCTGGATAAAGGGTCTTGACCACGACAAGCAGGAGACGGATGTCCACTTCAACTCCTTGACCGGGGAAGGCAATTTTAACTGGAGGTTCATCTTCCGCTTCAACTACCTCCCGACTGAGAAGGAGATCACCTACAAGAAAAAGGACTCTCTCTTCTCTGTGGAGGAGTCAGAGTTTCGGGAACCGGCTGTTCTGGTCCTCCAGGTCTGGGATTACGACAGGATTTCAGCCAATGACTTTCTAGGTATGGGGTGACCTGTCCCTCTCCTTGCTGGAGTATTACTGCATTTCCCTGGGGTTCTCTAAGAAGGGACACCAGGAACATCAGATCAAGCTTGCCAGCTCAGCAGTCACCTGGGCTAGTATCTCACATGTGAGCTATAGACAGAGCCTGGAGATACACACCTCTCCTCCACAGACATGCTTGTGTGCTTGTCCCAGGGCCTTGGTGTCCTTTTTCAGGGCCTGTCACACTACAGGACTTCCAGATCCTGCTTCCTTAAAGCCTTTCCAACAAGCTTGCTCATTTCCCCCGCTCTTAGATCTGCAGATCCCTAAGGCTGGGCCAAGGAGCAGTTTTCCCAGGAGCTCATGCTGCCAGCACAGGGATTGACAACCTTTGTGAGACCATTTCTGTCTGAGTTGCAGCACCCCATCTCTGCCAGCTCAGAGCTCCCTGGATGCTCTGGTACTTCCCAGTAATCAGACCTGCTGAGCTGGGTGTGCAGCAAGGCCTGGTGTTGAATCATCACTGGGCCAGTGATGATTTCACCCACACTAACAGAAGTGTTGTTGATTCTCCCCTACTTCCCCAAGTTTGTAGCACTCTGTTAAGTTGTCCCTTGTATTGACTTGTTGCGAGGGCTCAGTGCCAAAGTGGCACAGGAGTTCATTCCAAGCACACAAGAATGAACAGGGACACAACACCAAACGGGGAAATGAACTGAGGCTGTTGCAGATATAAGAAAAGCTTGAAACCTTTAAAGCATTTCCCAGATTTTATAATTTTTAACTGACGTTTGCAGGAATGAGAGAGGAAGATGAACTTGGAGGTGTGAGGAGACCAGGGTGGGACATGGTAAAGGACTGCAAATAACTCACTGTCCCACATGCACACCAAACTGGCTGCATCAGAGATGAGGCAAGCCCTGGGGCTTCTGCCTCTTAGTCTCTAACCCTAGTCCTTTCTTATGTAAAGGTTCTCCATCTGTAAATGTGCTAGATCATTGCAGCAGCTGGGACCTGCTTGTGGCTGGGGGAGTGTGGAGGAGACAGAAGGCCAAATATTGTGTGGGGCTGAGCTCAGGGTTTCACCACGAGTCTCCTCTCCACTGTGCCCGCAGGCTCCATCGAGCTGAAGCTGCACGACATGGTGAGGGCAGCCAAGAGCTCTGAGCAGTGCACCATCAGGATGGCCAAGGAGAATGCAACTCCTCGCTTCTCCATCTTTCGAAACAAGCGCATGAGGGGCTGGTGGCCCTTCATCAAACTCAAAGATCAGGAAGACGAGGAGAGAGAGGAGAGGGAGTACAAGAAGAAGAAGAAAAAGAAGTGGAGCGGCTCAGTCAAACCAGAGGACATGGAATTCACAGACCCCAGTGGGAACAAGTACCTCCTGACGGTAAGGTGTGGTGCTGGCACTGGTGAGCAGAGCCAGTGTTTGGCCTCTGCCTTGACATGGCAACCTGTCCTGCATGCACATAACCTACCCTTGTGCAGGGTCTTGGAGACTTCTTCCATCTGCTACAAGTCCAGCACCTGGTCTACCCAGAAGTGCCAGCTGTCGTGGCATGCAGGAGTGTCCAGCTTCACGTATTCCTCTGAGCTTCTCATAGAGCAGAGCTCCTTAAGGGGTGCTACCACTGTTTAGGAATGGTATTCCTCAATTTAGTGTTCCCACTGAAACACCCCAGGCCACGCACCCAACCCCCCCTACTCCTGCTTGTGTGTCCCCAAGAGTGAGTTTTCTCTGTGCCACTGTGGGAGGCTGCAGACAGATCCAGGTATCTGGGGAGTTCATTACAATACAGTTCCTTGGGTGCAAAACAGTTAGTGTCTGATCAGGCCACAGTTTCCACTGGTTGTGAAGTAAGAGACTCTGTAGCTAATGAAGAAAAAACTTGGAGCATCTGTAAGTGGAAATGGGAGAGAAATACCCAGTCGTGGCAGGCTGGATGGTCAGCAGGCTGGTCTGTGAAGCAACATAGGCAGCTGTGGCTCAGACATGTTCCCCCTCCAGGGTAAGGTGGAAGCAGAGTTCCAGCTGCTGACTGTGGAGGAGGCTGAAAAAAGTCCTGTTGGTTTGGGCCGGAAAGAGCCTGAACCGCTGGAGAAGCCCAAGTGAGTATCTGTGTTATCACCTTTAGCATGGATGGACAGTGCTGTGTTCTCAGCAGGTCTTTGCATGGACACTGGGAGCATCTGCTCAGGAAGCTGAGAGCAATCACTGGGCCCTGGGCAGTGGGGTCTGAAGGACTGGGACTGCCAGGGCTTCCCAGAGCTCCAGTGGGTCCACATGACGTGTTGCTGCAGCAGCTGGCCCGGGGCTGATCTTGGGACAATACTCAAGGCAGCTGTGCCATAATGTGCTTGTACAATGGGCAGCTCTGTCCGTGTGCAGGGACCCCTTGGCCACGTGGGTGCAGGACAGCTCTGCGGGGCTGTTCCAAGGATCCCGTCCTGCTGCCTCCAGCATGTCCACAGGCACTGCAGCCCCTGAGGGGATCCTGCCTGGAAGCAGCAGGAAGAGCTGGTCATTCATGAGAGCAGCAGGACACCAAAGCAGAGGGGCCAGTGTGCTGCTCTGTGGATTGAGCCTGTGCTTATCTATTCTTCCCTTCCTGTTCTAGCCGGCCAAAGACGTCTTTCAACTGGTTTGTGAATCCCATGAAGACCTTTGTGTTTTTTATCTGGAAACGGTACAAGAAATATATAATTGTGCTGTTCATTGTCACTGTTCTGACCATCTTCCTGGTTCTTTTGATCTACACCATGCCTGGATACATCAGCGAGAAGATCATCAATGGATAAATGCTCTCCAGCACAGGACTACTCAAAGACAAGGGTGATTATGGCAGGAATTGAGATTGGACCGGAAAGTTTAATGAAACCCTGCAGGTCCAGAGGCAACCTTCAGAGTGAGAGACCTGCAGAAGCAGCCTTTCTCTGGGAGTCACATTTCATGCTACGTACCCGTGAGATGCGAAGGAACCAAGTAACCAACCTGCTAAATTACGCAAAGTCCTTGAAAGAAAGTCACAACTTTGGGAAAAAAATATTCATCGTGGGACTGGAGTGGGAGGGTAGGAAATGGGAATCTGCTGGGCACAGACATGGCAGCTGAAACCAGCTCTGGCCATTGAGGGTGATTCTGGCAAAGATGGGGACATGCAGAGCCATCCATGCCCTGGCTCGACAACACTTGGCATTTACCAGACCTTTGCCTGGAGAGTTCAAAACAGTGTACAGGGGGAGAGCAGGTCTGGTGTGGGGTCCTCACGCAGGTAAGACCTGAAAGATCTTTGAATGGAGCTCTGCAGGGAGAAGGATGACAGAGACAAGGTAGCCACAAGCTTCCTGCTGTGCCAAGAGCACAGGAACAACTCTTGGTGCTGGAGTTGGCTCTGGGTGTGGTTAACAACTCCCTGAGACGTGGGATTTCTGGTTGTAACTCCTTACAAGCTGCTTAACAGCTTTTTCTGCACATGCTGTATTGGAGTCAGGTTTGCTTCAACTTCATCTTGGGTCTTCATTTCCTCAGGAATTAAAGCTCCTTGGCTGCTCTCTCTGGTGCTGTTTGTGTTTTGTAGCTGCTTTCTGGAGCTGGGGCACAAGCTGCTGCCTGCTGTCCTCACTGCCCCTTCACCCTTCCTCCTGGGCAGCACAGCAGCGAGGGCGGAGCTGGGGCAGCGTGGGGTCACTAGCTGGAATCTGTGTTTGGTGCTGGGCTGATGTAAATTAAATGAGACTTGTTCTCAGCGTGGTCTCTGGTGCCCCGGGGCTCCTGTCATCTGTACAGACAAGGCCTGATGTGATCTGATTTCAAGTGGAGCTGTTTCACCCAGGGTTTTGACGAGATAGATTCCTGCTGAGAGGTCTCATCCTGGAGCAGGAGATGATGCTCAGTGGTACAGCTGCATTTCCAAAGAAATTAACTGACAGTGGGCTTTTATAGCAAAGGCACCTGCCTGACTGCCTTTTGAATGGGGCAGGAATGGAGTAGGTTGTGGGGAGGAAACTGTCTGGGCAGAGGAGAGCAGGTGGGTATGAAGGAGATGAGGACTCTGGTTGGACATGAAGCCAGCAGTGAGTGTGGGGCAGACAAGGTGCTCCCCTGGGGGGGCCAGAGTAGCCACAGGTTGGGGTCCCCAGAATGGCAAACAGGGAGCTCCCTCTCCCCCAGCGGACCCCTGGGCTGTGAAGTGGGGGTGAAATAGGATGCAAATGGCTCAGTCACGCATCTGCTTGGGGCTACAGCAAGGCCCTGGGGTGTGACGGTGCAGGTGTGTGTCTGTGTGTGCACACTCAGGGGGAGGGTGGGGGTGTGTCTGTTCAGGGTGTGGGTTTGCAAGGCGAGGGGCTCATCCCTGCCCTTGCTGCTGACCCCAGAACCCACTAAGCCCTGATGAGAGCACAGCTCCTGCTGGCACTTTCCCTTCCTGCTGCCCCACCCTGGCTGCCCTCAGCTCAGTGAGCAGGAGACACGGGAGGACTTCAGTTCACCCACCACCTCTGCCTTCTCCAGCCACACTGCGAGGCCACTGACAACAGCCTGCAGAAGGTGAGCAGGGGCTCACTTAACAAGTTTACAGAGAGGCTCCTCCCAGAGCTGCAGAGTGTGAGCATTCATCTGAAGGTGGGTGCAGTTGAGCAGGAGCAGGCTGGAGAGCAGGGATGTCTTCCCCAGAGCCTCCTCTTCCTCTGCAGAAGTAGAACTGAGGATTTCTGCAACTCTTCACATCTATTAATCATTAATTCCTGATGCACAGTGGTGCACAGAGGGGTAAAATGCAGCCATCTTCGGGAGTGGGAGAAGCATAGGGCCATCCCTCGGGACACAGAGTAGAAGGAACAAGCATAAACATGGGTACCAAGGAGGCACAAGCCCATTCCTCTGCCGAATCTCCAGCTGCTCTGCAGATGTCCAGATTTTTCATCTGTGCTCTTAGCTTTCCATGCCAGCTGCTGCCAACTGAATGTGTTTCCTCGGAGGCAGGTCCTGTAAGCCTTGAGACCTTTAGCATTTGGCTTTGCATTCTGTCAGTCATACGTGGCCTGGAGACAGGAGGAAGGTTTTCCAAGTGGCCAGGCTTTCAGAGGCAGCCTGAGCACTCATGTCCCAGGGGCTAGGGTGTCCTTCCAGTACAGCACAGCGTTTATGTTGGTTTCCCAGCATTTCTAGACCTCCCTTCCAGTTTGTTCATCCTCCTCCACACTCCAGACTTGCAGAGGTTTGGGGTATGGTCCACATCCAAATACTGTGTCACCATCACCTGTACTCGTTTCTCCTGGTCCTGTAGTGCAGGTCTCCTCTGGGCATCTGCTGCTCTGTTTGAATCAGTCTGCTCTAGGTGTGTCACCCTGCTTGTTCTGTAATTTGTAACGATTCACATTAAAAGTCATCATGTAAATAACAAAAAGAGGTGAGGCACCACCCCCGAACAAGGTAACTGAGCAGAGCAAGCAGCATCTTACAGATCCATCATGCAGACAAACCCCCAGGCTCTGCTTCAGGGGCACATTCCAGTGCCAAGGTCTATCAGCTTTTGATGACTTGAAGACCTTTTAATTTTTTTAAATTTCTGATGCTACCAAGAGGGGAAAAAAAAAAAAAAAAGAATATCTACCAGCCACTACAGCGTGACCTTCGGGCTCTTGGATGCTTTTACACTGCAAACAGCTGTTTTCACAGGAAAATGCAGACTGCTCCCTGTGGTCTCGTTGCTGGAGCGCTGGGACGTGCCTGCCTCCTCACATACCACATACCACATACCAAGGCTCTGCAGGGGACGAGCAGAACCTCCCACGGCAGGAATGGGGCTCAGGGAGTCCCACACACCGCGGAGTCAGTGAGGGCAGAGGGTGGAGTGGGGGCACCTCTGCTGCACCCGGGAGGAGCAGCTGGAGCAGCTGAGTCAGGAGCCTCCCGCTACCACGTGAGAGGCTCACTGTGCTCTGGTGCCTCTCAGATGAAGGTCAGGCAGGACGAGACGAAGCAGCATCTCTGCTCCCTTCGGCATCAGCTGGGAACGGCATCACAGCTGGAGCAGAAAGAGGTAAGGTCTGATCCTTCACGGCACAGCAGCTGCCCACTGATACCAAAAGCTGTGGGTGGGGTTTCTGGTGAGCTCTGGGGGAGCACAGGGCAGCCCTGGGAGGCCACACTCTTGGCTGGCAGTGGTTTTGTTGGGCTAGGGCATTGCTGCCATTTCTCTCCTTCTGCCAGGACCCTGGGAGAAGGCAGGCAGGACACAACATGCACCAGCTGCAGGGGAACAGGCAGTACGGCACCGAGAGGTCAGGGACCCTCCTCAAGAAAAGCCATGGGTGAGTTGGATCACCATTACCCTTTCAATTGTACTTTGGTGACCTGGGGCCAGATTAGAGCCATTGAAACCAGCCTCCTTCCCCTGGCCACAAGGCAGAGGAACAGGACAGGTGCTCATGAAGGTGTGCTTGACACTGTCCCAGCCTCCAACAGCTTTCAACACAAAGCTCCAAGCAGGCTGTGTCCATCTTCTAGCTCTGAGGACATTCCTCTCCCCTGAAGCTGAGCAATGTCCTCTCAAACCCTGCAGGTGCTGGGGGTGAGGACTCCTGCACACACCATGAGAAGCCAGAACCAGCTGGCTTTTCCTCCAGCAGGGATCCTACTGCCTTCATCCAACATCCTGAAGTCTTGTGCTTCTCTCCTTTATCAAGGCAGAGACAGGAAGGGCCGGTGCCTCTCCCCCTCTCCCAGGCACTCATTGCTTTCCAGAACCTCCTCCATCGCCTCTGCTCCAGCATGAGGAGATCTGACCCCTCCACTTTCTGTGTGGGAGATGCTCAGGGGTGCCTTGGGAATTTATATACAGTCCTGGTGATGTTTTATGCTCTCTTCTCCCTTCCCATCCTCCCCAGTCCTGACCTTTGCCTTTAGACCCCTCTGCCCTCACAGTTCAGTACTGGGTTCAGATCCCTGATGGTGAGAATTAGGGGAAAGAGCAGAAATGTGGGGTGACTTAGATTGAGTGTTGGAGAGGGCACTGTGGGCCAGAGGGTAGAGAGCCAGCAGGCACTTTTCCCTGAGTGCCTGGGAAGTGCTCCACTGTCTTTGAAAGGAGGATCATCTCCCACCAGAATGCTTGCTGGGAATCACAGGGGTCTTATGTTGAGAGACTTGCATACCTGGAAAGGACTATGAAGTACCCTAGAAATACCTGAAACTGTACAGAAAATAATGACCTCAGAAGTCTCCTTCACCACAGGTATCTCCTCACCCTGTGGATGTATCTCTCCCACCTCTCCCCTGTGTGACGGTGGGCCCTGCGTGGCAGGCACAGGAAAGCAGCCTGGGGTCAGTTTGGAGCTGAAGGGCTTGGATGTTTGCTGAGGACTCTGCAAAGGTTTCATGCTCTGCTAGCAGGTCCTGCTGCCCTGACTGCCCTTCCGCTCCTGTATCACCACCCCAGCAGCACGGGGAGCTGCCCACCTGGACAAACCTGCCTTGTGCCACATGACAGCTCCTTCTCAGCTCGGAGCACACCGACAGCAACAGAGCCAGTGTGGGGAAGCTCAGCCGTGTTGCTGAGAGCTGTGGGCCTGTGCTGGGCCTTGCATGGCTCTTGCCTTTGCCAGGGTTGTGCTGCATTGCACGGCTGCTCCTCCACGGGCATGTCCTTCAGTTCACCCCCACTCACTTCCAGGTTGAGAAAAGTCTGGCAGAAGAGGAAATGCACCGTCAGCAATGGCTACCTGATCATCTCTCACAGCATGGTAGGAACTGCTTCTTCCGCTCTGCTCCTACTGGAAGCTGCTGCCTGCCCCTCAGGGTCTGCAGAGCCTGTTGCTGCCGGGCACTCCAGTGGCTTCCTGGGGCTTGTCAGGGCCCTCGTGCCTGCTACTTACCCTGCTGGACTGCCCTGGCATGGGAGCCTTTCTCTTGAGACTGATGTCCCTGCAACCCAGAGAGTGTTAGACAAACACAGGAGACCCTTGTCTGCCTTTGTGCATGGAGAGGGATGAGCTTGGGGACCTGGCTTCAAGCACGGGGTGGCTGTTGGGAAAGAAAAGGTCTGTGTCACTATTTCTTGCATTGCTCCTGAGAGCTCAGCCACAGGCAAAGTGCTGGGCATGGGGCAGTCCTGTGTCTGTCTCCAGAGCCAGGTGGTGCTTGTCCCCACAGCGCCACAGCCCTGAAGTGTTTGCTCATTCTGCTTGCAGCTCAGCCGCCCCCCAGCCCAGCTGAATTTACTGACCTGCCAAGTGAAGCCAAACATGGATGACAAGAAATGCTTCGACCTGGTTTCCCGTGAGTGCTGGCACCTGCCCTGTGGATCCTTTGGGAAAGGCCTGAAGCTGGGGCAGTGCTTGGGACTCAGAGAAACGGTGTGTTCAGGGATGAGGGGAAACTCTGCAGTTCTGGGCCAGCTTGGGGGATTACCCTGAGGAAATTGTGCCAGGAGGCAGCTCTGCTCACAAGTGGTGATGCACACACGGGAGGTGAGACAGAAAACACTGCTGTGGGGCAATGCAGGGTGCCTGGAAACCACACAGGTGTAGTTCCTGGGCTGTAGTTAAACTAACTCCAGTATCCCTCCTTCCTGGTACAGGAGCAGGTCCCTTTGCTTGGGGTGCACTGGGCAGGGGCTGTCAGCCCAGCTGCCTGGGCTGGAGGTTGCTTCCAGGTCTGCTGAGCCCAGCTCAGGGGTGTTGTGCCTTGCCCTGAAGGCTCTGCAGGACCAGCAGGGTGTCACGGGGGGCTCTGTGTGTTTCAGACAACCGCACGTTCCGCTTCCGGGCCGAGGATGAGCAGGACCGTGTCATGTAAGTACTGCCAGCACCAAAAACCACTGCCCTGGCTCCAATGCCAAGCTGGGCTGTTGGCTAACTGAGCAGCATGGGGCAGCCCCTTGGCTGATGCCCTTTGCATCCTGACTGTGCCCAGTCTCTCCAGGGGAACTGCCAGTCACAAAGAGGACACGGAGCCGGGGGGTGCTCCTGGCAACCAGTTTGCTGGTGGAGTCCTGGGAAAGACCTTTGCGTGTGGTGGCTGCTGCGCAGTCTGGGGCATCCTGGGGCAGACTGGGATCTCCCCTGCGACAGTGGGACAAGCCCTGCTGCCCTTCTGGCCCTGCAGTCTGAGCACAGAGCCACGGGACCCTGCTCCTAACCTGCTTCTGCCCTTGCAGCTGGGTGTCCGTCCTCAGCAACAGCAAGGAGGGGGCACTGAACGTGGCCTTCAGCAAGGCCCGGGGTGGAGGGGAGAGCAGCCGCCAGGAGCTGAGCCGGGCCATCATCGAGGAGCTCAGGGGCATGCCTGGGAACAGGGAGTGCTGCGACTGCTCTGCCCCAGGTGACAGCCAGCCCATGGTCCTGAGGCTCCCCCTGCCCTCCCGTGCATCCTCCCCCCTGGACAGGCAGTGCTCTGCCCTGCCCCGATGGCATCCAGCTCCTGAAGACCCGCAGGCATCTGGGGTCGTGCTTGTCCCCTCTGCCCTGCTGGGGAGCTTGTGCCACGGGGTGCTGGGGGGCCAGCAGAGACAAGAGATGCACACAAGCCCTGTGGTCTTGTCCCTGCAGATCCCTCTTGGCTCTCCGTTAACTTGGGCATCCTGATCTGCAGGGAGTGCTCGGGGGTTCACAGAGAGATGGGTGTGCACCTCTCCCGCGTCCAGTCGCTGTCTCTGGACAAGCTGGCAACCTCTGAATTGCTGGTAGGATGCTGCCAGAGTGCTCTGTGCTCAAGCCTCTCTTGCTTCTGCTGGGGCCTCTCTAAGTTAATTCTGTGGGTTTTTTTCACCTGTTAAACTGATCCATACCCACTTGTAATTCCCAGGGCTTAGGGATTACTGTGTCAGGAATTGTCATCTTCAAGGAGGAGAGGAGGGAGTCATTTTGCTGTTGTTGGGTCACCCATCCCTCTCAGTCCCCTTTCCCCATCTGTGTCCCCCAGTGCAGGGGAGCTGTGGGATAGGGCCAAGCTTGAACTGGGGTAGGGCAGAGCATGGGGCAGATGGGGGCTTGGAGATTGTGCATGGGGCTGCTTTAGGGCTACAATGCCCTCAGTGCTCATGGGTTTAGTCAGGCTGGAGCTGCTGCTGGGGAGCAGGGCAGGAGAAGGGGCTTTTTGCAGGGATCGTTGCTTGCCCAGCTCTGAGCCCAGGGGTCGACTCTGGGGTTGGTTGCTCTGCTGGAGTTGGGAGTTCTCAGCAGCAGGAGGCAGAGCAGAGCCTCCAGCCACTGGGCACACACATCCTGGTACCCCTTGACATCCCCTTGATACCTCGCCAGGGTGTCAACGTGGAGCTGCCTCTCCTCGGCTGCTGTGTGTCCCATGTCACCTCCTCCTTGGCTGTTTTGCAGCTGGCGAGGAATATCGGCAACTCTGGCTTCAACAGTGTTATGGAAGCAAATCTCCACAACCTGTCCTCGAAGCCCACTGTTCACAGTGACATGTGAGTGGCTCTGCAAGAGCTGTTTCTCTGTGGGAGGTTAGATACCCCTGAGCACACAGTGCAGTGTGCTCCCTGCAGTGACCAGCACCGTGGCACTGCTCAGGCTCCTCCCAGGACCATCACTTCTCTTCAGGAGCAGTTTCATCAAGCTTAGCTGGAAAAGTTTGATGAAGGAGAGAAGGCGAGTGAGGAAAAGCCAGCAGGACAGCTCAAGGATTGAGCTGTCCGGACCTCGAGGTCAGGACAAAGGTTGAGGAGCCAGTGTTGGAAAGGAGAAGGCAGGAAGGGAAAATTTAGAACCGAAGTGGAGCTGCAGAGCAGGGTGGCCCTGGCTGCACATCAGCAGGGCAGGAGGGCTCAGTGGGATGGGCGCCAGGGACGTGCATGGTGCAAAGCAGCTCACTGTGCACGGTGGCTGTGGCCCAGAGCTGGTGGGATCAGCACACACGGTGAGCAAGGATTGGCTGAGGATGTGGGAACTGCCGCCCTTCATCCCAGTGTGCCCCCAGGCTCTGCAGAGGACAGGGGACAGCAGGTGACATACTGGTACCAGTATTAGCTGGGGGCTTCTCCAGGGCAGTGTACCCTGAACCTGGGGTGCAGCAGCGCTCTTGGGGGAAGCACAGAGCTGGGAAACATTGTCAGGGCTGAGGGGACTTTAGGGAGGCTGGAGGGCAGGCAGAGCAGGCATAAATAAGCTCCGTTACAAACCTGTAAGTCCTGACTATGGTACCATTTGGACAGTGTGGACCTACTCTGCAGTGAATGGGTGAGTAAGGAATGGCACTTAGCAGGGAGAGAGCAGCAGAGACCTGGGAGAACAGGAAAATACAGCTGGAACAGTGTGGTCAGGATCCAAGTTGCCAGATCCACTCTTCTACTTGTGTGCTGGGGAAATCTAAACTGCATGAAATTAGTAATTTGGTTCTTCCTCAATGACTTCTTCTGTTTGGAGCACTCCTTTGCCCCCTAAGAGGGAAAGACAGGGGGCTGGTTCTGGCTTCTCGCAGTGTGTTCAGGAGTCCTCAGCCCCACAGGCCATGGCACTTTAAGTGCATGAAAGTCAAGGTCCTGTTTAATTATGTAGCTGCAGAGAGGAAGCTTTAAGAAAACCAGAGTGCTCTGTGAGAGTTGTTATGAATGCTGATGCAGAGGAGTTTGGTGCTAAATTGCCCGGCAGGGCTGAGGGACAGAGAGGGAAGGTGGCTGGGATGGACGAGAGGAGGGAGGGGACCCTGACGTGCTGGTTGGGTTGCTTTGTGGCCCCTAACTCCCATCTGGATCATCTCTGCAAGGGCCTCTCGGAAGAATTTCATCATTTCCAAATACATCAAGAAGAAATACGCCAAGAGGAGCCCTCCTGTTCAGTGCTCCACCCTCCCAGGAGCCGTGAAGAACAAGGACATACTTTCTTTGCTCCAAGCATATGCACAGAACGTGGACTTGAGCGAGCCTGTGCTGGCCCCTCTGCAGGTACAGCCACCCTCCCCACAGGCCCGTATTTCAAACAGCTTTGCTCTCCAGCCTGTCCACAAGGGTCCCTGTGCCTGGGAGGGAACAGTTTTCTGATGAAAATGGTGCTTTCTATGAGCTGGGAACAACAGGCAGACTCAAGCGGGGCGAGGAATGTCACGGCAGAGGAAGGATTTTCTGGCTGTGACCCCACAACCCTCCTTGTGCTGTGTGTGGAGGGGGCAGGAGTCAAAACCACAAGCCCAAGGCTTTTCCAAGGCCAATTTGTAACTGAGATTTACCTGTAAACTTCTGAGTGGATTTTCTCGGGCCATCCAAGTCTTGCTGTAGACTCAAGAACCAGGGCAGCATTTTTTCCTGCAAAACCACAGTGTGGGTCACTGCTGTAAGTGGAAGAAGAGAGTGGTGTTAGGAATTTAGGGAATCCCCAGAGCTGCAGGCATGCTGCTGGAGGGGGTCCTCAAAGCAAAGGAGAAAATGCTGCAGTGAGCAGGAAGCACTGGGACATGTTGGGACAAACTGGTGAGTGAGAAGCAGTTCTGCAGGGAGCAGCTGTTGCACACCCCAGGGCTCTGCTGACATCCTGGGCTTGGCAGAGCTCAGCTAGTGGCCTGGGGACAAAAGTTGTTACCTTTGATTGCCACGGTTTCTAAATGTGAAAAGGAGGTTATTGATTCTTCTTCATGAAGCCATGAGCTCACTATTTATGCTAGGTTCTCACCAGCCTTGGTGGCCTCTGAAGAGACAGTTAAACTTACTCATCTCTCGGATTTTAAATGTGTCAGGACAGCCCCAAAGGACACAGTAGGCAGACACTCTCTCATCCTTGCTCTGTTCTTCTTGGTTATAGGAACCTGGGGAGACGATTCTCCACCTGGCAGTGCTTTTATCTGATCAAACCTCTCTGCATATTGTTGATTTTCTTGTCCAGAACAGGTAAGTTCATCACACCCAGTCAGCTTGTCATGGCTGACTTTAAGGAAAGGTGCAAGACTGATGATCTTCTCCAAAATGCTCCCAAAAGAAGAGAAAAATCAGCAGGGAAAACCTGCCAGCAGACAAGCCTCAGGTTGGGCTTGGGGTAACTTCCCTTAAATCAGGGGGGGTTCCCTTGTCCCCCGTGGGCTGAGGTGTGACAATGGTGGTGACCACCTGTTCTCCAGGTGAGATGGGAAGCAGGACACGTGTGCTAGCACCAGGCAGTGTTTGCTGGGGCTGGTGGCTCTTCCTAGAGATGCTGACATTGTCCCCCCGTGCTGCAGCAGGAGCCTGTTGTGGCAGACGGTGGAGGGGAACACGCCGCTGCACTACTGCTGCTCTCACAACAGACCCGAGTGTGCCACGCTGCTGCTGAAGGCCGGAGCCAACACCACCATCAGTGAGTGGCCATGGCACCTCGTGCCCTGTGCACACACAGAGTGTCTGCCCAGCTCTTCTCTGGAAACACCCTCTTGGTCTGTTGGAGTGCTCGGAGCTCCTGGCTGCGGCTGCGGGCAGGCAGGTTGATGGCAGTGTTGGTGGGGAGCTCAGCCCGCAGGGGCACAGCATCAGCTCCAGCCTCTTCCCATGTCCAGCAAGGTGCTCTGGGCTGGCCCTCCAGGCTCAGCAACACTCACAGACTGCTTTGGGGTGCACGTGGCCCTCCGTGAGTGGGGTGACCACATCTCACAGGCTCCTGCTCTCGACAGCCTGGAACAGAAGCAGTGGCTTTGCTCTCCAGCTGTGAGCACGAGATGCTCTTCTCTGCTCCCCAGGGAGTAAACTCTGGCCCAGGGAGCTTGTGCCTCTGCCCCACTTTCACTGTCCCCCTTGCTGGTGGGACTGCACTGGGGTGGGCTCACCAAGCTGGCTGAGTCCAGCGAGGTAAGCAATGCCTGAACTGCATTGCCACACACAGCACATGCACAGCAGAAGCCAAAATAGGCACTGAACTCGTTTCCAAAGCCAATACTTCAATGCTGGAGCACAGGCAGGAGGACTGTCAAAGCACTGGTTCTGAGATGGGTGTGTGCTGGTGCTCTGGTGCCCAGATCACAGGTCCAACCATTTATATTGCCCATAAATCTCCACGTCACACAAGTGAGCTTAAAAAGTGGGATTGTCAGTGAAATGGGAAGGCACAAGTGTTCCCACTGTGAGGTGTCAGCCGAGCTGGCAGGCGTGCTCAGCTTTGCCTCTTGGGATACTCCTGTGATGATCCCATTTCCCATTCCAGGCAGCACAGGAGGAGCCCCTTGGAGGACAAACAGACCAGCAGGAGCTGGGTGTGTGTCCCCCAGCTGCACAGTGGTTTGGCAGCCACATTTCTCACTGCCTTGGCCATGCTGGGCACAGTTGGGCCTGACCCACCTTTACTGACTAACACTGGCACCTCAAGAACCCAAAGTCCACAGTGCAGGCCCCACCACTGGTGTGGGGATGCTCTGCAGTCCCTTGGGGTACAGACCTCTTGCTGTTCCCTTCTCCCACCTTCCCCCTTCCCCAGAGCCCTCCCAGCCACTCTCATGGCGCTGCTCTGCAAGGAGGGGTTTTGCATTACAGCAACACCATCACAGGTCCCACCCTCAGACCTCCAAGCAGTGGGAGGAGTTGTATTTTAAAGTCAAACCGATGTAAAATGGTTGTGGCTTGTTTGCACTTGCACTCACACTTTTCTTGCAAGCACAGGGACCTGGGTGTCCATCAGGCATCAGGACACACACACTGGTCCCTATGGTGACACAGAGGACAGGGGATGCTTCCCAGTGGTCTCCTCCTCTGGTTTTGTAGCCTCAAGGCTCTGGCAATGAGGCTCTTCTATCCCTCTGTCCTCTCTGTCCTGTCTCACCTCTGCAAGTCATCGATTTACTCCTACTCCTTTCTCTCCTTATTTGTGTGTCTCAGCTCCTGTGCTCTTCATCTTCCCACCACCATCCTTCAGTGGTCTGAGCCTTTGTTCTGCTCCTGGGTATAGGCTGTCCCTTCTTTTAGGCTTATTTTGCCAGATACCCTGAAAAAAGCACAGCTCTTCATTTCACTGAGCACAGCATGGGCTCATGGGCCTCAGGGTGCCTCTTCCCCCACAGCTAACAAAGCAGGAGAGACGGCCCTGGATGTTGCCAGGAGGATGAGACACCCCCTGTGTGAAAAGCTGGTAAGGCACTGCCTCACCACCCCTCCTGTTTCAGGACATGTCCCTGCAGCAGAGAGCAGGGGGGGACCCACACCCATGTGGACGTGTCCACAGGGCCACCCGTGCCCCTCAGCACCTCCAGTGCCGATGTGGGATGCAGAGGAGTGAGGGTGGGTGCTGGCCCTACAGGGTCCCTCAGGGCAGGGCAGTTTAGGACAGGCCAAGCAGGGGTTGCATCCCCCAAGCAGGGGGACTGAGATCTGTACTGGGGCTGTGCATCTCCTCAGCAAGTCCAGGCTTGGCTTTTCCATGTCCTGATTTGTGCATTTGGAGACCTTGGCAATGGCCCATCGCTGCTGGGGAGCACTGCCTGCAGCTGCAGAGGTTGCCCTGCTGGGTGGGTGGTCGGGTATGGGACCTGTGGGGCTGGTGTGGTAGGACAGGTGTGGTGGGTCGTCAGGGAGCTCCTCTGTGCCCCAGCTGCTGCAGGCCCAGAGCAATCAATTCAACCCCCACGTCCACGTGGAATACGAGTGGTGGCTGGGACAAGATGACATGTTTGAGAGTGACGAAGACCTGGATGAGAAGGTGAGGTGCTGAGAGGGGCTGGGCTGCGGCCTCCCTCCCTGCACTGAAGTGGGTGCTCCTCCCAGCTGCACACCCTCCATCTAACCTGCAATCCCCTCTCCCAGATGGGTCCTGAGAAGAGGGGACCTGCCCATTCCCAGAGCTGCTACCACCGCCCTGCCGCTGTCCCCAGGCCAGAGGCAGCAGAGGCAGAGCCCCAGGACGGGTGGCCGGACACCCGCCCCTCGCCAGCCGCCCACCTACACGGACTGGACGTGCCACAGCCCCCCTCCCACCCACCTCCACTCCTGCCCCAGCAGCCAAAGCCGGGTGAGAGGCTGTGGCAGGGTCCTGTGGGGGCTGGCAGGGCGAGCTGCTGCTGCTGCAGCCTGGCCCCGTTGGCAGAGGGGGGTCTGGGAGGGGACTGGGCCCCAACAGGGTGTGAGGGCTTGTCTGGTGCCCTGGGTTGCCCTTTGGGCCTCTGCTCCTCAGGGTCCAAGGCTGGCTTATGCTGGCTGGTCTGACCTAGCACTGATCCTTGCTTTGAAGAGCAGCACAGCTGTCCCCAGTCCCTCCCCTTTCCAGCTCCCAGACTGATGGGGGACTTGCTGCCCACACTGTACCATCCTGCAGGACCATGTTGCACCATGATGCCTGACAGTGGTGGTTGCTGCTGTCCACCTGTGATGAAAGGTGTGAGCAGATGAACCAGCCTGGTTGTGTTTTAGGTGCCCTGAAAGCCTTGGACCCCCTCTGCACGTCTGGCCCCAGCAAAGTAGAACAGCCTGGCCCGCACCGAGCCCTCCAGGAGCCAGATCCATGTTCTGGCCATGCTTGGAATGTCCTATTTCCTCAGAGGAGCAGTTTGGTAGGTGGCCAGGTTCAGCTCAGCTCCCACATCTGCCAGTATTTATCCCCTTTGGTTTTGACCTGAGCTGCTGTTGGCCCCAGCAATTTCTCCTTCCGGCATTTCTGTGATTCCCTGGCATTGACATCCCCCTGCTAAGTGCTGGGAATGCTGATGATACTGCAGAGGCAGAGCCCTTTCATTAGGGACACCTTGCTTGGGTTGCTTGGTCTTAGGGCTGTGGTGAGCAGCACTGCTGACTCCTCACACAGACCTGCCCTGAGAGAACGGGGACCCCGTGCCCTGCACCAGCACATGCCACAGTCCTGGGACAGAGGAGCAGCTGCCTCTGGAAGGATGCTCCAGCAGGAGTCCCTGTCCCACCCAAACTCCCAGCAGATGATCTGCTACCTCTGCACTCGTCTCTGCGCAGGAAATCTCCCAGTCTCCCATCCTTGCTCTTCACACTTTTGCCAGGGCCTTTGGGGTCAGGACAGTGGCACCATTTTAGTTTGTGTCTGACGATGTTCTGTCCTTGCAGAACCGACGGCCGCTCTGCAGGGTTCGTGCTCTCTATGACTGCGATGCGGACCGGGAGGATGAGCTGACCTTCCACACAGGAGAGGTCATTGTGGTGTCTGAAAAGGAGGACAGCAACTGGTGGGTGAGTGAACCTGGGTATGTAACCGGCACTTGGGTGCACGTGATCCCCTCTCCAGACATTTCCTGCCTCTGTCCCATGACTGTTGCACACATTGCCATCTCCTGCTCTGCATCTGTCTCTCCATCTTGTCCTTGGTAACCAAAGGAAGCTGTTGTGGGTCCAGTTCCTCATCCCCCTGTGATGTGCTCACCGCTCCTTTCCCTTCCCATCTCCCCACAGAAAGGGTGGATTGAAGGACAGCCTCAGAGGCAAGGTGTCTTCCCGGCCTCATTTGTTGACGTGCTCAGCAAGTAGGAGCTGCTTCAATTCAAGAAGATATCATCAGCTGCTTAAAATGCAATTCTCCAAGCTACCATCTGCGCTCACTTCTGCTGCCCCAGCACTCATCCCCCAGCCCATGCCTCCTCTGGGCTGTCTCTGAGAATCTCTCAGCCAGCCAAAAGGCGAGAACACAGCAGCCCACAGTGCTCCTGCCTCAGCCCCAGGCACAGACCACCCTGGTGTGCTCTGCTGCCCCATGCCTAGGCCCTGCCTTGCCCTGTCCGTGCAGCCGTCCTGTGGGTCTCCCTGCTCTGCTCCCTGGAGCTCCCTGCCCTGCCAGTGCTAATGGAAGCAATGGCAGTGTGGAGCAGTGCTGTGCCTTGCTGGGCTCAGGAGCTGCAGTGGGCTGGACCTTGGCAATGCAAGCAGGTACTGTGAAGCCAGCATCGCAGAACCTGTGCTGCCCCTAATCCCTCCCACCCGTGTTTCACTCTGCGTGTGATCCAGAAAATGTGCTCTGTGGCAGCTCAGGGCACTGCCCTCCAATGCCTGGCTCCCCAGAAGTGGTGCAGGGGCCCTTTGAGCCTGTCACCAATAAATACCGACAGGGCTGCTGTAGTCTGAATTTCTAGATCCTTTGTCTTTGCACCTCAGGCACCAAACCTTGCAAAGCAGTGTGTTGACCTCCCCTTGGATAAAATTACTCATAGTTCAGCTTGCACTGCTTTTCCACTGGCTGTGTTTTTCTAATTGCCAAGGCACATTTCACAGTCCTTCTCTGTCCTCTCTGAACCAAAATCCCATCCAGGTGAGCAAAAGAAAGCTGGTGAGGTGCTGGATGCACGAAACTGTTGAGAGCTCCATGTTGCTGGTGTTAGTGAGCCATCCCAGCAGGACACACGGGCAGCAGGGCAGCTCCACTCAAAGCAGCTTCTCCCACGTTCAGAGGAACTTTTAGATCATTAATTTCCTGATGTGGCCCTGGGAACATGGCCAGGGCATCCAGCCCCAGCAGGACCAGCAGCTGCCATGGTGCAGGGCTGTGTGGAGGGGCCGTGCCAGGATGCCAGTGGCAGGTCCTGCTGGAGAAGGGACAGCAGCCCTGACCTCACTGTGCCACTCGCTGTTCTCCCCCACGTCACGGTGCAACACTTCCTCTTCCCGTGGCAGTTGTTGCTCTTGCAACAAGCCCTGCAGAGGCCACCGAGGCCGGAAGCATCACCCTGCTCAGCGGAGCTTCCTCCACGGAGGTGAGGGGTCCTGGGGAAGCCCAAGGCCAGGGCACCTCTGGACACAGGGATAGTGGGGTCATTTGAGCTGCCATGGTGATGGGGGTGCAGGTGGAGAGGTCCCATTCGTGGAGCAGGGGCTGTACAGGGGCACAGGCAGGGAGATGAGGCCACTCAGCTCTGCCTGTCCAGACCCCTGCACGCCCCAGTCACGGGTGTCTGCAACAAACTGCACGAAATATTCCCTGGGCTGGGTGCCCTGGCTCTGGGCTTGTTGGAGCTGCTGGTGCTGGTCATGCAGCCCCCTGCCCACTCCCACCCCTCCAGGAGCTGTGGCTTGAAAATCCCTGAGGCTCCACAAATGCCTGAACCAGTCCAGGGACTGCTGGCACCTGGCCTGACCAGCACATCAGATGGATGCTCTTTGCCTCCACCATGGCAAATGCTTGTGGCTGTTTGCAGGAGGGCAAAAGAGTAAGTCACAAGCACCTGGGACTGCCAGCAGGGAAGGTGCCAGGGCTGTCGGGGTTCCCCTGAGCCTGAGGGGAGAACAGCTGGCATTTCATGGCAGCTTCCTCTGGGAGAACCCACATCTGGGTTTCCAGAGTGCTGGTGATGACTTGTTTGTACTTTCCCTTTCAATATGAGGTGACGGTTCAGTCTCTTTTGGGAAAGACAAAGGGAGCACAACCTGCTGCAGCCAGCTGGGATGGTGCAAATTCCCCCATCCTGTTCCATCTCTGCTGTTGCCTGATCTCCTGGGGCAGCAGATTTGCTGTCTAGGGCACGTCCTTGGGGTCAGGTTTGAGTGCAGCAGCTTGGGCACCACAGTGAGCAGGGACATCCATGCTGCAGGAGCTGCAGAAAATGGTTCATGTGGAGAAATGGGACCATGGCACATGGTCCATGGACCATGACACATGGTCCCACCCAGGCAACTGGGGGAGGCACAGGGTGCTCCTATGAGGACAGGAGTTTTCTTTCCTTCAACTTTCCCAGTACACAGGGGGCACCTCCATAAACCTGCTGTGCATGAAGCTCTGCTCTTTGCTCTTGTCTTAGCCCACAGGAGCAAAGTCCTAACTCAATGAGCACTTCATGAACTCCCTGAGGACAAGAAAACCCTTTTCCATCTAAATTTACATGAGTGATTTTAGATAGAGACCAGAAATGTTCTTCCCGGCAATGCTTCAGTGCCCGTGGAGTTGCAGAACCCCAGGGCTGCTCGGGAGGGAGCTGCATTGTGCCTGTGTGTGCTCAGCTGGGGCAGAGCCCCCGGGGCTCCTCTGCCCTGGCTCCTCTCCCTGGTGGGGAGGGGCCCCACTGCCGCCACACTTGGGGGTGGGTGGGCACCGCTCCGACTGCAAGGTGGGGTTTGGCTTGTGGCCAGGGCGATGATGCTTTGGAGCTTGTTCACAGGTCAGCTTGCAGACCCTAGAAGTGTTGCAGGCAGAGAGCAGCCCCTCCTACAGCACATGCTGCATACACCACTGCCCCCTAAGTAACTGGGGGCAGTGGCAGAGCACAGCAACAATGCCTTTGAACAGTTTGAAAGGGAAACAAAACCCAGGCTATTTGAGGTCCCTCAGGGTGGGTGAGCAGCCAAGGGGTGTCCCGGGAGGCTTGGGCAGGGAGGGTGGGTGAGAAGGGCTCCTGTGGTGCCACTGCCAGTGGTCTCTGTGACATCTCACTGCAGGTGGCACGCAGGATGCTGAACCAGAGGCGCACAAAGGTGGTGCTGGCCCTGTGCCTGCTGTTGGCCCTGTGGCAATGTTTCCGAGCCCTCACGGATGGCCTCGGCCCTGCCCCTTGGGCTCCCTCCCTCCTGCACACCCGTGGTGCCCACTGCCCCGCCAGAGCCAACGGCTCCTCGTGGTTCCATGACCGCTACGAGGCAGCCGTAGGGCCCCTGCTGACGGGGGCACCCCAGGAGCTCTCTGCAGATGTGCTTCAGTGGTGGCAGGTGAGTGGGGCCACGGGCAGGAGTGTTCTTCCAGGTTCCCTGAATCTGTTTTGCATGATTGGGATGAAGCGTGTGCAGAGATCCCAACTCAGCTCTTCCTCCCCTTACCCCTCCCTGTACCCTTTTCCTAATATCCCATCTCTTTTTTCGGTGCTTTCCCAGGGCTCTGCTAGGAGTGGGGCTCTGTCTCTCTCTGGGTTACTGGTAGGGGGTTAATGCTTCATGTCACTGTGCTTGCTCCCCTAGACCCTGCAGGGTCCCATGAATGGTGTCCAGCTCCAGGCCATAATTCGGCAACTCTTCAGTGTCCTCCGAGCCCCGAGCGGTGACATGTGGGACCCCCCTCGCTGCAGGACTTGTGCAGTGGTGGGGAACTCGGGGCGGCTGAAGGGCTCCAGCCATGGGCAGCTAATTGATGCTCATGACTGGGTGCTGAGGTGGGTGACATGAAGGGATTTGGTCTCTCCCTGTCTTCCCAGGACCCTGGCATGCCCCAGCCATGCTGCTGAAAACACAAACCCTGTGATGGGCGTGACTGCTAACCCTGCTCCCTTGAGCCCTCTGTTCTGGGGCACACACTCTGTGCCACCCATGCCCACTCCTTGCTGCTGGCCAGGGTGACCTGCTGGCCCTGCCTGGTGGGACCAGGAACCTGGGACCATGCACCTTCATTTTGGGACACACCATCCTGCTGTCCTTTAGGATGAACAGAGCAAAGATTGCTGGCTTTGAGCTGGATGTTGGCACAAGAACAACCCATCACTTCATGTATCCAGAGAGTGCAGTGAACCTTGGGCCTGGCATCCACCTCGTCCTTGTCCCCTTCAAGCCCCTGGACCTGCAGTGGGTGACCAGTGCCTTCTCCACTGGAGAGGTCACACGGTGTGTCAGCTTCGGGGGATGACATCTCTTGTCCTGGAGACCCTCTGGATGAGACAGTGTTATCTGGGGGCCCTGGTCCCACACTGGAGCCCTGGCACCACAGTCCTGGTGGGACAAAGGGTGCTGGGTGCATGTGTTAGCATTCCTCTGCACTGCAGTCTGGGGTAGTGGACACTGACCTCTCCCCACAGGGTTCAGACAGCCTGCAGTCCCATACCCCTGTAAGAGGGAGTCCCCACTGTGGGGCCATGGGTTTAATGTGTCCCTTCCTAGAGGTAGGCCAGGCAACGCTGCTGGGGCAGCCAAAGGGGCTGGGGGTGCCACGGGGCAGGGTGCAGGTGGGCGCAGATACCCTCTGTGAACAAAGGGGCAGCCCCAGCAGCGGCAGTGCCACATGCTCACCGCTTGCTTCTGTTTTTGCAGCACGTATGTGAGAGTTAAACAGTTCATCAAAGCTGACAGAAACAAGGTAAGGGCCCTGTGGGCTCCAGCTCCCTGGGGCAGGCAGGGCTCTGCTGGGCAGAGCTGATGGTGCACTGCCTGGGGCTGCTGGGCTGTCCCACTCCAGCGTGAGAGCAGCTGACGGCTCCTCCACTCCCCACTCAGGTGTTGATCCTGAGCCCAGCATTCCTCAAGTACATCCACGACAAGTGGACGCAGCATCACGGGCGCTACCCCTCCACTGGCTTCACGGCCCTGCTCTTTGCCCTGCACACCTGCCAGCAGGTGAGCACAGCCGAGGGCCCCGTGCCCGCACCGCCCCTGCTCAGCCCATCCGTGGGCTCCCGGGCTGCCCCGGCGCCCACACAGCCACGGCTCTTGCTGCCACGTGCACAGGTCTCCGTGTTTGGCTTCGGAGCAGACAGCGAAGGGAACTGGCACCACTACTGGGAGGAAAACCGCTGGGCCGGAGCCTTTCGCAGGACGAGGGTCCACGACGCCGACGTCGAATTCAGCGTTATCAAGAGACTGGCAGACGAAGGCAGGATTTCATTCTACAAATGAGGCATTGCCAAGAAACTGAAGCCAGGCTGCTGGGTCAGGAACAGGCAGCCCCTGTATTGCCAGCAGCTGTCTTGGCTCTTTAGCTTGCTGCTCCACTCCACCCAGCCTGGGCTCGCAGACTCTGCAATCCCCAGGGTCTTGTGCTGCTCCCACCAGCTGGGCACCGTGGGTGCCACTCCCCTGTGGCACCAGGGATGTTGCATTTAGCTGGACGTGAGTGGGCTCTGCCCACGCTGGCTGGGAGGGAGAAGGGGTGTTGGTGGGGCTGGAGGTGGGCACGGGGCCCAGGAGCTGCCACGCTGGTCGTGCCGTGGCTGCGGTAACGGGGGTGGATTGCGGCCACTCCAGTGTGGCCGTCTGCGTGACAGAGCTGACACTTCCCCCCACACACGGCTTCTGGGGGAGGTTTGTAGTTGTTCTTCAGGCACGGTGAGGGGCGCATCTCCCCTTCCTGACTTTTTATAACTAAAGGAATAATTTTTACATTGTTAGAGAAGGGAAAAAAAATCAAACATGCTGACAGAGACAACAGAATCAAACACAGCTGAAGTGATCTTACATTGAATAAACTTTGAAACTGCATGTGAATCTGTTATCTGCTTTACTTTTATCTGTTATCTTAACATTTTACCTGTCATTTGCTTTACTTTTTGACCCCTTACAACTTTGAAAAGGGCAGTTACAGCCCCACCTGTGGAACAAGACTGCAGACTGGGGAGTGCCCCGAAGGAGGTTTCTCTCCTCCAGAGCAGGGTCAGCAGGATGTCTTTTATCACTTTCAATCACAAACATCCTTGATCCAGCTTTACCACGTCACTTGGGCTTTCAGTCTATTAAAATCACCAGAACTCTTGTACTCATAACCTTCCAATGGATAGCAGAAGCCTGTATCATGTACCTGTTAGTGTCATTGATTTTCTGCCTCTCCAGGTAGAATCTCCATTTCTGCATCTTCGATTTCCCTTCTCAACTATTCCCAGTTTCCCTTTCTGAGTATTGCACCTTCCCTTGATTTTCTTTAGGTGCTCAGCAGTGTCCTGGGCGATGCTCTCCAGTGCTTTTCCTGAAGTTTACAAGTAATTGGCGTTCTTATCAAGGACAAGCCAGTAGCTGATAACTGCTTCACTGTGGGTTAAACTCTTGCTGCATTATTTCCATTCATCTTCCCCTCCTGACTATTCTTACAAATTCAGTTACAAAGCTGAGTGGTCTGATAAGCAACTGAATCTGTTCAGTGCACTTTTTGTTCCTGATCAAACATACAGACACTCTGTTCCCTTCTTCATAGAGTAGTAGTACTCTATGATCCCGACCCAATGGGGTCATTAAATATCCTTGTAAAAAATCCTACATTTAAAACAAACCTGGTTTTCAGCTTGGAGATTAATGAGTCTCCTTACCCACACCTCAAATTGCTTCTCTCCCTAGTTGACAAAACCAGTTTTTTATACTCCCAGGTTTACAGATAAGTTCAATTAATTAAAAGAACCAACAACCAACCAACAAAACCTACTTTAAAATGAATTATAAATCAGCTTTCTCTCTGCAGTATCTGATCCTGTGCCTGTCATGCTTTATGTTCACACCCGGACCAATTGTTTGGACCAAGATTAGAGTCAATACCAAAGCAAATCCAGAGCTGAGATTTAAGTGTAAGCAGTCTGTTTTACCTCAAAATAAGGCAAGAACCCCCCAAAATTTTTTCCTCATTATTTTCAAATGTCTCGCAATACAGTTTCACATACCAAGCACTTTACTCACTTGTGTAGATTATTTAAAAGAAAAAAGCCCCATCATCCTCACAATCTCTACCTACTTTGCCACAGTGCCAGTGTGTCTTTTAATTCTAATTTTCAATGCAGTACCAGGATTAGTTCAAGTAATTTAATTATTCCTCCAAATGCTTTACCAAAACAAACAGAGGATGGACTTTATTTCAAAATATACACCAAGGGGAAGTGAAAAAAAAACAAACCAATTTAAAAATCCATTAAAATTCCAAACACTTTTTTTTTTTCCCTGAAACATCAACTTGCATCTCTTGTAAGAGCAAGTGGGAGTCCCCCCGTACAGAATGCACATCCCAAGTGCTTGGGCTCCCCACACAGCCCAGACTGGGATGGGACTCAGCACATTTTCACAGAGGTCTGGCACACAGCATCAGCACACTCAGAAACATTTGTAAGGAAAATTAAAAAACCCAGATGGTGTTGCTAGAAAGCTTGTTTGATGGCAACTTCAATCCATTACAGGTCTCCCAGCGTTAAAGTACATTATTCCTGGAGGCAAACAGAATGCACCATCTCCAGCATCTCTGTCGGGAAGGGGGGCAGAACTGGATGAACATGGACTGACACAAAAGGGGTTTTACAGTAGGGTCTGCACAGCCAGTTACATTGGCTAATCTTTAGAGCAGCAAGGTTCAAGCCTTCCATCCACAAATTAATGCCAGGGAATGAGGGGACAGTAATACAAGAGCGGTCGGGGCCATCTGGAAGTTCCAACCCTTTTCTCCTGTGCACTCAGAAGATCACTTGTCTTTCAAAAAAGCCTTTTAAGTTCTCCTGAAGAGTTTTGGTTTTTTTGGAGGGGGCAAAGGCATTGCTTACTTATGTTGTCTTCCCGAGTTCAATTTTCTTCTGGATGGCACGTGCTGAGTGATAGATCAAGGAGTCAATGAAACCTGCAACTAAAGGGAAAAGACAAATGGATCAAGCCAGACATGCCTCAAAGAGAGAACAACTCCCAGGGAAAGAAAAGACTTTTCCCATTTCTTTCTCATTTCACAGTAACCTTAAAAGTAAACGACTCTACTGGATGCCACCCTCGATGGCAATGCACACCCACCCAGGGCACAGAACAAAACAAACCACTGCCTTCAGTGCTCTCTGCAGTATTTTCCCCAAATCTTCCCAGCCCTGAAGAAGCCTATTAATTCAGTGGCTTGTTTGCACCACAAACCCCCGACAATCCTGAATCCACCATTTCACAGGACAGGAACCCTGAGCTCCTGCCTTGGAGGGAATACAGGATGCCAGGGAGACTTTTTTCCAATGCTTTTATGAAGCTTCATGTTTTTTTTTTTCTTTTATTCAACACCTCAATACAAGGACTAAGTAAGTGATTACTTGGCCCTACACAAAGACACACAACACGGAGCTGAGCAGATGCTGATTAGCTCCTCCAAAAGCCAGCACTGAGAATGAAGTGCAGAAACTCAGATGGCTCTGCAGGAACAGCCTCTCCTCACTGTCCAGTCCCTACAGAGCACTCGCTGGAGCTCCTATGCTTAAGAGCACAGTTTGAAACCTCTGGGATGGTTACAACCCATGGCAACCCAGGTTCACAGATTTTACTCGCTTTGGTTCCACATGAAAGCAACTGTCTGCTTACAGACCCAAGCTGGCCAAGGAAACAGCACAGATGCCTTCATACAGTGTGTGAAAACCAGCCTTGTTTGAAAATAAAATGTTCTGCAGAGCATCAAAACTAAATATTATGACAGGTCTAATGAAATGAAATAGTTTAATATATCTAACTCATCTACAGCATCTTGTAAGTCTGCAGTGCTAATTACAATCTGATGCCACTCCTGTGGCTCTGCAGAACATGCTATATCCCCTCCTGAAGGCTGAAATCATCTCTCCTCATCAAACAGGAATTTATTACCAGCCATTCTGACTTTAGAAAGAGTAAGATAGCAAATGTTTACATTTTAGAAAGAAAAAAGATTGAAAGGTGCAATACCTGTAAATATGCCTCCAACAATGGCACAGACTCCAGTGAGAAAGTGAGTAAAGGACCTATAATTTGAACAATCAGCATGAGCTCAGGAATCTAACAATTCACTAACAAAAACTAATTCATAATTATCATAATGTTCATCATACCACAGAAGTATGCATTACCTAAATACTCAGAGCTGAAAATTCATAGATTTAAGAATTAATATTGCCTACAGAATTCATTTTTGTCACTGATACTTTTACTGAGCAGCACTGAGTAGCATGAAGAGCAAGTACTGAATTTATAAACCCAAAGGATGGACTTTTAATCCCTAGGACATTATCCATTCCCACCCAGCTAGAATGCAGAGCAGGCTTCTGTAACACAAAAACTAACCCCCTAACTACATGTTAATACATTTTAAGATATAGACATTGTCTGTCCCCCGTTATGAACCTCAAATATCAGAGAGCTACAGTTCCTCTGCAGTCACACACCACTGATTAACCCAGACAGAAGGAAGATGTTCCACACGGGCTGCAAGATGCAGAAAAGCTACAGCAAATGCAGAGTAAGGAACCTGCTGGACCAGCGTGGGTGCTGCTGGAGGTGCTAGTAAGATGGGTATGCTCTGTAAATCTAGTCCTCCTGTAAATCTAGCACCTCTTCCTCCCCACTGACCGGGAAGGGGCTCGGAAGGCTTTCAGGCATTTGCACTCCTCTGTCTAAGCGAGGATGAAGTTCGAACTACGCAAAATGACCAAATCGAAGAAGGGTGAATGAACTAGACTGAGATGTCCCTTACCTGTGTTTCTCAGTCAGCTTCACCATCATGGGTGATAGTTCATACAGCACAAACACCCCAGGCAGACCCTGGTCCCCCAGCAGCCCGTTCGCTATTTTCTCATGTCGTGTGACTGAGAACTGGTTGGTCCTGACCACCTACAAAACACAGGAAACAAACACAGCAAAGCATTGTTCTGTTAACAGGGAACAGCAGAGGCCACTAAAACGTGAGTCCAGGGAACCACAGTGCAGCCCTGCCCACTCACCCGTGGGTGGCCTGAGAGTGGTTACCAAGAGTCACAAAGAGCTCCATCAGGATTGGGTCTATTTTTATTAAAGGCTATCAGTTAAAGCCCCAACTAGCCCCAAGTATGAGGGATGCATCAGTCCCCAGGCTGGAGTATTTAGTCTCTGCTGCCAATAGCATAAGCTGTTCCTCTCAACCCCAAGTCCATGTCATCCTCTACCAACATGCAGTCCAGCTAAGCATGCTTCAGCAGACAGCAGTGCTGGCAGAAACCTGTACTTAGTTATTCAAGAATGAGACAAAAGGAAATAATACATAAAGGCAGGAGAGTGCCAGGGCTACAGGACACAGATTGCCCATCTTCACATGAATGAAGATCACCCTTCATCATTCCTCTGTGCCCTGCCATCCTTCTACATGTTGTTCATACCACTCCTATTCTTACAGCAAAAAAAATGTGTTTTTCTGTAGAACAAAATTATGCTTTAATATCCCTAACAAGCTATCTGACACAAATTATGATCCCAGCTGAGAAACATACTATCCCAGTTTCTTACCAAATTCCACATTTGGGGGTCCCAAGCACTGAATGTACAACACAGCCCCTGGCATCCCCCTGGCAACATGCCTGGATCCAGTTACAGGCAGCATCAAGGGTATGAGGAGAAAGTGAAGGCTTTCACTTGCCAACGTGACAGGAAAAAAGGTACTTACTTCACCATCTACTTTCCTATAGACAGTGGGGACCACTTTGACAAAATACTGAAACATCATGGAAGCTGTAAGCAAAGACAGAGGGAGACACAATTAATACCCACAACGACCTGGAGAGCTTCACTGACAGGTCAGGTAGACACAAACTGGTCAACTAGTCAGGGAACATCTTTCTGCACAACAGTTGCAGGAGGATTTCCAAGACAGAACTGTCTGACATGAGTTTTCCTTTTGCCAGTCTTGTTCCTGTTCCAACAAAAACCAAAACCACCAGCATTTTGGTCTCGACTAAATGGAAAACCTTCTACAAACCAATTATCTTGCTATAGTTCTCCTAGTAAAACTTCTCAAAAATTCTTATTCTAGCACATGAAAAGTCTTGTTTTTAACAACATAGCCCCCAAAAAACATAGCTCTAAATGAGTATCCTACATCAACTCCAATTAACATTGCAGTTTACTCCTGTAGAAGCTTAGGATTTATTGTATTACGAGATGAAAAGGAAGATCAAGATCAGTGAAGAAAAAAATTGGACTACCCTCTCTCAGGTCTGTTGCCTCAGACAAGCCTGTTCCTTTAGTTCTCCTAAGGATAATGGAATGCAGGAGTTGCTTTGAAAACCTATTTTCTATGAAATTCCCTAGAGGGGAAGATTATTCATCCATTTCTATAACAGAAGTAATTCTCACATATAGTATCTTTAGCTGCAATACACATAAATTTGACCTTTTATCTACTTCTGCCACTTCAGTCCTAATTCTTCAAGACTTTGTCAACTGGTTCTCTGAGGCTCAGGATGAAAAGCTTTTGCTTACAGAGTTCTACCAGCCAGCTCCAGGCCTCCTCTCAGGGAATTTGGTACTCCACAGACTAACTACAGCATCATAATTGTATTGAGCAGTATGACACTTTTAATTTTTCTGTACTTTCTTTCAGGCACCATCCTCTGATTTGGGTACAAGAATCAAAATCCACGGTGGAAAATTTAGAAGAATTAAAGGAAGAATTTAAAGGATACAAGTAGGACTAACAATCCCACGAGCACCTCAAAGCTTTCTTCTCCAAGCTTTATTACATACAGTAATACATACATATACTAAGTACCTGAAAAAAGAAACTCTGCAGACTTCAGTGGATCTACAAAAAATAACTCTGCAGTGGCATGTAAAGTGAGGTGAGGATCTTTCATGGAAAATGCACACAAGCAGGCTTGTGGAAATAAACTCATGCACAGCAGCAACATGAGGAGAGAATTCCCTTTCATTGTCAAGCCATCAAATCTGGAGCCCTCCACCAACTACTAATTAGGGCTGTTTTCTCTGCCCTGAATCTTCTGGTTCTCTCCTACTGCATGTAGTAGTCAGACAGGGCTCTCCTTGAACTACACCTGAGGTACACCTTTAATAATGATGTGCTGTACCTGCTGGGCCTCCATGAGCACTGAACAGAGAGATCTCTCAGAAAGGTCACAGAATCAAAACATGTGGTCAGATTTGTTCCACATGAACAGAGACAGCTGCTCCAGAGAGAGCACAAGGTGGAGGAGTCCACATAACACTGTCAGGGTTCTTATTAAAACTGGGAACTCTTCTCCTGTTGTCTTCCAACACTTATTAACACAGACACTTGAGAAGAGGTTTCTCTCAGCTGGCTTTTACCTTGCTGTGCAGTGACGGCCGTCCCATCCAGAGGGTTCACAATGCCTGGATAATCCCTTCCAAACGAGAGGTGTTTGATATAGTGGGTCATATTGATCTGAAACAGAAGTGCTGACAACTCAAACAGCTGCACAGCAGGCGGGGGGAAAGGTAAGGGGCCTGAAGTTCATGGTTTGTATATTTTTCTGAGCGTGGCTCTAGAACAGAGACAGGTCCTCCTCTGTGCATCCTGACAGTAAAACACTTGGTCTTCCACATCTTGAAATCAGATGTGGAATTTCTCCTTATCCTGCTGGAAGTCCCCAGATCCCAGTGCCCTTCCCTCCCATGCACAGAGCAGGCTCTCCCACCCACCCCTCTCCCTGCCACAGGAGCACCACGCTGTCAGCTGCCTCGGTGGCACAGGTATAAGCAACATCTGCCTTCCTCCCAGCACAAGGTAAACTCCAACAGATCCAGAAGCAGTTGTGAAAATGTCAGCCTTAGAAAACTGGGAAGCATGGATTAAGGAGCAAGGCAGGCTCAGGAGGAACTTGCCAAGCAGCATGCAGATGTTCCAGAACATATTTCAGAGCCCTCTGTGAAAGCAGGTCCCAGGTTCTGCTCAGATCCATAAAGCCAAATCTGCCACGATCACAACATCAGGATGTCAGTGTGTGACAACAGGAGGGAAATCCAGAAGGAAAACAAACTAAGAGAACTAGAACACAACCTTGGGACCACTTACATTATCGAGTCCAAAGCTCTGCAGATCGTGAACTGCAACAGAAAAATAGTTTAACAATATAGTTCAAATTGTCATAACAAGCATATCTGTCAACCACATTACAGCTCTATACCTCTCATTTCCATCACGATCTAAAATGGCAAGAAAGTTGCCTGGGATCTGCAGGATCATGGTGCTTATCAGCTTCACTGCCTGGGGAGCCACATGCCTTGGCACGAGAAGTTGAGTTGAGGACTAGTGAGGATGGCAAAACTTCCAGGAGTAGCACAGTACCAGAGAAACTGCAGGGCAGCACTTGGGGAGGACCAAACTCAACTAACCTGCTACACCAGATTTACACTGTGTGTGACCCATATTAACAGTTGTGGCTATCCAAAAAAACATGTCCCCCATAGTGCTCTGTCATGTCTCCCACAGATAAACCACCAATCAAGCAGTTTTTTTAAAACTCCTCTCCAACAAGTGATTTACAAGTCTGCAATAAAGCGATTTATACACTGAGTTTCTAAAACAGTCTTCCACCAGACCACAGGTTTATTTATCTCTGATCACTGAGGATTATACTAAGCACAGGTGTAAACACTCTGGGTTGCAGATAAATGTTTAGCTAACCATAGTTCATTTAACATAAACCAACACGGTATTTAGCCTGCTTAGGGAAGAACCAGGAAGAGGAAACAGAAGATCTTTAAGAGACTGTCACCAAGGACCAGAGATTGTTATTTCTGAAGAAACAAACACATTTCTTCATTTCCCTAACCACAGTTACTAGCCCAGTTAGTCAAAATAAAGAGACCTGTAAAATATCCTAAGTTTGCCATGAACTCTGTTTTTATAGAACCAAGATTTCTTCACTGTTTCAATAACACAGTTTTAACAACTGCTATCTGAAGAATTCTCCCCATCTTGCATTTCTGACCTGAACAACCAAGAGGCTTCCTTAGACTCCAAAATTCAGTCCTGAACCCCTGAAAGGGGATTAACAGCACCTATGGACATTCAGGACTCTGCCAACAGACACGTGAAGACTCCAAGGAACCAAAGACAGTCACCCAAACGTGTTGCTCCGAGGTGAGCTAGGACACCAATTTTCAAACTAGGGATGAATTTCATGGAGGAAAATGTCTTACAGGAGCACAGTGACAGGAAGACGATGAGTGGCAAAAGGATGCCTCGTGAAGAGTGGACTCAGGCAGGGAACAACATAGAAAATGTTGCAGCTCAGGGAAGGAGTGAGCAAAGCTGAGTCTGAGCCCTCTGCCAGATATTACTGACTAAAACCACATCTCAGCCTCCAGCCACTTTGATTACCCTTAGTCCAATGGCTTACAAACCCTGGGAAAACTTCCTGTGGACTACTCAGAGATTAGCAGGCTCAGTGCATGAATTCTCAGCAGAAATTCTCTAGCCTGTTGCACAAAGGAGGTTAAATGAGATAATTCTCTCATCTGACTTGAAAAGGCAGAAGTCTCTCCAACGTGTCAGCGTCTCCAACATCTAAGCTGCACAGTGCAGCTAAACATTTGCCAACACTAACTCAAACACTGAGGTATTAGAACAATTTAAGGCAAGGATTCTCAACCTTTTCCATCTCATTTACCACAGAAGAATGAACTGGGATGGCTCTCCTTTTAGCTTCCAGGAAATCTTCTCAAATCCCAGCCTAGATCAACAGCTTCTCCCCAAGATTTTTGGGCACAGGAAGTAACAGAAATGTTAGCTCTGTAGTAAAGTTTTTTGGAGGAAAAAAGGATACAGCAACACTTACTCTCAACAGCGTGCACTGCAAAAACAAGCAGAGTAGGAGAGAAAAGAGAAATGTTCAGGTCCTTATGATAAAAGATACAGAGATTCAGGTAGAACAGCATTTCAAACTCAGCCAAAAAGGAGAAGAGTAACATCTTTGCTGGTGTACTTTCTAGGCCATATAAAATGACTCCCTAGCTAGATAAAGGACTGTATATGGTCAAGCAATCATTTAAAGAGCAACAGAGAACCCCAAATGCAGGAATTAATCACCAAAAAGGAAAAACACTGGGGGATGTGCATATATTATGTGAGCTCTAAAGCAGCATGCCAGACAACAATGCTGGTTATATTTAGGTTTTCAGTCATAAGGTAACGTAGAGGTCATTTTAGGAGCAAACAAAGCTATCCAGAAATGCACTCGAGGTTTACATTCACAACATATTAACATTCAAAACTGGGTAACAAGGTTTTATTCTTAATCAGTCCCATGCTACTTTCATCCCATCTGATGCACACAGAAGGTAACAAACCATGAGGCTGGTTTTGTTCATTCTGTTGCAAGATCCCAACAAAGGTGAATACCAGGAAGGATGGGGGGCAGGGGAAATGTATGTTTGGTAATTATATCTCAAAGCAGGTTAAGTAAACTCCTTTTTTTTCTAATTTCAAAGCCTGTTCATGTATATTCAATGTGGTGCAATTCATATATTCAACACTAATCAATAACTGTCATACACTTACAGGGTCTTATAGACTTATGGGCCTCCAAATCCTTCACAGAGCAATCCTGATCCCCTTTGTCACATGTCAGATCTCTGGTGATGCTTCTACAATAGCATGGGTTTTGGAATGGAGAAGGTATGGCTGCTCCAGAGGGCTCCTTGACAAGTGTTAGGCATTCCCAACAAGTTCAGCTCCAACGGGTGACAGTGCAGTGACAAATGAAAATGTCAAGTTTGCGGTCTCCAAAACAGACTTCATATAAACTTGACAACAGTTTGTCCACCAGAAATGGGTGAGACCTCGTGTCCTTCAGCACCAAGACAACCAAACTCTGAAAAGAGTTCACCAGCATTAAAGGTCCTCAGCAATGCTGAGGGTGAGACAAGACTCTCAGCCTCCTGTATTCAATGTAAGGATAAAAATGGTTCCCCAGCAGACACTGTGGGACAGAAGTTAGGATGAGCTCAAACATGCTTTCTCTGTGGAAGGGACACTGTACAGGTGATCAGCAGAGGATTTAGATTTCCTCAACACTGAACTGGTGTCCTTGACTGATGGAGATTGAGTCTCACATCACTTTTTTCAAGAATGTTGATGGGCAGAAGAGCTCAGATAAGGAACTGGTATCTGTAGAGGCCTGTGCAATAGTAACAGGTCCACAACTAGTAGGGCTACAGGAAACCAACAGGGAAGGAGGCTGCAATCTCTGCAGAAGAAAAAGCAGTGTCACTTGCTCTTGGTTGACACTGAGAAGATGCCAAGGGACTTGAAAAATGACAACCAGACTGCAGTCAAAGATTTGGTATCCCTTTGCAACTCAGCAATTGAAATATTTAAAAGTATGCAAAATAAGAGAGGCTATCAGGGGTCATCTGTGGTATCCAAGGATGCCTTCAAATAGGAAATAAACCCTTCCTTAAGTACATAAGCAGAACACCAATGAAGATTTACAACTGACCAGTGGCTTTGTGCTCTTAGAGAGCTAACAAAGCTCCACACCTTTCTAAGCAAAGCTTGGTGGCTCCAGAGAGGCAGCTCCTTTTCCAAGACCATCATCATATCAAAAAGCAGATTACCTGCGTTTTTCCTTCCACAATCATCACCACAAATAAGGAGGAAAACAAATGATAATGTCAAAAATAGCATCTTCAAAAATGCTTTGTTCCTACAGTTGATCACGTAGGGTGTAAGAAAAGCACAAAATCTGGACCACACACAGACTGCTTCACCCACAGAAATTGTCAGTCATTGAGAGAGTGTCTTCAGCACAGAGAATGTCCTGTATGTTGGCATCAACAACAGCTTCTTTTCTAAGGAATTGAAGGAAGCTCATGAGACACTTTAAGTAATCCCGAAACACTGTCAAAAAAGCATGATGGCCAATGTCTTCTCTAAAAAACAGTGATGATGGCACCTCAGCAACAGAGTGGTCCGAAGACAACGTAAAGGAAGAATGAGAAATCTCAGCTTCCCCTCGACCAAAAGAAATAGGGCAGCGAGGAAGGAAGTGATATGAATATCTGTCTCCTGAGGAACCCACCACTAAGGACTCTTCTGTATGCAGGAAACTTGCTGCCAAGCACGGCAGATGAAGCAGGAGACAGGCATGGACAGACACAGCAGCAGGACCAGGACCACACACCTCGGAGCTTCCACAGCTCCCAGTCACTCCTCTCTCCTGAGACAGGAAGGGAAGAGAGAAGGTGGGAGCTGCTGCAAAGAAAACAGCCATGATATCCAGGCACAAAGAGGCACAGCTGGTGCTGGGGGCTGTCCCTACAGAGGCACAAGTGAAAGACAGAACTTCACCAAAACACGTAGCACGTGCATGAACCAAACCTCATCTCTCTCTCCTAAAATCTCAGTTTAGGATTCAAAGCCTAAACAGACAACAGTGAAGCACCTCCAACCTCAGCTAGAACCAAATGAATAATCAGGGTTTGAGGCTGTGCTGCTTGGAACAGAAGGCTCTAAATATCAGTAATGTTTGACTCTGGCTCTCCCTTAGTGCAGGAGAGCCAGAACTACCAGTTTCAGTGCCAAAAAATCTGATTGGAAGTGCTCCAGTCCTCCTCACAATCTCTTTCAATCCTCCTCCTAATGACCTGGGATTCTCAGTGCAGCTGGACCACGGACGAGCTGAGGAACAAGACAAGACCATTTGCAGCCAGTCTGACATTCAGGAGCTGGGGGTCTTCTCTGACACTGGTGATGCAGCATCACAGTGCAGGCTGAAAGCTGCCAGTTTCCAATGCTTCCACTCACTTGGGATGAAAATCAGCCTCACTGCTGGCTTCAAAAGCAACACATTTCCAAAGCTTCAGCATGGATGCTCTGGGAACGCAGGATGAGAAGTGCAAAGATGGAGTATCTGTCCAAGAAGTGCAAGCATTATATTTATGCACTAGCTATAAGGTAATTAACCATTAGAGATGGCACAAAGGCATAAGATCAGCTGTGTGAATCACCCTAGAGAGAGCAATTCTGATGACCTGAGATTAGGAATGACTAGCAATACACACTAAAACACCTAGTAATAGTGAAAATATGAAGACATGAACAAAGCCTATATTGCAGAAATACCTCTAGTAGTAAAGTGCTCAAATGAAGAGCTGAGAACACAGCATCTCCTTATGCAAATAAAAAGGTATAAAGATTGTGCTACACATAACTGAAGATAAATAACTAAACAGGAATAAAATTGCACCTTATACTGTGCTGGTTCTGGTTTGCATGTGTGTCAGCCCTGTGTCTTCTCTTACTTCTTATTCTACTCTCTGAAAAAGAAAAGCCATTTCAACTTCCTTCTCCCCAGGAGAGAAGTTTGAAGATGTTAGCACCAAGCACATGAGTTCAGAACCTCAGATCAGGGTTACATTTGCAGTCAGATCTACAAAGTGCTGCTGAATGGGAGCCTTGGGAGTGTCACAGTGGTGCCTCTGCCCATTCTCTGCCTGGAGATCTACGAAACAACAGGAACCCTCAGGAGAAGGGGAGAGGAACAGGGCAAGAAACTGAAAAGTTGGTGTGCAAGCTTCAGTATTTGAAAAGCACCAGGAAGTAAAACTGTGGACTCAGGTCCAACCATGGGCTGTACAAACGTGGTACAGATACTCCAGGGGGAGGCAAGGAGAGCAGTGCAATGGACTGAACTTTCCACAGTACTGATATTCTTCACCCCCATCTTCTCTACTGATTCACATCACTAGGGAATAGAAGGGAGGAGCAAAACTGCTGTCAGTCATTACAGTTCTGCATCAAACAGGTCCAGTAAAATTATTATTTTTAGTGTGTAGTTAATGTGGCTTCTGACAGTAACAGTTTGGAATATTCAGACCTCTCTTAGACATTCAACTTCACCCTGTGTGACATTCTGTCAAGTGTATTAACAGGACTGAGCATTAATGGAGACTTTACTGAAGGGATGAAGCATCACACACATCTAAGCTTTGTGTGGAACAACAATCCAAATGAGATCTTTCCATGTGAGTTCTGGAAATATCTCACACATCTCTGTCCTCTAACATTAGTCAAATTCTTTATCTGTAATTAAAGGGGGAAAAACCCCAAGGATTGTGAAGAAAGGTTATACTGAAGTATGTACAAGAAAATGACAAAGCTCTCAGCTGCCCATTTCCCTTACGGGTCAGGGAAAATTCCTTGTTTTTTGGTTAGTACCACAAAAACACTGCCAAGGAAAAGGCTGGGTAAAAAGGGAAATCACATGTTACAAGGAACTAGGAAAGCAAGAGAGAACAAAGGAAGAAAATCATGAGGCCACTGCCTACATCATGCTTAGCCTGGACCTTAATTCTGGGTGCAGTCTGGCACATGCAGACAGAGCTGAACTGAAAGAGGTTGAGAAATCCTGCAAGGAAGCTCAGAGGTCGAACTCCTTCCACAAAGGACCATCTGCATAAGCTGTGACTTTCCTGCTAAGGAAAGACATGACCTGAGCCTGGCACAGGAAAGGTCTAGGACATCCTGAGAGGCAGGGAGAGAGCAGGCAGTGCCCACACACTCTTTTCCCATAGAGGAAGAGGACAAGGGGAGCAAGCAAATGAGTGGATGTGTTTTGCAGGTTGGCAGTAACTATACAGCCCTTTTGGGTTTTACCTGTGTTTTCCCCCTGAATTTTCAATTCAGTTGTGCAAGATTTCTGGGGGAGATGGAATTAGAGAGCTTTCCTGAGCTCATCCCTCCCTCTCTGTACATGAAGTACTTGCTCTCAGGCAGCCAGTCTGCATTCCTGCCTGTTACAGAGAGCAGATGCAACGCAGAGATGCTTCTTGGATACATGCTGTGACAGAATCAATCCTGGATGTGGTAAGGTTGCTGTTGCCATGCAAGTTTAAGCACACAAAGCAAATTTTGCCACAATAAATGAAATATATTTTTAAGAACAATCAATACTGTGGGGGAAACCAGGCTTTTTTTGCTGTTGTTGCTTGCACAAAGCTGCTTCTTCATCTGTAGAAACTGTGCTCAAAAGTTTGTTAGTTCTTCTCCAAATACACCAGTTACTCTCACAAGTACACTGCATTCTCCCCTGATCTTCACCTCAGTGGTACAGGGTAAACTGGAGTGAGTGACAGAAGGGAAGAAACCCAGGCTGACATTACAGCTCTTTGTGAAATTTCAAGCTTCAAAACCTTGATCAAGGGAAAAGATGGATTTGATGGGTTCAGTGGATGGTCACATCCAAAGGGGAGTTAGTGGTCAATGGTTCAATGTCCAGATGAAGATCAGTGACGAGTCGTGTCCCTCAGGGATCCATGCTGGGACCAGTAATGTTTAATATCGTCACCAATGACACTGACAGTGGGACTGAGTGCACCCTCAGCCAGTCTGCAGATGATACCAGGCTGACTAGTGAGGCTGACATGCTTGAGGGACCAGATGCTATCCAGAGGGACCTGTACAAGCTCAAGAAGTGGGGCCTCATGAGCCTCATGAGGTTTAATATGACCAAGTGCTGGTGCTGCACCTCGGTTGGGGCAATGCCTGGTATGAATACAGGCTGGTGGATGAACAAGTCAAGACCAGCCCTGGGTAGATGGATTTGAGGGTGTTGGTGGATGAGAAGCTCAACACAACCCTGCCACGTGCAGTCCAGAAAACACCTGCATCCTGGGCTCATCCCCAGCAGCGTGGGCAGCAGGGGAGGGGGCAGATTGTCCCACTCTATTCCACTCAGGTGAGACCTCACCTGCAGTGCTGCCTCCAGCTCTGGGGTCCCCAGTACAGGAAAAATGTGGACCTGCTGGAGAGAGTCTAGAGGAGGCCACAGAGATGCTCTGAGGGCTGGAGCCCCTCTGCCCTGGAGCCAGGCTGGGAGAGCTGGGGGTCTTCACCTGGAGAAGAGAAGGCTCCAGGGAGACCTGAGAGCCCCTTCCAGTGCCTAAAGGGGCCCTATAAGGAAGATGGAGAAAGACTTTTTAATAGGGCCTGTTGTGACAGGACAAGGGGCAATGGTTTTAAACTAAAAGAGTATAGATTCAGACTAGATATAAGGAGCTAATTGTATGTGCCAAAGGTGGTGAGGCCCTGGCACAGGTTGCCCAGAGAGGTGGTGGATGCCTGATTCCTGGAAACATTCAAGGTCAGGCTGCATGGGGCTCTGAGCAACCTGGTCTAGCAGAAGGTGTCCCTGCTCATTGCAGGGGGTTGGACTAGCTGGCCCTTAAAGGTCCCTTCCAACTCAAACCATTCCATGATTCTATAAACAACCACTATTGTTCTGGCTGCTGTGTGTTTATATGTATCTACCTGAGGAAGTCCTTCACAACTTCAGCTTTACTCTGAAAGTCCTAAGTGGCAGAAAATACCCCTTCCAGAGGTACTGGTACTCAGGTCCTGGACTGAACACCTCACTTGAGGTTGTTATACCGCAGAGCAGCAAAGTTTTGTAGAACTGAGACACTGCCCAGAAACATTCCTTCCCAAGTTCTTCCATGCCCATGTGGCAGCATCTCTAGAAACCACTTTTCTGTTTGTCCATGATAGTTCTAAACCTCTGTAACAAAACTATAACATCCTCCCCAGTGAAGCAGTGGTGTTGTTATTACGTATAGCAATTTAGAGACATTAAAAGAAAACGATCAGACATACTTGAAAGCAAAAGGTCACAATAAGCAGGAAAAAAAAATACTTTACCATGTACATGGGACTGTTGGAAACTTTTTCCTGGTGCAAAGTGGAAATTTCCAGCTACCTGCAAGAAGAGGGTAACCTTTCATTAAATGGTCCAAGTCTATGTAAGTAAAGTCGTTGTACTGGTGTTTGGATTTTTAAGACACCAAACAACTCATCTTCATAGGTGACAGTGTCAGCAGATGTTATTATAGGAGAGGTATGAATTTCCCCTGCTCCTCGCAGGCAGTGACACTGAAAGCCATAATTACATACTGATGTGGATAACAGCTGTTCTGTGCAGATTATTCAGTGGACACAAAAATGGGGAGAAGGAGGAGTTAACTCCCAGTAGGAGAGAACTGCCTGGTGTGGAAGGAAATACAAAGCACTATCAAAGAAAAGGAGTGGAAAAAGTAACTGAGAGTGAGAAGGGGAGGAAAACACTTAACATAATAATCAACAGTGATCCAACATATACACCCATGAAAATAAGCTGCATGCAAAAATAAAGCACTAAACCTACCATAAAAAAAATAAATCCCAAACAAACAAACAAACCCCCCCCAAACCAAAACCTACCACAAAAAAAAAAAAAAAAAAAAAAAAAAAAAAAAAAAAAAAAAATCCAAAAGATAAACTGTTGAAATTTAACCCTGGATTCTGAAAGTGGATATTAGCTGCCAATGCTCCCTGACACTTACTAGCAATCATATATACACACAAAAAAAGAGTCTGAAATACAACAAACAAAAAAATAGCATAGGTTTGACTTCCAGGAAGCACTTGGGTATGTAACCTGTGTGTTCTGGTTTGGGTAACCTGCCAAATGGCAGGGTTACCTGGTGCATCTTGTACATTTTCATAGATCACTTGCAAAAAACACCTCTCAGCATTTTCAGCTTTGACAACCAACTCCAATAGCTTTGCTTCCACTGTTATTCTAAAGAAGATAACACTTCACTCTCCAGGACCTCTGTGGGCAAGTTGTTGGTTCCTGCTATCTCCAGCATCCGATTTAAGACTAGAAAGGCAGGTGGGACAATTCAAGCTCAAAGAAGCTGCCTCTCCTCCTCCAGAAATCTCAGCAAAAAGACTCAGTACCCAGGTGGGAGAAAAACATGAACTTTTCCAGCTGCCACACTTCCTACCAGCCCAGAGAACTAGGCAAACCAGAATTAGCTTCCCATCACTTTTCCTGACTCTTCTCCTGGACCCCACAACAGGTACAGGGACCTTGCTGATCCCAGAGGTTATTCTCTGACACACCTAAACCTGGAAAAGGAGAGGAATGCCCCAACTCTGCCTTTCCATAGCCTTCACCATCATGCAGCAGGTTCACAGCAAAAGCTCTCTCTCACCTTGTTGACCTCTAGGAAACCATACACTTGGCAGCCCTCATTCTTCTGCTCTTGCATTTTCTGGCTAAACCCTTCCCTCTTGCACTGCTCTATGCTATCCGGGTTCTTGAAGGCCCAGCCTCGCCGCCTGTATGCTTCTCTGACATCATCACAAGTGTTACAACACCTGCAAAAAGCACAAGCACCATCTTACCATCTTTAGGGCTAAGAAGAGATGCTCCAGCTCAGGACTGGAATCCTTGATGGATCCTTCTTCAACAAAGCAATAAAGCAAACGCTGGGGACTGGACATTGAAAGGTGGCTTAATGCTCCTGAAGGAGCTCGAGCTTTGAATGCAGGACTGGAGTCTGAAGAGGGCTCTGCCTGCCCATTTACACAGCCAAGGCAGCCCTTGGCCACATAAACATCAGTGTCCCACAGTTATGAGCAGTTTGGAGCTTCCTCATGTGAACAGAGCATATCCCTGTTTCTATTCCTCCTTTCCTCTGTTTTTAGGCCAAGATGTTGGGCTAAAAGGGAGGCTTAACAGCAAACTTTCTTTGTGCTTTTCTACCTCTGGATAACAACTTGGTTACCAGAAAAAAACAGGTTTCTTCCCTGGTTCCATATTTTGCTGGACCAAAGATAAGTTGAAGGCAGGAATTATGAATCCCTCAACATGGAAACATCTCTGGGGAAGAACACAACTTGACAGATGGGACAAACCAAGTTACTAGCAAGCCAAAAATAGCCAAATTTAGTCCAGAACATATGGACTATCATGGATCCATTTTTACAGGAATTTGCAGGTAGGAGGAATGAGAAACACCAAAAGACACTCATTGTTTGTGCATGTGATAGATGTCTGGCCTTTGCTCCTGTAAGAGTGCAATGCCAGAAGCAGAGGTGAGAAGGCAAGGCCATAACCAAGTTTTATGTCAAGACTGCTCATGTAACAGTGAAATCATTTACACACCTCCCCTGTGGACACCAAATAAACCCAGAAAATATCTCGTCTGCCGAGATACAATCTCTTGTCCAAGCTGCTTAAACAGGCAGACGACCTAACTGCACCTTCTTAACAATCATGAGTGCAGCTTTCAAAGGTACAGCCAAACCACAACAGGTCTCATCACTCTCTGAACACACGTCCAGGAGGAGAATTTCATTGCACAGACATTTGGAAAAAAAATACACATGCAACATAGCTATACGAATTCAAGTGCTAAGAAGATAGGAAGAAGGTGTAAAGGTTACCGAATGTCCTCCGACTCTGCCCCGTAACAGCTCTCGCAGCGATCAGCATCCAAAGAACTGGGATCAAACACTTTCTCTTCTTCTTTCCCCAGCTCTAAGACAGAAGAGGATTCAAAGTGATGAGGCATGTCTAGAAACTCTGTCTTGTACTCTTGTTCTGCTCTATACACAATGACTGTTCCACACATGATGTGCAGCTGCACATCCTGCACCCAAAGCCCACCTGAATTGGTGTGTACGGAGCCTGCTGAGGTGTGAAGTAAGACAAGAAGTGTAGCATTTGTCATCTCAAGAACAGCCTCCTTGGAAAGAACTGGCTATCTGTAACCCTTGCTGGAGCACCAAGCAGACATTACTTGCATAAAGACTTTCCTAAAACATTGTCTAAAGCAGACCCAATCAATACATTATGACTGATGCACGACCTGCTTCACAACACACTGAACAGTTTTTGTTCCCCAGGCATTAATTTGCAATATCACAACCTGCAAGGGTTGCTAAGTGACACAGCAGTAGGAGCACTATCACCACATTCCCATGACAACTGGAGACTGCCAACTGTTCAGCTCTTGGCTTAGTTTAGCCTTTCAATATCAACCACAGAAATGTTAAAACCGAGTGATAAAAAGCTACACATTTGGTCATGCCTATACACAGAACCACACTGACTCCCAGGAAAGGGAATAAAGAGCTCATGTTTTGGAAAGGAAAAGTCAGAACAATATAACTGTGAGGTTCCAATGCTTTGCCAGAATCATTTCTAGTTCGTATCAAAGTACAATGATGAGTCATAACATGTAAAAAACGTAGAGGAAAGGTTTATGAAGCCAAGGATCACTTATTACAGCTTGTAACCGATAAATCAACCCAAATATATTTATCAGGTATCCATTAACACATACAAAGTTAATAATGTGCAAGTTTAGGCTTAAGGATCAAGTCACTGGAGCCTTCCCCAGAGAGAGGCTCTTTCCTCGAACCACACTGCCCCATCTTTCTATCTACTGTGATTTAAAAATATCAACAAAGCAAGGTATTGCAGAACAGCTGCTTGATTTCTAGTCACAAAAGACCACTAACTGAGCACTTTATACCTCAAATGCATCCATGGGTCCTTGCCATAATTTCAGAGGGACCAAACAAATATTTCCTTGCAAAAGTAGGGAGTATAAGAGTAGTTTGATAGATTTGTGTGCTACAAAATCTTCAATGCTTTGTGGCATTTAAAGACCTACAGCTGTCACTTGTTCCTGGGAATCTCAAAACAGGCATACAGTGGGAAGACTACTGGAGCATCCATCCAGGACAGGCAGAACAGCATCTTACCATGTCTCTCTGCCTCTGGTGTCACACGATTGCCAGCTTTATCCAAACGCTGTTTAAACAGATTGTGCTCCACATCCAGCTGCTGCTCTCCTGCTACGTCCATGGCATCGATGCTCAGATCTGAAACCAATGAGCAAGGAAAGTGGTCTATAAATACACGTTTGTTATGGGCTCATCTAGCCTCTTAAGCCCTTGCCGAGGATGAAAATCATTCTCAGTTTTCACAAGTCTGACTCACAAGCACAAGGCATATGTGGAAAAACAACATCTAGATTAATCTTCAGTTTATCTCCCCTTGATTTGTCAACGTACAGTTCCGGATGAACCTGGGAACAAAGAAAAAACAGAGTCCCATTTCACTTGGAAGCAAATCAAAAGGCCCCTTTCCCTCGAGTGCTCTGGCCCAGAAGCTGATTTTTAAGACGGGGTATTGGCCAGACACCTGAGCTGCTGCCGCCCACACGGCAGCTCAGCGCTTGCCACTTGCAGTGGCGTTAAAAAAGAGAATAACTGGGAGACATCCGAACGCGGGGAGGGGCCGGGGGTCCCGCGCTCGCTCCCCGTTCCTGGCCGGGCAGGGGGTGCCGCTGCCAGCGCTGCCCTGCCGGGCAGGCCAGCCCGTCCCCCGGGGCGGCACCGCGAACCGCCCAGCCCCTGCGCCGGCCCGCACTCACCTCCTTGGTGAGGTAGTACTGCAGCTCCGAGAAGAAAAGCAGCACCATGATGAGCCCGCTGACAGCCGTCACTGCCGGGGAGAGGAGAACCGCCGTCAGCGCCGCCGCCCGCCCGCCACGGCCCCCCGGCCGCCCGCAGCCCTTCGCTCACCCAGCGCTCCCCCGCACGTCTTGACCCGAAAGTCTTCCAGCGTCTTGGGGAAGGCGTCGAAGCGCTTCAGCCGCCACAGCGAGTCCATAACGCCGCGCGGCCCGGAACAGAACGGCCCTTCCGGGGCCGGGCTCGCCCCCGGCCCGCCCCTGGCGCAGAGCGGCTCGGCCCGCCCGGGGCACCCGGCCCGCCCCGGCCCGCCCGGGACAGCTGCCCGGGGCACCCGGCCCGCCCCTGGCGCAGAGCGGCTCGGCCCGCCCGGGGCACCCGGTCCGCCCGGGACACCTGCCCGGGGCACCTGCCCGGGGCACCCGGCCCGCCCCGGCCTGCAAGGGCTGGGGCCGGCTCTGAGGGCCTTTGGGGAGCGGCCGAGCTGTGCCCCCGGGCGGCTGTCGCGGTAACACCGCGGAAAGCAGAGCGTCCCGGCAGAGTCCCAGTGCTTTGGAGGGAAAAAGAGAAGGAAAGGGAAAAGGAAGAGAGAGAAACGACAGGAAAGGGGTCAGGGAAAGCAAACCTCCCCCCTTAATTCTCCCTCCCAGCTTGAATCCCTGCCGTGCTCTCTCCACGCCTTCATTCCATAACACCTCAGATTCCCGTTTCTCATCACAGGGAACACCGATGCCCTCAAGAGGGGAAATACCACAACAGCTCAGAATAGCCTCAATAGACCAGGGAAAAAACAAGTCTAATCTTTTCGTGAATAAACCTTTTATTGCTAAATATTAAACCCCTCATCTCTAAGAGATGTTTTGAGATGCAAACACAACATTTTCCACAGCCCAACATAAGCCCTGAGTGGGAAGGGCACAAGACAGGAGCCCCATGATGCTGCAGCTGCTCCTCTACAGGAAATCAGTGCTCAGAGGCTGCTCCAGTTCTGTCTCTGCCTCCAGAGCAGCAGCTTGGGCTCCCTGCACGCAGCTGCTGAGGAACTGCACAGCTCTCCCAGAGCTGTGAGGGGCACGGTGAAAGGGTTTTTCCCTCCTTTCAGGATTGGCAGGGTGATGGGCTTTGATGGGCCATGCCACCAGCCTCCAACATCTCTAACAGCCCAGGCCACAGTTCACTGCGAAATGGGGGACGTGGCCACCTCATCCTTCTCTGCTGCTGGTTGGTGCCCCTGTCTCTGGGCAAACTGCACCTCTGTGATTGACAACTAACCAACCAGGAACTTGTCGCTTCTTACTGCGAACTGTGACTACGCTACAAACTTTGCAAGAACACCTTTTTATTCCTAATGCATTGATTTTTTATTTTTCAGGTTTTTAAACTGAGCTCTGAATCAGGCATCTCTTGCAGTTTTTGCTGCTCCCCTGGTCTTGAGAAAGGATCTGTGCTCCTGTGGCCAGCATCTTGAAGGGTGGTTGGCAATCATAGAATCACCTGGGAAACCATTTTATTGACTTCTGTGCCCTGTCTGGAAGGTTCAGCCTGAGGAAAAAACTGTTTCACCTTCCTGTGTTAGTGTCCAGTTCCAACGACTTGGAAGATTCCTTTCACGGAAAGGAATGCTGTTATTAAGCTGTGCTTTCACTTCTAAGTTGCCCATGGTTTCTAAGGATGAAAAGTCACATTTATGGGGGGTTTGGTGCAGTTTGAAGCTGGGGAAGGGTCTCACCCCCTCACAGAGATGCCCCGAGCCTGCTCTGCTGCTACTTCTGTGCTCACGACCCCTCCTGGCTGCCCTGCCCTGGGAAGATGTCGGGACCTCCCTCCTGCCAGGGCTGCAGCCCCTCACAGCCCCTCATGGCCCCTCAGAGCCCCTCATGGCCCCTCACAGCACCAGGCACAGGGATTCTCCCGAAGGAGAAGGGATCAGGCTCTGCTCGTTCTCCTTTTATTTAGGTCATTTTATATCGATGAGTAAAGAAAGGTTGAAACAGAACATTTCACGCCATTTCCCTCTGCTTTAATTTGGGGGGCCGAAGCTCTCTGCTGACGGTGGCCCGAGTGTGACCATCAGTGCAGCCCCCCAGCCCCCTTTGTTCCTCCCCGCTGTCATTCCTGGTTCCAAAGCCCCCTGGCTCTGGAGGAGGCAGAGCTGCAGCACTGTGGGCTCCTCCCCAGCCCAGCTGGGGCTCTCGGGCAGGAGCAGCAGCAGAGCAGCCCGTTCCCACCTGCTCTTGCCTTGGCTTTGCCTGGGAAGCCAGAAACCTCTGGAAATCAGCACGGCCACTCGTGTGCCCGGGCTGGATCAGCTCCTGCTGCTGGGCGAATCCTGCCTGTTCCAACCGCTTCCAGCAAGGAATAAATGCAGAGCTGCAGATGGACTTACAGAGGTGCCACGGGAATGGGAAGTGCTGGTGCAGATCTGTGGGGGTCTGTTTGGAATTACTACAGCTCTCATGCCGATAGTCCCACTGAAGGAACAAACTAGCCCAGGGTAAATCCGATCCCACTGACTTCTACAAAACCACTGGCCAGGTATTTTGCTGGTGTAATATCAAGTGTGAAGCCAGACAAGCTCCAAACATGTTGAGACGTTGTGTTTACAGCCTCTTATTGATGACTGTGGTCAGAGGGCATCTTCAAAGGCACTTGATGCTAGCAGTGTCTTGTCTGCAGCAAGGAGCAGGACCTGGAAGATCATCTGTCTGTCAAACTTTGTTGCCCACAGGAGCAACTAACCACCTGATAACTGTCAGAAAACAGTTCTCAATAACATTTCTTTTAAATATTGTCCTTAAAGAAATATTCAGTGGTCAGGATTATCACCACAGAGTTTAGAAGCTGAAACCAGAGGTGAATTAATAAGCTCTGTTTTCTAGCATGGGTAGTAAACACCAAAGATTCAGGAATAGACATAGTGTCGATGCACTTGAGGGGAAAATGCGTCATCTGCCTGATGGCAGAGCCCTTGTGGATCCTGCAGATTTTAGGCAGGAAATATCAAAGAATTAAAGATAATATTTTCAAGTTCTTTGACACCCTCCCCACACCCCCTGCTTACATTTTGAACTAAAAGAATGTAGTGTGTACAACTGAGATTTGCTCCTACCCTTTTTCTTTGCCCTGGATCTCAGTTTGCTCTTGGACAGCCTGCATGGCAGAGGGCTGGTGGGCTGCTGTGCTGTTGACTGGAGAGTTGCTGAGCCCAGGTGTTTTATAAACCCTCCAGGTAGCAGAGATGTCCTGTCTGGGCTGGCTTTGACTCCCAGGGCCCGAATGGCTTCTCCTCTTTTCGCTGCTATTTCATTTCTAGGGCTTTTGGAGCTGTTCCTACAGCACTCGGCACTGCCACAGGAGGAGAGGGAAGTGTCAACACCCTCAGCAGATCTGGCAGCTCCTGAGTGCTTTCCCTGCTGCTGTGAGCTGTGGCTGGAGCTCTGGCTCCACAGCAGATCTTCCCTGCAGAGGCTGTTCCTCTGGAGCGCAGACCATTGTCAGCCTGCAAAACACACTTTGGACAGACCTTGTCCCTATTAAGAAGGAATGCAGGGAGGGCAGCAGTATCCTTCAGAGAAAGACATGCTGGCTGAGTCTTAATTCCTAGGTTTTTTAATGTATTAGCTGGCTGGTGATGATGGCCAGCATTCAGGCCCATCTTATTTTAATCCCAGGTTTGGACAGTAATAGTATTGAGCATCTTTCCCCTCCTCTGTTTCATCTTCCAGGGACAGTGCAAGACCTAATTGACATGTCTTGAGACAGGAGAGATCCTATTTGAGACCCAGTTCTGTGTTTTGGTCATTTCACATTAAGAAAGAAAGAGAGAGAGAGGGAGAAATGAGAAGAGATGTATCCAGAGCAAACCTCTATCCTAAATGCTCCAGCTGTGTTTAGGTCCAGTGTCAGAGTCAGCCCTTGACAGTGATCATATCAGTAAGGTATGTCTGTGTTTCCTTTTTCATGCATTCAACAACAGCAGCAGTTGCATTTGAAATAATGGTCAAACCCCATGGAATTGCTAAAGGATTCCCAGCTGTTTTGTTATATTTTCACAGAACCAAAATTCTTCCTGCTCACAAAACATGTGTGAATAATAATAGTGGCACTAAAGTAAGGCCGTTTGAGAAGGATGTGGGTGCACAGGGTGTTGTTAGAGCTTTGTGGCTGATCGTTGAGAGAGCATTTTTCCAGGGTTTGCAAGGCACGGTGTCTCTGGCCATGTGTCCTGTAACCTGGCCCAGGCGAGCGGAGAAACCGGCTGTTGCTGTGTCAGTGGCTCAGCTCTGCTCTGTAATGCCAAGGCAGTTTGGTACAGCTCGGCTCCATCATTCCAAACCCTCTCACTCCGCATTCCTTGTGGTCTCACACAACAGACTTCTCCAGTTAATGGGCTTCAATGTCATTTGAGGTGGCCGCAAAGACAGTGGATCTCTGACATCAGAACAACAAGGACCAAATTGTGAATGAGATCCTGGTCATGAAGGACAAGAAGAATCCCAACCTTCTCAACTGTTTAGACAGGTGAGTGGTTCTGGTCTTGTGATGTGAATGTTCTTTTACACACTGCAAGCCAAAAGTTGAGAACCTGTTTTGATCACCGACAGAAAACAGGGCTCTTTACTATTTCACTGCTCATCTCCAGTGGGTGGGAGGACTAATCTTTCCTGGCACACGTAGTTTGAAGGCTGTTTTGAAAAAATCAGCTCAGCCATATCTTACTAAAACAACAGCCTGTCAGTTCACTCCCTCCATGTTGTTGGGGTTTTTTTTCTTCTTGATCCTATTTTCTGTGTATTGTGAGAACTGCTGATAAACCTTCATAGAAACTATTTCACCTGGGCTCTTCCCAATCATTTTCCACTGCTGCTATGCCCAGCGTGTGCCAGGCTTGGGGGGCACAGGGAACACCCAGTAGGGCCCAACTGCACGGACCGTGCCCTTGCTTTTCTTCCAGGACTGACGGACATGCCGGACACACAATCGGCCACTTGTACATATGTTTTACACGTTGTTCCTTGTGGGTTTGTACCTATGTTTTACATTGATGATTTTTCAAGAAAATAATTGGTTTTCTAGAGAAGATAGTTTTTCATTAAGAAAAAAGTTCTTTTATTAAGACAATAGCTTTTTACTTAAGGAGATAGTTTTTTTAATTAAGAAGTTCATTTTTTAATAAGAAGATAGAATAGTTCATTTTAATAGGAATATATTTGCTTTTCTTAAGAAGATTGTTATTAAGAAGACTTGTTTCTGTAAGGAAGACTGTTATTATTATAAAGAAGAATGTTATATTTATAAGGAAGATTCTTACAATGCAAATAAATTCTGTATATATGTCTTATATGTTGCTGGTTTTTGTCCTTCTGTAAATACATCTCACAGGTTATCAGTGTTATCCAGACCCACAGAATGTGCCCTCTCAGCCCAGACACCCCCCTGTCCTGGGCTCATCCCCAGCCCTGGGGGCAGCAGGGCAGG